>BMAO01008259.1:0-228886 GCA_019973975.1 Trichonephila clavata | reverse complement strand
TAACCAGCATACAGTGGCGTAACGTACACCCCCCGCATTTCGGGGGGGGGGGCTTAGGATTCTAGAGAGGCCGAAACCTGACTGATCTCACGTATGTATTTAAACAATTTATCTATACTAATAAAAGAAAGAGTTTGTGTGTTTGTGTGTTTCAGCTGTTCCGGCGAAATTAAGCAACCCAGATGTATGAAACTTGGCATGTAGAAGCTATAGGTCGTTATGCTATTAACCTCGAAGAGTTTTTTTCGAAATTCACTTTAGATTTTTTAAAAATTCAATTTTTATGCGATTTTTCAGTTAAATGGAGATATGACGTCATCAGCCATGCCAAATCATAACTTTGCGAAAATTAATGTTTCGAGCTGTTTTGGGGGGAATTTCAACACATTTTATAGTAAATATACTTATTTATGGTTGTATTTATTCGTTTTTTTAACTCTTAGTGGAGGAATTACAGTTGTTTTTCGAAAAAAATCATCCTAAGAAAATGTTTTTTCTAAATTTTATTTTTCCGATTGGCAACACTAATTTGATAACTGTAGATAACAGTTGGAAAATGCATTGGTTTTCCAGTTAAGCCTATTATGTATTTTTTCAATAACTAAATTAAATTCGTTTAATATACACTTTTGTTTTGCTTATATTTTGAATGATTATTCCGAACCATTTATGGGTTTAGATTTAATTTTGTTGTTTTTTTTTTCAGCTTAAAAATTTTTGATTTGTGTATAGTCAATTGTAATTTCTGTTTTGGTTTAAGGCAGCGTCACATTTATTATTTTTTTTCATTTTGACCTTTACATGTATTCATTTGATTCTTCTGTATTGTTTGTGGTTTTAGATTAAACTATGTCATTTATCTTCCAGAATTTCTGATTTTTTTTTTGTGGTCAGAGGTTTCATGTTATAATTTTTTTTTTACAGTAATTCTAAATTGAATTGGTTTAATATGCAATTTTATGGTTTTCAGTTGTTAATGTTGATTGTTTATATGTTTGTTTAAATGTTGTGTTTACTATTTTAGGTTAAGTGCCACGTTTATTTTATGAACTACCATTGGAGGTAATTATTTTCAATTGTTAATGTTGATTAATATGTTGTTCTAAACAATGACCCAAGTATACGAGCTGTTGAATTTTAGGTATGATACATCCCCTTGCCAAGTTGTCCCAAATGATGGTGATGTCTTCTGTCTCTTCAGTTCAATTTCTTATTTGTTGTGTGCAATCCAGTATTATTGTTTGACGGGGTGTTCATTTATTATCAACAACTGGAATAGATTTAAGGTATTTACACTTGATCATGAATTGAACAACTACTCATCTAGCGAAGCATATAAAACTGCCATGTTGAACCCTAGGACTTACTGCTCCGCTTCTGAGTTACAGGCTGTCTGAACTCTGTTCTTTCGGTTTCCAGATTTTTCATAAGGGATATCTCTTTGCTGTATTTTGGTGAGAATTTTCAAACTGTTAAAAACATGAGGTTCAGTGGCAATATGTGTTTGTTTCTTCTTATATTGAATCGAAATTTTTGAAAGCAACACTTGAGTCATCAGAAATTCTTAAGCTGGGAAAAAATGACTATATAAAATCTAAAACCAGAAACAGTACAGAAGAATACAATGTATACATATAAAGGTCAAAATGAAAATAGAATAATAAACCTGACACAGCCTTAAATCAAAATAGGTATTACAATTGACTACATACAAAATAAATCAAATTTTTAATTTGAAAAGAAATGACAGAATTAAATCTAAACCCAGAAAAGGTTCGGAATAATCATACCAAAAATAAGGTAAAACAATGTATATTAAACTAATTTAGTTATATTGAAAAAATATATACATGTTTAGCTGGAAGACTGATGTATCTTCCTATCAGAATACAGTCTTAAAAAAATTAGTCAGAATTTGGTGGATATAGCGTGATTTGCTTTGTGCCAATTTGGTTGTGGTGATGCTAATATGTAAGAATACAAAGGCTAATATAAATTTTATTTATGTATGAGGTTTTCTTTTTGTTAAACTGAAATTAGTGATGCTATCAATCAGCGGTTATATTTAGGCTATGTATAGCGTGAAACTAAGTCAGCATGACCATTTGGTCAAAAAAATAAGTATTTATGTAATATCGCAACCTATGATGGCATTATATGAAACGAAGCACATGGTTGCCAATTCAGTGCGGACAACACATAGGAAATTATTGCTGTTGTCAACTTGAGTTATTAGTAGAGTTGGCAATTGTTGCAATAATACATAAGTACCAAAAAATCTTCCTATGATATTTCAGTTCTTACATATTATTGCAACCATAAAGAGACATTACATGAAACAAAGACATGTTTGCCAATTTAATGCGTACAACACATGTGAAATCGGTGTTGCCAACTTGGCGCGTAATTTTGAACAGTGGCATTCGTCAATAAAATCTTAAGTTCCTACATTTCCTTCTGTTAAAAAAGGGTACTGTTTTTCCTGATACTAATGTATTAGTCACTACAGTCAAAGTGGCTCTTTTTTCACCAAAATTTGATTTTTTCCCATATAAGAATCTGTTATTTTGATATTGTGGTGCAAATTTTGCTGCAATGACGCCAATACATAAGTACCATTTTCCTTTATTGGCAGATTCCATTTTTTTTCATTGTAACAAAAAAAGTAGAAAAATGCATGTGAAGAAAATGACACTCAATTCAAACTAATTGAGATTGTCAATATTGTGATTTTAGTTAGAATTTATATTCACGTATAAGATTTTGCTTATGGTAGTTTCATCAAATCTTTATTTATTTAAAGTAGCTTTTGGTTTGAATTAATATTATAATTTCTATACTATATGTAATGTTACTTTTATATTTATGTTTCTTTTGTTTCAATTTTAAATATTTAAGATTTTCTGCTGTGTGTTTTTTTATTGTTCAAAACTTTATGGCAATTTTATCAAAATTAAGGCTTACTTTTTCTGTTTTAGATAATGTTTTAATTTAAATTGATGTTATAATTCCTATTTCAGTGTCACAGTTTTATTTTTTCTGAACTATCCTTTTCTTGCGTATCATTGTTGGTACAGTAATTATGTGATACAAAGACTCACACAAAAAGTCTATTTTTCAGCCTAATAATAATTTGTGAGGCCTTTTGTAAACAGAATCTTCGATCATGATTACCTATTCATGACACAAATATCAAAGGGTTTTTTTTTACAATCAATGAAACTACACCTTCACTTCTCACCAGAATTTTTTTTTTGTCATGTCCATTTCTTCACACACACAAAAAAAAACATCTGTTAGAAAAATTATGGATGAACACGGAAACTATGGATGCGATTAAATACTCATCAAAGTAATTTGTCTTCTGACAAATCTGTTCATATGCAGATTGTATATATACACATGCATTGTATACATTTTTTACATATAAATGTTGTATGCTTTACATATCGATGCCATTTTCTGTTGTTGAAGATATTCATCTATACAAATAAATAAAATTAAAGTGTCTGTTTGTAATTTCAAATTAGCAGCTTTTTACTTAATGCACTAAAAGTATATACGGTACTCATAACAAAAAACCAATTTTTAAAATTTTTGTCTGTCTGTCTGTCTGTCTGTCTGTTTGTTCCGGCTAATCTCGGAAACGGCTGGTGCGATTTTAAAAATTCTTTCACTAATGGAAAGCTACATTAACGGGGAGTAACATAGGCTATATTTTATTCCCGTATTCATACGGGAACGGAAACTATACGGGTGAACGTGAAACTGAATGCCAAGATGAACGCCAAATTGAACGCCAAGCTGAGCTAATGAAGTCGTTGTTTTGGTTACTGGCGACCGATGCTCTTCATGAGACATAATAATGTTACGCACACATGATAATACGCTGACACGTGCCATAATTTTTTTTATGATAGTTATCTCACTGTTCAGTTAAGTAGAGCATCGGCTGTTTCGAATGCACTTTTAAAAATAATAAATCAAGGCTTCATAAGCAAAAAGTGTTTACGGTTAGTTTTAATCCTTTCTTTTTTTTTATTTACATTTTTAGTCACATTTAAACAATAGTTATTATTATCCCAATCTATATCTATAAAAATAAATAAAATTGAAGTGTCTGTTTGTAATTTCAAATTAGCAGCAATTGTTTGCGGGGGCGGGGGCTTAAGGGGCGTTAGAAATTCCGATTTTTAAGTTATTAGACGTACAGTCTTGAAACTTAGTAAGTAGATTCCTGTCATAGGGTAGAGATACGCTACAAAATGAGTTTCGTGAAAATTGCCCTCAAGTGGCGTTACGGGACTTAAGGGGCGTTATAGATAATTATTTCCATTTTTAAACTATTAGACACACAGTCTTTATATTTGATAAGTAGATTTCTTTTATAGAGTAGAGATCAGCTATAAGAAGGTTTTGTGAAAACAGACCTCTAAATGGCGTTGCGGGGGATTTAGTGGCGTACTAGATAAAGATTTTCGTTTTTAAACTACTTCACCTACCTGCTTGAAAATTGGTAGGAATGTTTCTTTAATGGAGTAAATATCCGCTACAAAACAGGTTTGGGAAAAATTGACCCCCAAGGGGTGTTGCGGGGGCGGGGGGTTTAAGGGGCGTTATAAATTCCGATTTTTAAGTTATTAGACGTACAGTCTTGAAACTTAGTAAGCAGATTCCTCTCATAGGTTAGAAATACACAACAAAATGTGTTTGTGAAAATCGACACCTAGGCCGCGTTGCGGGGGTTCAAGGGGCGTTCTTGATAATTTTTTTTGCATTTTTAATTTATTGGACGCACAGTCTTCAAATTTTGCTAGCCAGATTCCTTTCATAGTGTGCAATTCCCCTACAAAATGGGTTTTGTGAAAACAGACCCAGAAGAGGCGTTGCGGGGGCTCAAGTGGCGTTATAGATAATTATCCCCATTTTTGAACTATTAGACGTACAGTCTTGAAATTTGATAAGCAGATTCCTTTCGTAAAGTAGAGAACCGCTACAAAATGGGTTTCGCGAATATCAACTACTAAGTTTAATTTCGGGAGATTAAGAGGCGTAATTGATAAATATTTCCATTTTAAACTATTTGATCATCCTGCTTGAAAATTTGTAGGCATGTTCCTTTCATGGAATAGAGTTCCTCTAACAAAGAGTAAAACGAAAATTGACCCCTAAGGAGAGTTGCGAGGGGTCAAAGGAAGTTAAAGAAAAAATTTCTGTTTTGAATTGTTTGACCCACAAACTTTAAATTTGTTAAGTATGTTTCTTTTGTTGAATAGGGATCTACTAAGAATGTATTTTGAGCAAATCAAGTTCTGGGGGATGCAGGGGGTTACTGGGACGTATTGACGAAAAAAATTACTTTTTTCGAGCTACAAGGACTATAATAATGAAATTTGGTTTGCATTTTTCTTTTGTTCAGTTGAAATCCGCTAAGAGCGGTTATTTTGGAAAACGGCTCTCAACGGGATTACGGGGATATTGATAGTAAAACTTTTTTTTTTTTTCCTGTTAGATTTAGACTTGAAATTTGGCTTGCATGTTCAATTTACGGAGTAGAGATCCACCGAAAATTGGTTTTGCGGGAATCCACTTGGTTTTTGAGTTACGAAAGAGCAAACATCATTCTATACTTCAATTTTAGAGATTTTTGGAAAATACAAATTAGATGAGTTCTGCCCCCTTTTTTTATCAACAGGCGACAGTTACAGGTATAAGTATATTTTTCAATACAATCGAATTCTTAATGCAGGACTTAGATATCAATAATTTATACATATATATAAGCAGTAAAAATTTATAAAACATCATGAAATTCCCAGCGAAGCGGGCGGGTAACAGCTAGTCCTTCCTAATAATAATTCCTTCATCAGCATATTCAATATTTTGTTCAATGTAGAGAATATTGCTTTCCAGAAAGAAAATGACACTGAATTCAAACTAATTGCTCTTAACATGTTGGTAATATCGTGAAGATAATGCTTCATATTTATGAGGAACCAGTATGTACCATGTTTTTTTTGCGTGTCACTGTTTTTTTGCCTTATGACCGATAAGAATTAATCTTTGTTTTAAATAAGAAAAAGTCATACATTTAACAAAAAGCTATTTGCTGAAACTATTATAAGGGGACCTTGAAATAATCTCATATTTTCTTTGGAATTCCATTTTGACCAGATTTTTCGTCATAACTTAACTTTACTTCTGGCAATCTTGCAAATCAGAAAACTGTATCAGGTGTGGTCGCAAAAATGTTTGCACAGATAAAGGATGCACATTGAAAAGATTTTCTCATATTTCCCTCTGGGTTTCTTTAAAATTCAGTGTTGAAATGATTTTACGTTGCTTCTGATAATCTGTTCCTCACGTAGTTTCTTGGAGATCATATGCATATTTTATGTTATCATACTGTCCATATACAATATATATATTTTAATTATTACTATAGTTATTTATCATTGTATGTATACTCATTCTTTTGCTCTTTGCAATCAAATTATAATTTTTAATAGAAATATTGCAAAAAAGTATTGTTTTAAGAATGTGTTTTTTAACAATATGGTTTATTATTTGTTTCATTTAGTACTTTTGTTGGTTCTGGACTATTTCAACGGGGACCTGTTTTAGGTAGATTGTAATTTTAGTTCATACTAATTAAATTTTTTTAGTATTGAATTACATCTAATACTCTATATTAGATGTATTGCAGAGATGTTAGATAGGTATATGAGGTATGGGTGCAATGCTAATTTAATTTTTTTTTCAGTTGAAGGATTCCTAATATTTTTTATTTATGATAGCATTTAGTGAATCAGTTTATCATCATTAATTTTTTTCTTTCGGTTCATCTATTGCAGGTTGTTTCACCCATAGTTCCCATAGCAGAAACTTACAACTGCTATCACTTTTTCTTTAATAATTTTTATTTATATTTGCATTCATTCATATCTATTTACTCTTCAACTTGCTAATTTTCTCTCTTACATTGAAATATTTGTTTTTGTTAAATTATTATTTACTTTGAGGCAAAATTGCAATTTGTTTAAAATTATTTATAGTGAGAACATTTATTTGAAAAAAATATTTTTAATTTTTGGTTTTACTACTTTTTTCATACAGGGTTTATCCTCACTAAAAATATTATAATTGCTATAATAGATGAATTTATGTTTTTAACACTTAACCCGTGCGAAGAACGGGCATTTCAGCTAGTAAAATATAAAAGGTAAAACCTGCCTTTGCAGGAAGTCCCTGATGTTCTTCGCTACGCCTCTGCGAGTATAACCTTATTCCGTAGAACCCGGAATAGTAAACAATAGAATATTCACAAACTGTTAAGTAGCAAAAGATAAATGTTTAAGTATTCCTAATGATATTAAAATAAGTTTAAAGATAATTACAAAAAAAAAAAAAAAAAACTATTATGAGTTGATTTAGAGCCGGGGTTTATCCATCGGGCGCCCAGGGACCGGATAAGCCGGACTTAACCAGATTTTCTGGTTATAAAATTCGATCCTCCAGTGCCAAAGTAACCCGTAGATCTTTTGCACCCGGGGCCCGAAATGAGCTTAAATCAGCACTGAGTGGGTAAACTGAGAATGTAAGAGCCCATGCAAAGTCAGGTGAAGGGCAGGTCTTACAAAGGACTGCAAAATCTAACGTACCCGGCGTCAGTCAGATTTTGGGTCTCTTAGAATCCTGCCCCCCCCCCCAACGATGCGGGGGTGTACGTTACGCTGCTGACTAATATGTAAAAATAAAATTTTCAATTTATTTAAATTAATGATTGAGATGAACTTTTTAGATACTTGTGGTTATACAAACTTCATACAAAATGTGAATATGTCTTGTATACACATTTACAATTTTCTTTTCGATTTTTAATTGTGACTCTTGGAACCCCAGGGTTCCTTGGAACACAGTTTGAAGACCACTGATTTAAAAGAACGAGAAAAAAAGAATAAATTTAGAAATTAAATTCAATTTTGGTCACTAGATGGCAGCACAATTTAAATCATTGAAAATTCAAACGTTTCCGGTTGTGCAGTTTTCCAGACTTTCCACACACTTCGAGTTATTACATAATCCTTTTGGGTGTGGATATTTCGCAATTTCTGAGGTAATTCAGATGAAAGTGTTCCAAAATTATGCTTGAAACAAATCTCATACCTTTTTTTTTGCTATGCCACGACTACTTATTTTCCAAAAAATGTTGATGATTTGGTTCACTTTATTATTGATAAATACGCCAAAGAGTCAGCTATACAAAAAAATATATTGTTATTGTTCAATATTCCACAACTTACTCTAAATACTTCTTACAGCAATTTGTTTTCTCTACAACCAAGATAGTCAATTTTATTTTTCTTCCGTAGGAAAAATATTTCTTGCCAAAAAGAAATAAGATCGAAGGAATTCTTTCTTCATTATTGTCATATATATCACTACGAAGGGGAAAAGGGATTATCTTCAAATTTATTATCTTCAAAGTTTTCAATTAAATAATTTTGTTGGTAACTTTTATTTATTAGAATTTTTAAATTTTTCTTGAAACTGAGATGAAGTAATGTTCATTGTAGAGTAGTAAAAAATATTATAAGCTCCTACACTAGAATAAATCGTATGAGTTGTTAGTTACTTATTTTTATAGCCTTCGTTCATATTGATTTGTCCGTTTTTATCATAGTCAATGCAGATGACTAAAATGTTTTCTGAAATGACTCGACTTTTGCTTAAAAGGTCCTTTTCTTAGCCTCATGTTAATTTCTAGAAGCATCGATCCCAGAGCCTTCTCGTTGATTCTTTGGCAATATCATATTGTTATCCAAATTTGAAGCCGATATGGTAAACCTACTCACATTGTCTCTGGTTGCCATTTTCTTATTTTTTTTTAAATTCACGCTGGGAAGTTAACTTTGCTTTTTAACTCAATTCTCTCACAAGGAGAGCATTGTGGCAGGGAAACAGCACAGGTGGCGAGTTTCTATTTTTTTTTCGAAGAATATTAATCGAAATTTATACTGATTTTGAGACATTAAGATTTTATTTCTCATAATTCAGAATTAGAAATTCAATAAAATGAATTGACGGAAAAGAATTTTTTTTTGTATAAAAAATTGATAAAAAGTTCTAAGACAGAAAGGGGAAAAATTTCATTCTGTAAATTTATTTAATAATACAGCACTTGTAAACTAATTGTGCAAAATAATATTTTTAATGGAATTTTCGAGGACCTCTAAGGGATGTCAAATATGAAGCTTGGCATTAATTAAAAGTAAAAGAAAAATCATGTGCCTATATTGTTTTCAGCTCGGTTTCAATAAGTATTCGATCCTTGAAAATACGAAAATTACTTTTCACTTTGTTACATATACAAATAAGAAAAATCAAATCGATGATTTTCTGTAGAATCTTACTTTCATTTACAACTTTAAGAGAAACACAGAATTCCATTAAAAGGTGAGTCAACTGATAGAAGTTGCCACATCAAAAATTTCATTCAAAACTTTCGATATAGCAATCACGCAATACTTTTAATTGTGACGACTTTATTACTATGGTAACCGATTAAAAACATGTAAAGCACGGGTAAATTGAAGTATCGGAGATTTAAAATAGACCGCAGAAATGTAATTTACTTGACCGCTTTTAAATTTGTCGAGTGTGTTGCCAGGTAACGCAATATAAATGATTAATTAATTAATGCAGATAGGGAGTGATATTAATTCTAGTTTAATTCAAATACCTTTAGTAGAAAGCAGATTTCTTGCAGATGTTATCATTTTTATATGTTACTCTCTTTTCTCTAAAACTTCCATTAAACATTTGAAAAAAATTAGTTTGTTTAAAGTAACATATATTTAATTTTAATCGATTAATTAATTGTTATTAATATGTCATATTTAGAAGTAAAGTGTGGCCACGGTAGCCTAGTGGACATAGACTCATAGTCGACGTGTTATAAGTTCAAGCCTGTACCTTTGAACATCCACAGTGCAGAGGGAGTCGATGCACGTTAAATATGTCGTCGTCAAATATAGTGTAGTGGAGAAAAGGGGTGTCAGATCAGGTTTCGTCCTCGCCACTTGATTGTGGTTGAAAACTATGGAGTCCGTTACCAGTAGCCATCATGTTTTTTTTTTTCGTGCGGCGTCAATAAGTGGCTGCGTTAGCCAAGTGGTTAAGGTATCGGATCATGGCAGGCATGTCATGAGTTCGATCCCAGTACCGCTAAAGAACCGCCGTGTAGTGATGCACGTTAAATCTGTCGAGAGTTCAAACGTCCTCCCGTTAGTGTGGTGTGTTAGTTAGGAGAGGTGGTGCCAGCTTAGGTGTCGTCTTCGTCACTTGATGATGGTTCAAAAGCCCGCGTGTAGCTGAACAATGCGACGTTAATATTCAATCAATAAATCAAGCTGCCTCAATCAACAATCACGTACTCATTACAGCAACGCAAGGGATATTGGCGATGTACCCTGCATTTTAAAACCACGGTTAAGTAACGAGACGATAGCTGAGCTGATACCCCGCCAACCACGGCAGATCATCAGGACCTCTACACGGTGGGTCTTAAATGGCATAAAGACTCGAACTCGTGACTCCCCCCCCCCCCCGGCCACGACTTTGTGTCTACGACCATTAGGCTACCTAGGCCATCCCATTTAGAAGTAATCCGAGGGTTTACGATGGCGGACTTCGTAAGTCTTATATCTACGGTAAATTGGCTAGACACGGCAGTTGAGCTAGCATTCCATTCTCCAATCTTCCACTCCTCTGCAATCTGAGAATTTTGAGCTTCACCATATTTGACGTGCATCAATCATTCTGCACAAGGGGTGTTTAGTTGTGTCAGGACTTGGGGGGGGGGGACAACCTAAAATTGTTTTTAATATTTCGGAAAAAATATTCGATTTAACACATAGAATCGAATATAGATTGGGATATAAAAGCTAATTTTCTGAAGAAAGATTACTTCATTTTGAATCACATATAATTAATTATAAGGTAGCAGAGGAATTAAATAGATTCTTTGCCATCTATTTTAATGTGACACCATGTGCACAATTTTTTGCAGGCACTCAACTTGTTCTTCTTAACATTTCATTTACACGATTTCCATTTTGTTGGAAATTTTGAAAACGACCTCCCATCACTGAAAAAAATTCTTTGTTAATAAAATCTATTCAAAGAAATGTTCCTAATGGAATGGGAAAAGTTTATTTCAGGTAAGCATTGTTAAGTTTTACTTAATTATGAATTAAATTTATTTTTACTCAATTTAGTCGCATTTAGTAAATCACCATCTTTACCCATTCACATGACAATTACGTTACCCATTCACAGACTGAATTTGTTTTTTTATCAATGAAATGAAAGAGTGCAAGGATGAAAATAAAGTTATTAGCGTCTCACACTAACATCTTAATGGATTTAAACTTTCTCATTTAATTAAAGAATTTTTATCCTTATTTGTAGACTGCTTAGTTCAATATTTAAATAAAATGGCAAAATTTTAAAGCTTAATAATTGTACTTAATTGCTCATTTTTTATGCAAATATGGTGAAATATACCCCTTCATTTTATTTACCAGTTTATATAGAAGAGACATTATATTTTAAATTATTTTTTAAATAAATAATCATATGTGTTTCAGAATAACTCAGTTATAAAATCAATCCAATCATATATTCCAAATTTAAGTGTATAGCCCACCAGAATATCAATGATATAATGGTATTCATTGTAGAGGCTCCCTAGGTTAGTGTTACAGGCATGAGCGAACCACTTTGATTCGCTTTCTCAATGAATATCTTTGGTTCAGGGACGTCTTAAGACAGTGGTGCCCAACCCCTGGTCCTCGGACCTGTACCGGGCCGTGAAACAAATGGTACCAAACCCCCAGGAAGCATCAAATTATTTTCATTTTATTTACTGTGGTGTATTTCTCTCGGTACTGTGCGACTTTCCGTGGAAATCACTTTATATTCATTTTTTGGTGTTATTTTATTCTGAAGTCATATTTAAATACAATTAAATTAATTACATGAAAACGATCTAAAATATAAGCAATCAACGTCCGCCCTCTCTCTGTGGGCCGTGGTAAAAATATCAAACGCTGACCGGTCCCCGGTGATAAAAAGGTAGGGAAACACTGTCTTAAAGCATCGGCTTGCGCTTCGGGGGTGAGTTGGGGTTGTCTTGCTCTAGATTCAACCGCTATAATATCATGATCCGAATAATTTTAATCATCAGAGGCCATATTCTTCGAATAACTGGAAATTTCAAACTATATGCTATCTTGCAACAGTGGCAAGACTGCATCTTTATGTCATGTCCGTCGTCGGTATCTAGGCCCTAGGTCTACAACCATACACCATCATTACTCATCATTTATGTTAGACGCTTATTTATGACGTCATTGTTTGTGTGAGTATCTGACAGTGTACGTTATAGGCTGTATATTTAATAGGTTGCAAATGGGAGCTTTTGCACAGGGGACCAAAGCCTCAAGAAATCTTAAAAAGTCACAAACTTCGGTCTATGAAACTCCAATGTAATCAAATCTTTTAGTATCTAAAATATGTGTATTATTAGCCAACCCTTCTCTAATAGAACCTACTCTGATTGTTTTTTCTTTCACCTCAACTAAATTGTATGGGAGGGGACACGGTAACCTAGGGGTTATAGTCATGAATGCATGTCCAGCGTGTCGCGGGCTCGAATCTTGGCACCAATGAAGACCCACTATGTAGAGGAGGCTGATGTACTTTAAATCTGTCGATCTCGAAGTCTTCTCGTTGAGAGTGAGGAAGCTCGGTAAGGTGGTGCCATTCAGGCAGTGGAGTAACGGAGAATATTAGCCCCCTCCCCCTTCAAAGTAAAGTTTTGGGCTTCAAGACTTACTTGGGCCCCTTAGAATCCTGGCCCCCTCTCCGATACCGGGGTGTACGTTACGCTACTGAATTCAGGTGTTGTCACTACACCGAAGTTCAAAATCATGAGGTCCGTATCTCACGTAAAATTGTTTTTTTTTTTTTACAGATAAAAGTACTGCGCAGAGAAACAAACCTTAAGACCTCAGCTTTTTTTTAAAGCCTCTTCAACTTTAAAACAGATAAATCTTTTCCTTCTTTTACTACTCTTCGAAATATCAAGCATAATCTATTCATGAAATTCCAATTTACAAGTTATAAAAAAATGTATGGAATGATGGCATGATGTGATTAAGTATGTGTGTGGGTAGGCGCCGCACCAGCGAAATTGAATGTTCAACGAAAACAGAAAGATAATAGTGTGGTGTGAGGTGTTTGAATAAAATTGCTAGGCAGTTAAGCTACAATCATGTCTCTTTGACAACATTTTTTTGTGTGTGGGAATCTGCGATTGCGTCTTACGTTCTATAAAAAGCCTATTCGGTCCACTTTGCGAACCAAAATACCGGAAGAAAGAAATTGAAATGAATAGAACAATTTCTAAAAATGGAAGATTCTATTCAGACAATCTAATATAGTCTAAATTTCTCTATAATCTCTTCCAGTATAATATAACAGAAGCGGTATTTATGCATTAAGTTTCTTGTATATAAGTATCACTAATGTATGGATAGTTAATGGAAGTAAATTGACTAAGTTATAAACGCTATCATAGTAATACATGGAAATTAATCTGAAAATGTCAAGTTATCCGTATATAATTAATTTGAAATCTGATTCCCATGTAAAATAAATAAAATACGTTCCTGAAAATTCTGTAGGCTGGGGTATGGTCATGAACTTCTGGCCGGCATTGTTTCTGTTAAGTCCTACTGTTACTGAAAATACGCCGAAGTTGAAAGTCTTCACGTTGACGTGGTGTTGAAGTGCAGTGAGTGGGGTGTCAACTCGTATGCCATCCTCGTTATTTGACTGTATTTCAAAATTATGAGGTCCATCTTCAATTACTTTAGTCTGACCTCAGAATGCATCGTTAATGAATAATTAATCTGAATATTTTGGATATAACATTAATATATTTCTTTTCAAATGGGGATATGGATTGGTATTTTAAGATTGCATTCCTAGTACATTTACCGGGTGCTGGTATCACTTTTAAGTGAGACATCATACAGGTAGATCTAATTGCCACACTGTAATTTTGATGCCAGGTTTCCTCTATAGAGGGTGGGTCGTGGTAGCTTAGTGGTCAAGGCAACGGACTAGTGATCGGTGTATCATAAGTTCGAGACTTGTACCACTGAAGATCCACTGTGTAGGCGGGAGGGAGGCAAAGCACGGTAAATCTGTCAAAGCTCAAACGTCCTACCGTTGGTGTGTTGTGAAAGTTAGGAGAGGGGTGCCAGCTCTCTCTCTCTCTCACACACACACAGTTGTCGTCCTCGTCCAGACTTGATCATGGTTTAAAATTACGAGGTCCGTCGCCAAAAGCTATCTGAATAGTGCGACGTTAATATTCACTCATTCATCCCCCCTAGAGGGAGAAATCTGAGCTCTGACGATGCGAAATCGTTCTAGGAATTAAATTTTACTGAGAGCACCAAAACCAAACAGGCACTCCAGAGATCTTTAACATGTCGTGCAATCAGGCGACATTGACACTGTTGATTTTCGGCATCATAAAAACCCATCATCTTGGGCTGGGGTCGAACCCGCAAACTTGGCCGTACAAGGCCAGCGCCAAACCATTTAAGCCACTCAACTGGCAATATAGCGAAAGCTAAAATGATATATATTTTTTTGGAAAAATGTTTTGAAAATGGTCTAGGGTAGAGGGTGGCCAACCCATATGACCTAGCGGGCCACTTCGGAAAAACATTACAGTCCCGCGCGGGCCGCATATAATAACAGATGATGTTACATTGATCGGGGTTCAAAGATTTTATGTATATCAGTCGCCAAGAACAAGACAGTGATTTAGGGGCGATGAAAATTGATTGTCGAAAAAACAATCCTTGAAATGCAGGACTCAGAAGAAAAATTCACAAAATATATATCAGAAGGTCTTCACACCTTCTACAGCGCCCAGACACTACTATCAGTGTCTAAAATACACGTATGTAAAATATTATTCACAAGAACCGCTCGTCCTATTCAACAGCCGAGCTAATCACTAGTCGTCTTTTCACGGTCAAGGCAAGACTACTAATCGCTAGTCAAAACAATACTAATTCAGTTTCGGTGAATGTCTCCTTATTTATAGGCCTCGCGGATCCTTCGAGAAAGATCTGCTTGCGTCAGGGATCGTGAAATTAGTAGATTTCTCCATTAATTTCTAGAAGAATCCATACAGTCATGAACTCGCCAAAAATGGTCGTCAAAATGGTCACCAAAAATGATGCCAACCTGGCTCGATCTCCAAGATTTTACCAAGTTCTCTTTGAATCGTCATTATAACGTAAGGAACGGCGTTGCTTGCGAATATATTACAATGTTAACATAAAATAAATATAACGTAGAGCAATATAAAGGCATTACACATCCAAATACAAATTATTTATACTATTTTACACTTAATTCATAACACTATCTTTATTTTAGTTTTGTACCCTTTAAAACTGTCTTCGATAATAGCATTGTGGCAGTGGCAGCCAAGTAGCCAAGGATCATGGCAGGCATGTCATGAGTTCGAGCCCAGTACCACTAAGACTCGCCATAGAGCGGAGCGTTGCACATTAAATCTACCGAAAGTTCAAACGTCCTCCCGTTGGACTGGTGTGGTAGTTAGGAGAGGGGGTGCCAGCTCAGGTGTCGTCCTCGTCACTTGACCATATTTCAAAATGACGAGGTCCGTCACCCAAAGCCCTCGTGTAGCTAAACAGTGTGATGTAGTTTTCACTCACTCAATTCGATATAAGTATTCCTGAATTAAGGCGGATCATATTTTCAGACAGAAAAATGTCTCAGTTCTCATGAAAATTTACTACATTGTCATACATATGTTAATTATATAGCATTTTTAAAATTTCAAAATATTCTATGAATATTTTTTTTAATTTTAAGGAGTGATATGGGAGAAAAAACGCGAAATACATTTTATGCCAGAAAAAATGAATCAACTCGATTAGAAATGTGAAGTACAATAAAAAAAATGCTTTTCTCTAAAGGATAGTGAAGGCAGAATATAATATTATTTTTTCATTTCTTGTATATCTGCAAAAATATTTCAAATTCGGTTCCTATTCTTTAACATTAATCCAAGACAGCCTTAAAAACATTTATCGGAGTGAAAATTCAAAACGGAATTGAGAGAGAGAGATATTATTATTATTGTTTTTATTATTTTTCATGTATACCAACACCTATAACTTAGTAATAATAATGCAATGATCAAATATGCCTAGCTCTAGCAGCGTGATAAAGTTATAGGAATAAAGCGTGATACTGCAGGGGGTCACTGCAATCGCTTCTGAGAATGCATAAAAACGGAAGCAACGTAATGTAATAGAAACAGTTATAGGATATATTTGTAACAAAACATTACACCAGTGATTCTCAAAGTGCTTTATATAGATCCCTAGGGGTCTATGGCGATCTCCAAGGGGTCTACGTTAGCAAAAAAATAATTTAGGGGTCCGTGAGGTGTAAATGGGGATCTATGACTGTGACTCTTATCAAACCCGATCTTGATTTTAATTTTAAAAGGAAATTCAATCAAATGAAACCAGATTTTACCTATTTAACAGATTTATTTACCAAATTTAACGAGGTTAATTGGATGATGCAAGGAGACAGCATAATTAAATATATTAAATAAGCCTATTAAAATAAGGTCCACATTTCAGCTTTTCTTGTAAGAATTAAGCTAAAGAAGTATAATATTGGACGTCACGAATTTTCCCAGTTTTTTAATTGTCGCAGAGAATCTGCCATGAAAAAGACATTTTAACCTACGTTCAACATTTAAATGTCCATTTTTTTAGATTTTGAAATTAGGGGTTTGATAATTCTTTGACTATGGTAATATCACATTAGACAATCGATTCATGCGGTCGCTTAGGAAAAAAACTGTCAGATTACAAGAATAAGGCACTAACGAAGATCTTAAAATAAAGTTCATCAATTTTGGCTTTAATAAGATAAACCTGTTATTTATCTCAAATAATGGAATCGCTTGCGGAATTTTCTAATTGCTTTTCCAATTTAGGAGATTCAGCACCCATTTGCCAAACTCCAAAACAAAAAAGAAAGAAAAGACTGGACATTATTAACCGAGGGCATATTTAGGGTTAAATCTGACAAGACTGATACGAAATGTTGAAAAGTTATTAAATCCCTATATTCATCCCTCCTTCTAAAATCATTTGTTTGTTGCTCAGTTAATTTATGTAAATTATTTATGCCTTAATTTAGTTTTGATTTAATTAATTAAAACTTTGTTTCTTAAGTTTTAAAAACTGTACTTCACTACAGTTAGAAATTTAAATCTTATAAAGTAAGTAGCTCCGTACCAGCTGTCAAAACAATATTTAAATTGATGAATTTGCAAAAATTCAATAGTAGGTAAGTGGGGGTCTACCAAAAACTGAAAAACCTGGCAAGGGGTCTATGAGGCAAAAAAGTTTGGGAGCCTCTGCACTACACTAACATGAAATAAAATAATCGTATTTTGTAATGTTGTAATGAATCTCGTGAACAGCAAAATTATTCAAGACAGGCCACAAGTGGGCCACAGGTTAGCCACTTCATGTCTGGGAGGGTGAGGAAATTCTTGCAAATGTTGTCTGTTTTGTGAAAAAAATTAATGTGAGGTTAAGACATAAAAAAACGTTTTCAATATTATTTTGTGAAATATACAGATTTCAAACGATTTTCTGGAGTTGAAGGTACCAGTGGGTAGTGTTAAAAACAATCCGGCATTTCTTCTCCATTTTTTTAATCAAGAAAAATAACTCACACCCCAGAATCAATGAACCAAGACATTTTTTTTCTTTAACACATCGTTACTTCTAAAAAGGTAATTACGAGCTTTAGATAGAAGATTTCTTTGTATAGGATTTTTTTCCCCGGATTTTTAAAAAATAGTTTTTTTATTATACTGTGACTCACGGCATACAAATATATTCAATCTGAAGTCACTTTTGGGTACAAGAAATTTCGACACACTGATGTTTGACTGCATACTACGTTTCTCAATTCGCCCTCTTGTACTACGAAATTATTTCACAGTTTCAAAATAGCCATGGCTTAAAAAAGCTTAACTGTTAGAAAATTTTTCCAAATAATTTATAAATTAAATTGAATAAGGAATATTTTTATATAATGATAACATTTATTTATAATAAATAGTGAACTTGGCAAAAAATGTAAAGTAAAATCAAGGGGAAAAATATTTTAAAATTGAGTCTGAATAAATAAAAAAGTTAGGTTGTAGTCGATAGCAAGATATAAAACTAAACCAATGTCTTAAGTAAAACAATTTTTCAAAACATTTATGGTCTTTATTGCACTTTTTGGATAGTACGAGGTTTTCACAGATACATTTTATGGGATTTTTTTTTAAGCGAATATAAATGTTTTAATTAACACTGTCACATAGATAATTCGTAGGATTTGTCCATACAAACCGTCCTTAGTCTCATCCACTACCATATGCAAAAATCCATTCAGTATTAAACATAACTCTTTGGTTAGCCTTTTTTATGTAAATTTTATATGTACATAATAATACAAACGATAGAGCTTTTTCTAATAGCTACAAACACCAAACTTTATAGTATGTGAGCGTGAGAGAGAGTGATATTAACGTCGCAATATTCAGCTACATGAAGGCTTTTGGTAACAGACCTCGTAATTTTGAACCATGTTCAAGTGACAAAGCGACAGCGGAGTTCGTTACCCCACTCCTAACATCCACAGCACACCAACAGGAGGATGTTTGAGCTTCGACAGATTTAGCATGCATCGTCCCACATGGCGGGTCTTCAGTGGTAACAGGCTCGAATTCATGGCATGCAAGCCACGAGTCCGGTACCTTGACCACTAGGGTACCACGGCCGCAGTGGGAACATGAAAAATGTAAGCATTTCATCTTAATCAGAATAACAGACTAAATTTTTATCATTACTTTATTTTATTTGTAAAATATATCATAAAACAATGAGACCCTGTCTCTTATGAAATAAAACAAAAAGATTCGTTGAATTTTGACAAAAATATTTCTCTCGTATTAATGCTTTTTTATGTACAATGATTCAATTAATAAGAGATTAAGTTACATACGAGGTTTGGAACTTCAATAGAGGCAACAATTTATTTACACGGAACACAAAAGTGATTCATGTCCCCATGTCTTACAGAGCTTCAATATAGTCGCCAGCATTGTGTATAACCCATTTCCAACGATGAGGAAAACGCAGAACGCCTGCTGCAGCGCCTGTTCTGTTGATTGTTAGAATTGACTGATCTACTGCCGCAAGAATCTCAGGAACAGTTTTGAAGTGAATACCATGAAGTTGTTCCTTCATTTTAGGAATTAAGTCACAAGGACTTAGATCTGGAGGGTCGATCACTGTCCATTAGTGCGGCAACAGCATGCACTTTTGCTTTGCTGACACTAGGACGACCTGGCCGATGCCTGCCTGCCACATTTTGGCATTCTCCATTGAGGGCTTTTACCCATCTTGCTACAGTTCTGTTAGACAATGCAGATTACACGAAAGCCTCTTGAAGTTCTAAATGACATTGTCGTGCTTTACGACCTGTGGCACATTCAATTTTTATCCAACTTTGTTGTTCTTGGTTAGAAAACAACCTGACAACACTTACTTCAGACCGGAAGTTAGGATAAGTGCCAACTTACGTGTCACCCTTGTTACTTGACTGTGGTTCAAAATTACGAGTTCCGTCGCCAAAAGTCCTCGTGTAGCTGAATAGTGCGATTTTAATATATATTCACTCACTCCCACTTAGTTGTAGGGGTACTGATATTTTTCAAATCTTTGTTGTGAACTTTTGCGTCTTTTTTGTAAATTGGTTTCTTCATATATATGTTATGTTTTTCTTTACGTTATCAAAAATTGTTCAAGGATAGTGAAAAAAACCCGCAGTAAATAGCAAAAAGTGATTAGTAATCACGAATCATCGGTAAAAAAAATGAATGCTAAAAAAAAAATTCGACGATTTTTATTAAATGTTTTCAAAATGAAACTCTATAACATTTTATAAACTTTATAAAAAGTATAGGTATTCCTCGTATAAACGGTTTCGATATTACTCGGTGCAAAATTGGCAATTATTATAATACGTATTTGATATTACGCCACACAAAACCTGAATTAATTTTGATTTCAATTAATTGAAATTTTTTTTTAGTTGAAAAAGATCCTACTGCAGTGTGTGGCAGAAAATTTAATAGCGAATTGCAAAATTCTTTAGCTCCTCAAGAAGAAATTCCAAAAGTATAGTAAGATCGAAAAGGACAAGTACTGATAACTTTGTAGTGAAGGAGAAATAACTAGTGAAGAAGAGTTGCAACCTACACACTGCGAAAAAAAACTTATCAGCTTTAATTTCTGATGAGCATGATGATGCAAATTGATTAGCTGTTTTTTTATTTTATAATTTTTGAATATATATATTTTTGTTGTATTTTTAATTTTTGTACTTCATATGTGTGTATATATAATTGATTAAAAACTTGAAGTTAGCTTACATCTCTATTTGTTTCCTCGGAACGAAATTTCAGTTATCATAAAATTTTACACCTTAAAACTTGTTTTCGGTATAACACGGTATACAGTGTCTTGTGTGTGCGTGTGATTTATATTATTTCAAATATTTGTATTTCACGGTTTTAATACAACTCGTGAAAGAAGGTTTCGATACAATACGGTACACACACACACACACATATTGGCCTGATTTATATTATGTACATACATAATTAATTTAATGAATAAATAAAATAACAATAAAAAGAAATAAACAAAAAGTCTTGTATAACGCGGTTTTGATAGAGCACGGTACGAATTAACCGTGCTATACAAGGACGCCCGTACTTGTGCACAAACACGAAGCTTACCGAATTTGACATTGACCGGAAATATATTACACTCATCTTCCGGTCAACATGTGTGTAAATGCTCGAAAATGCATACAAAATAGAACTACCTTATATCGCAAAGCAAGAGTGTCAAACTCAAAGGCTAACTTTGGCCAAAGAAACAAGGTTCAACTTTAGATAGGCCGCCAAAAAAATCAATATTCATAGAAACGTAAGTTTATTTCGAATACTACATTATAATAAATATAAATAAAGGAACACAAGAAAAATTTAATATTTACGTCCTAACACTTGACATCTCTTATCTGCTACTGTCTTTCCTACTTCGGGACAAATTTTGATATTTTATTACATAATATTGTGTACCCATATACTGGGTGGACCACAAAAATGTTTCTCATGGGTCGCGAGTTTGACACCCCTGTCCAAAAGTAATAAGTAGCATTTAAAATGCAGGAAGTGATTTTTTTATTGATTGAAGTCAAAATTATTAAATTTAATTTAAATATCTTGCATACTTGTTTAATGCTATCAGCGGGTTAAATACAGATTTATATATTTAAGGTTTTCTAAAATAAATTATTTGTGATTTTTTTTCGTTCGTTATAAAAAGTTATCTCGATGAATAACTTCCCATTCTCTAAACCAGACAATCCTTTAACCAATATATACCATTCATCATCATTAGATGTCTTCTAACTAATAATTGCTTCAATTAACTCGTTTTAATATTCGCCCTGGCAAGAAAGACCATCAAAGAAATTTATACCGCACTTATAAATCTCTCTCCCTTTAGTACCTTGTTTAAACTCACTCCGCAAAATATTAATGCCTCAATAAATTATTTTTCTGACATTATAACTACCACTTTGTCGGTATATACATGCAATTACCATTCCTCCCGCATATTTCGTGAAAATATGTCCAACGAATGCTTTTGTCATGGATGCAGACAATAGATAATTATTCCTCATTAATTGTTTTGTAGCTCTCATATTTTTTAAAAGTACTTTATTTTCCCCTTCGAAACATACTTTTCATTAAATAAACTTTCCTTTCAACTGTCCATTGAAAAAAATGTCACACGCACTTGTCCTTTTTCTGTTCCTTACAGAGAGGGATATGTTGTGCTTTTTCCTTAAATTTTTATTATATCGGCCTTGGAGATTTATTTCGTGAGCAATGACAGATGTTTTGCGCATGCGCCTGAAGACCTTCGGAGAGTCGGACCATCAAATGGTAAGCACGCTTTTTTTTCTTCTGTTTTTTTTCCTGGCTTGCGCTTATTTTTTGTTACTTTCTGTTTTTATTCCGGAGTGCGATTCCGATAAGTCAAGTTTGCATATTGTTTTGTTTCCCCAGGAATGTGACAGCTAAAAAATTCAGGTCTTGGAACTCTTAGTTTTGTTAGACACGAAAGGAACAATTTTCCAAATAGGTAAGTAACAAGAAAAATTATATTTAAAATATATAATAAGTTCTAAATATTTATCATAAGGAAATTCATTTTTTAATCCGATTCGGATTGTGATTCAATTTTTGTTTTAATATATATTTTAGGATTATATTATGTTCTATTTTGCTTTTTTTAACTTTAAACTGCAAAATTTAACCGAGAACTCATTTCTTAGTTAAGTTTTAACTAAAATTCTTTTTATAAGTAAGTTTCTATACTCTGATAATCATTATATACAGAAATTACCGCATCATAAAAAAAATTAAGAATTTAAATGAAGTGAACATTTTTCACAATAAAATGAACGTGTTTCATATAATTATTAAATATTTAAAGATTGATTTTGAAATTTACAAATGCTACCTAAATCTCTTTTCTAAAAACAATTTTCAAGTTTCTAACACATTTGAAATTCCTGTAAAATGAATTTAAAAGATTAATCAATCTAATGTGACTTGCCTTGAACATGTCTGTAATTTAGTAAGAAAATTCTATGGAACTTTAAATATCTTATGGTTTCTGTCGTTTTTCTATTCATTTTTTTTCCAAGGTTTCCAATCTAATGATGCTCACAATTCTCTTGAATTTCTTTAATTCTTGTAACAACTTTAAAAAAATTATTTACAGATTAATATAAAATAAATCAAGATTTATTAAATAAATATTTTTACAAGTCAGTTACCAAATTGGATTGTAAATTTTTACTTTTTAATTATCTGAAATGATAAATCGTAAAAATATAAAATGCTATATTAAATAATCAGGAAAAAAGGGACATAAAGGTTGCTTTGTATTAAAATTATTTGTCTACATATTCATTCCGTTAACCTTAAAAACTTTAACAGTTTTTCAATCACTAACTATTATTTCACTCTCTCCCTATGTATATATATTTATATCTTGCTCAAATTTTCAATCGCTGGTTATAAAGTACTTTTTATTCATCCACTGAAATTCAGATGCATTTTTTTAAAACTTGTAATGGATGACACTTGATGTTAATGCAATTTTTTTAAATATCAATTTATTTTAATTTTAATTTTTAATTTTAAAATTATTCTGCGTTATTTCTGACGAAGTTAGATTGATCTGCAAAAGATGGCGCGCGTAAATTTTTCGAACAAAGTAGGAATTGACTTAAAAATTTTTTTATATTATTTGTTGTTACTTTTTTGCTTTAGCATAAGTAAAAAAAGGCCCATTAAGCTCCTTTGATATTGGGTTGTAATTTTTCTTTGCAATGCTAACATTACTCAGCCTTTAACGAACTAATTTAAGGGATAAAAGCTAGAGTCCCTGAATAGAACCCAAGAAATTGCTTAGAAATCCAGCATCACAACATTTTACTCACCTCAACTGGTTAAGCAAACGTATAAAAAAGGAGATATGAAACTAAAAACTATCATCACTTAAATATCTGAAACTAAAGTGTTCAAAAACTGTTAAAGCTTTTAAAGAAATTAATTTAATCTCAGTGCTTTCAATATACGAATTAGAAATCAAAATTCTAAAGTAATATGAAGATTTTTTAAGATATCCGAACTCGTTGAAATGAACAAATTCGATCAAAACACATATTTTTATTTTTTTATTTTAATGGATAGAGCTACCTCTTGGCTTTACAAAACATACCTTTTTGTTTCTAAGCTACCTACAGGACAAGTTACAATCAATTTAATAAAATTAGAAAAACCGGAAGTTCCTGCCCTTACTAGAAGTGGGCTTTATATATAATTGTGTTCACAATCAATCACGGAGAATATGATAATTCTAGATGTTATAAATGTATTCCGATGTTTTTCTATGTATTTCTAAGAAAACCATCTACCTTTTTGTATAGGCTTTAAGCTGACATTATTATTATCAATTCGTAACGAAACATACATAGAACCTCAAGCTTCCATTTCAAGCCTTACAACTAAAATGATCAATCCTTAAACTGTGAAAAACATAGATCATTGCCAGATTCCTATTTAAAAAATTAAATACAACAAGTAATACTGTAAACAATTAAATGAATTATTTAAATCTGCGGACAATATTTTTACAGATACATTAGCGACCTCTCATTGGACTTTTTAAGGGTAGACGACTTTTACAAAGAATTTCAAATCAAAATAATATTTTTTAAATAGCTAACCACATAGAAATAGTCTAAAAATGCTTGTATGGTAGGTTTTACCATTTTGGCTTTTGTATTTAATTTCACCTGTGGCACTCTAATGATATATACTCTGAAGCAAAACTTCTCTCTAATCTTTTTCAAATATATAAACTAAAGCAAAAACAGCTGCTCCGTTTCACCTCCACTTGCTTTCTATAAGTGTTATCCATGGTTTTTTAAGCAGAAAAAATTCTAATTTTGAAAGATTTGTTTCTTTTTCTTTTTTTTAGTTCTATTTGGACAGAATGGTTGTTTCCCCCAACTCAGTTTGCAACAAGTCTTTAAATCAAATGCTTGAAAAATATCGAATTTCAACGTCTCTTCAGTTTTAATTTTTTACAATCTTTCAGGTAATTTAAAGTGAAATTTTTAAGATAGTCTATCTTTATTTTGTAACTTGTTATCAACTTATTTCAAATTTGAAAGTTTTTTTATTTGGTAAAAAAAAAGTGGCCGTGGTAGCCAAGTGGTCAAGGTGTCGAACTCGTGGGTAACCCGTTGATGTGGTGTGGTAGTTAGGAGAGGGAGGTGCCAGTTCAGGTGTCGTCCTCGTCACTTGACCATGGTTCAAAATTACGAGGTCCCTCGCCAAAAGCCCTCGTATATAGCTGAACAGTGCGACGTTAATATTCTCTCACTCACTTGATAAGAAAAAGATAATAATGTAAACTAAAGATGGTAATTATTTACTTTCTTTATGTTATACCTCCTTTAATTTTTTAAAGAATTTCTTTAACTACTCATACGCGAAAAAGGAAAAATAAAGCAAATGTTTACGAGAATTGCCAAATTAATTCTGAAGTGCTATTTAAAAAGAAATGAAACGAAACACAAATTATAAAATTTGTGATGGAAAAGTAAAAATGAAGTGCAGAATGTTTCAAAATAAAATTACGTTTCACAAAAATATATTCTATACATTTTTGTTGTGAAAAGAAATACTCCTTTTTTAGGTGAATATAAAATTTAACAATTTTGAAATCATGTGTAAGATGGAGGTTTATAAAGAAGGGAAGCATGTTTTCAATCCGACCATATAAAAATTGGTGTTCAATGTTTCGTTTAAATCAGTAACATCTCTAACTTTCAATATTAATGACCCAATTATCAGTCATAATTTTCCTCGCGCCCCCCTCGTACAACAACTTTGTATTGAATGCAAGAATAATGCACTTTAACGATAAAACTACAATGAGACTTTAATTATAAAATGCACAAATTATCAAGATAAGAATTATATTTGGTATATGACAAGCCCATGGAAGTACTTGCTCAACTTGTTTTTATTTTAGTATTGATATATTAATAATCAAATACTTTTTGCCGTAAGTACTAATTAAGTACTTACGGCAATTACTGTAAATACTGAAACAGTACCTTATATCAATAATTATATATTATTTTTTTGTCATAATAAATTTTGTTTTGCTTCCTTTCAGTAAATTGATAATTATTTTAAATCTTTTATTTTCAACTTTTCAATATGCTCGCGCTCCCCTCGTAGAGTTATCATGCCCCCTAGGGGGACGCACCCCACATTTTGAGAAACGCTGGTTTAAGTACATAATCTTTCAAACAGTTAACATAAATTTGAAAAGATTCATTTAAACATCACCCATGTATTTTATTACTCTATATGTCTTATCTTGTACGTTCAGATGTTTTTATTGTTTCATGCATCTCAATGCTTAATGTGATGTTGACAGCAAACATGTGAGTGGCATTGTTTAAACCGAGTCATGAGTTCCAGCCTTGATGTCATTGAAAACCCACCGTATAGACGGGGTGATGCACGTTAAAGCTGTTGAGACTCAAAGTCTTCGATTGCTGTGGTGTGGAAGTACGGAATAGCAGTGCTAGCTCAAGTGTCCTCCTCGTCACTTAACCGTGAATCAAATTTGCAATGCCCATCATCAAAAGCCCTCACATTTAGTGCAACATAAATTAAAATCAAATAAATCGAAGTTCGAAGTCCTTACGTTAGCGGGGTGTAAGCATTGGGGGAGTAGAGTGATAACTGAAATTCCTTTCTCATCATTTGATCTTGGTTCAAAATTAAGTGGTTCGTCGCCAATAGTTCTTGCCTAGCTTCAAATTGCAACGTGGTAGCCAAGTGGTCTAGGCATCGGATCATGGCTAGCGTGTCATGAGTTCGATCCCAGTACCACTAAAGACCTGTCGTGTAGGGGAGCTGTTCACGTTAAATCGGTCGAGAGTTCAAACGTCCTCCCGTTGGTGTGGTGTAGTAGTTAGGAGAGGGAGGAGCCAGCTCAGGTGTTGTCCGCGTCACTTGACCATGGTTCAAAATTACGAGGTCCCTCGCCAAAAGCGCTCGTGTTGCTAAGAAAGTGCGATGTTGATAGTCACTCACTCACCCAGATTGCAACGTAAATAAACGTTCAATCGATTTCTTTCTTAACATTAAACGTCGATACAGCAAATCCTATCTCCTTTACTCTCCACGATATATGAAATTATTGGTAAAATACGTTTCCCCTAAATTCGGAAGAAAAACTCTTTTTTAATACCACTCACTAATGCCTCCAAGCAAAATAAATCTAAATCCATAGACCATAGGTTCCCAAACTTTTTAGCCTCATAGACCCCTTAGCAGGTTTTTCAGTTTGGGGTAGACCCCCTACTTTCCTAATATTAAATTTGAGCAAATTTATCAACTTAAATGTGTTTTTGACAGCAGGCATAGAGCTATTTACTTTAAAAGATTGAAATTTTTAACTGTAGTCAAGTACAGAAGAGTTTAAAACTTAACAAAACACATGGTAGTTAATTTAATTAGTTAGTTAATTAAATAAAAATTTAACTAATGCATAAAATCACTGTTACATAAAGTAACTGAGCTTTTTGAGGGAGGGAGGAATCTGGGGATGCAATAATAAACTTTCAGCTTTTGGCCTCAATCTTATCTTTAACCCTAAATATTCAGTTAATGATGTCCAGTATTTTCTTCTTTATTTTTTGTTTTGGAGATTGGCAAGCGCACCTCTTCTCAATTGAAAAAACAATTAAAAGTTTTCTCAAGATATTCCATAATATGGAATGAATAACAGGTATATCTTTTTAAAGCTAAAATTGGCAACATCGTTTCTAAACTTTACTTTAAGATCTTCATTAGAGCATTTCCTAGTGCTTAATTCTTATATGATTTTTTTTTCAAAGTGACCATATGAATTTATTGTCTACTGTGGTACTACGATAGTCAAAACTTTCTCAAACCTAGTTTCAAAATCTAAAACAAGGGCATTTAAATGTTGGCGATTTCCAAAATTATGCTCATTTAGCTTGATTCTGGCAAAGAAAGGCTGCTTGAAATGTGGTCCTAATATAACACATGTATGCTGTCGCCTTGTAACTGCAAATAAACTTCATTAAATTAAGTAAATAAATCTGTTAAATGGGTAAGTCTAATTTCCACTTGATTAAATTTCCTTTTAATATTAGTCACGATCTGGTTTAATGAGAGCCCCAATCGTAGACCCCCATTTACACCTCATGGACCCCCAAATTATTATTTTACTGTCGTGGGCCCCTTACAGATCGTCATAGACCACTTTGGGAATCACTGCCATAGAATATGAATACAAACCAACTATAAAATACTGAATTTTTCATTAATATTGGATTATGTTTGTACTTTAAAAAGTTCTAACGCTATGATGTGATATGCTAAGTGTGTACTGGTAGTTGGCAGCTTTTCCTCTTTGATTAGAATATTTTTAAAAGTGCTATATCACCCAATGAGATTACAAAACATATTAAATGACAGTAAATATTTTTAATAACTACGCTAGTGTTCATTACGCATTCTTGAAAGATCACATTATCTAGTCAATAGATAGTCAAACACTAAATTGTTTTACCTTTAGTATTTTGAGTCGTGTGTTTCAATACTGATCCCACAAAAGAACCGCCGTGTGGAAGTTGAAATTAAAATTGTCATTGTAATTACGTTGGCGTGGTGTGGAAGTTTGGTGAATGAAATGCCATATCAAGTTTAAGGTTATGAAGTTCATCGCCAGTAACCCTTGTGTTACTTTCAAGTGCAAAGCTAGTTAACAAATCAATTAATCAACGTTACTGATAAGCGACTCTTCTGAACAAAGTGAAGTTTTAAAAACAAAAACAAAAAAAAGGAAGGAAATCGGTGTTTAATAAACAAGTTAAATGACTTCCAAATCTTTTTCCAAAAAAAGAAAAAAGTTACAGCCTTAACAATAAACCTGCATATCTGTAAAAGCTAAATTTCAAAACTAAATAATCGATTCTATGGTGGAAAAATCGTCATCGATTTTACAATATCAATATTATTATTATTTTTTGTTGTTGTTGTTCACGCGTGTTTCTATCATCTTGATATTTTTTAAAACTTTTTTTTTTGAAGCTGAAAAAAATTATCATTAAAATTATTTTACTTCATTCTTTTTAAAGTAAATGGTTATTATTTTAGCGAGTTTGTAAGATCAGTAAACTTATAAATAAGTAGTTAAATAAGGTATCTATATTTTTTTGTAGTTGAAAACAAGCTAATTTATCTGTAATGTTATAATTTTTTCTTTCAAACAATTTAATCGACCGCAGGCAATGAATAAATACGGTGATGCATATGTTGTTGCAAATATTGATGGAGAGGAAGCGTGCACGAAGAAGACTACTTCGTGAGCGCCCTAATTTTTCCATGTGTTGACATTTGGAACACAAAATAAAAACAAAATTCTATTCTTTCGAATGACTTGCAGAAAATACAATCTAGAATCTCTCAAATGTTGCTGTGGACACGATCAGTACTCAATTTTAAGTAAAAAGGCACTGGACAAAACAAAAACCACAAACTGCCGTTTTCTATATACTTGACCTTTAATTCTTATTTTTCATTGCGAAGGATGACCTATTGTTCTAACAGAGAATTGAATTGGAAAATATTCATATCTTTGCCTTATGTTAAAAGGCTTAAACTAAAATTGGAACATAATTTTTTACTTAAAAAATGCCCCCATTTTTACTTAAATTATTGGTGATTTATTACAAACATAGCCATTTACTATAGAGTCTTAAAAATTGACAAATATCTCATAAACAAAGCCCCCTCAGGGGGCTCACCTTCTTTAGGTGAGTACGGGTGTCACAATCCCGAGGTGCCCTAGTGATCTTTTCCTTTTCCCACGGGGTTTACTATCTTTGGTAAACACGGGCTTCACGAACCCGGGGTACCCTAGTGATCCTTCTCTATTTTCGACCCTCTTTCTTGTCATTCAATTCATTCTTTCTTGCTCTCTTCCCGTCTAGACCACAGATATTAAAACAAATGTTTGGCGCAGTATAGCCGAAATCGGCTCTTGCGCCAATAAACCCCAAAATCACTCACTCACTCACAAACAAAGCTGTTTTTCCTTGAATATGTTAAACAAATACTTAAAAGAGAGAGAGTTATAGTATGAGAGAGAACATATTTTACACATCGCGAAAAAGGAAATAATTTATAGTAGAAGTGAGTAGAATAATAAAATATGCTCCTTATTTTCTATAGAATAATAAAATCAAAATATTTTTATGTCGGCGAATTTTTTGTTTTTGTTGTGAGGAAAAGCGTTTTAAATTCGAGTCCTATTCTTTAACATTACTTGTGAGAACAACCTTAGGAGGAGAAATTGAAAAGAAGGAAGTAACACACACTTGTGTTGTTTCTATATTGTAAAAACAATATAAAATAAAATTTAAAGATAGCTTTGCACATCGAGTTAGAATCTAGTTGAAAGCATAACAGAGAAAGTAATCTTAAAAGCTTAAATCAACTTTTTCCCCCAAGAAAGGAGTAAACTGCTTAAAACAGAGGAAATTGTTTTCAAATATTTTTTTGTTGCCTTCAACTTTATTCAGTACTAAAACAAAACAATTGCGCATAAAAATAGAAATTTGGTATTTACGGTGGAAAAAAACGAAGACAGATAGATTAAAAGCCTTTCAGAATTTGCTCTGGAAAACTCTTGAATTATTTTAACTCCAAACATACAAAATAGGATTCAAGAGTTCCCAGACTCAGACTATAACTTAAAAATTATTAATAAAAAAATCACTGAAACACATTTTCTTTCGAAATAAGATCTTTAGACAACAACACACTTTTGCGGTCATTTGTAAAGGTCATCGAAACATTTCTGGAATCCATTTTTAACCATATCCTTTAATTCAGCCTGCTATGCATTTTTAACTTTATCTACAGATTGAAACCGATAGCCCTGCAAGTGAAGTGTCTGCTCAGGAAATAGGCTGAAGTGACCAGGGGTAAGATCAGGGCAGTAAGGAGGATGTGGCAAAACAGTTGCTTTCGATTTTTAAAGAAATTCGGTGAGGAGGAGGGATCGATGTGCAGGAGCGTTGTTATTGCAAAAGCACCCGTGACTACTCAGTTCACAATTGTGGTGTCTTCTTTCGGATAGACTCATGCAAACGACGCAGGATATCTACATTGAGTTCTTTGTTCACAGTGCGTCTTTCAGAAATGAATTTCAAATACATATAATGCCCTGAATATCAAAGAACACCTCTAGTACAACATTCCCTATAGAGCGGTCTTGGAGGAATTTCTGATTGCGTGAAGACTGTGGTGTGAACTTCCCGTTGCAGATGCTCTCTTGGATTGTAGGTCGTACAAAAAACATCATTTTTCATCCCCCAATAAGAATTCTGCCAAGTAGGGAAGGATCTTTCTGTCAACAGTCGAGATTAAGTTTCTCGCCATTTCCATTCAAATTCCTTTTTGGTCTTCTTTTAAGATGCGTTGAACGATGTGTTGACACACCCTATGCATGTTAAGATCCTTGGTCAGTATCCGTTGACATGTGGCCTCGGATAACTCAATTGATTCTGCTATTTACTCTATTGCTTGAATCCTGTTTTTACATACCGCCCCATAAACCTTTTCGATGTTTTCAGCTGTACGGGAAGTCTGTGTATGTCCTGAGCGTTCATCGTTTTCGACGCTTTCCCTGTTTTCTCTGAAACGACGATGCCGCTCAGAAGTTTGCGTCCATGATATTGTATCACTGCCGTACATATGCTTCAACATTTCATAAGTTTCTATAGCGCTCTTTCCCAAGCGAACACAAAATTTGATATCAATTTTCTGCTCAACAAATGCCACTCCCCCCCCCCCCCATCGCCGGTTAGTAAATACATCCGTCAACAAAATACGTAGCCGCCCGTCCGGTGTAGTGGTTGGCGACGCTGACTGCGGTGCCGTAGGGCCTGGGTTTGAATCTCGGAGAAGGCATGGATGTTTGTAAATGTATAGTATCTCTTCGCGGCATAGGGGTACTCTAAATAGCCATCGAGTCGCAAGCCCTCTCATTATATTGGTGGAGGGGGAAGAGAGATGGGAGGCCCCTGACCACTCCCAGGGTGCTGTCCCTCAAAATTGGGGTGGAACCGAGCAAAATCATACTGTCGCCTATATGGGCTCAAAGCTAACGCTAACGACAGGCGTAAAAATCTAGCCATTAGCGGCGAGGAGTTTCGTGGGCCGTGATCTGATGTTATTGTCGATCAGGTGGCATAAGTAACAACAACACAAAATACTTTTCCATGATGGCAAGCCACGACCACGAGATTTGAGATAAACCATCTATAAAACAGAGGGAGATTGAAGAAACACAGAACACATTTTTGTAGTCGCTCTACCGAAAACTTTTCTCAAGTTATAGGCTTAGTTCGGGAACTTTTGAATCCTACCTCGTACATCAAATCAATAGACAATTTCACGGTTCACCTTTAGTTAGTATGCATGAAACTTCATTGTCTTATAAGAGGATCTTTTGGCAAAATCCAGACTCGAATTTACGACCCTTAAGCTAAACTGTAATTTTTCCTCAAACTCATTGTAGCTCATTGCAAGGAAACGTAAACTTGACTATTTATCGATAGATTGTCTTATACCATCACATTTAAAAGCAACAAGAAGGCTGTTGGCAACAAACCTCGCAATTTTGAACGACGGTCAAGTGTCGAGGTAGATATCCGAGTTGACAACTCACTCTCCAAACTTGCACACAAAGCCAACGTAATGACTTGGAACATCGACAGATTTAATGTGCACCAGCCCTCTTCCGCACGACAAGAATTTAATGGCACTAGTGCTAGCGAAGTTGTTGGTATATTTTTCTATTCTGCCTCTATGGTGCCGCACTAAAAAGAGATACCAGCTTCCGCAAAATATACTAAGTCTGCAATGGTAAAACACCAATCCAAAGCCCATTAGAAATAAAAATAATAATTTTCTACTCGAAAACTGTTTGATTATCTTTGTCCTAATCTTCAACATTAATCGAAAGAAAACCGCCTTACGAAAAAAACCTGTTAAAGAAATTCGCGTTTAGTGTATTTACATCCATTCACTGCATTTGATGTTACTCTTTTTTTTCTTTATTCACTTTAATTGCCTTAGTTATATCATTTAAAGACTAGCTTCTGGATGAACGCAGTGCTTAATGCAATAAGAACATCTGTTTTAATCCCTTTTAATAAAGCGTTTACAGAAGGGAAAGTAATAATTGCTTAACGACAATTCGGCTTCTTTCATTTCCTAATGAAAAGCAGTCATCATTATGTTCTGTTTAAAGCAAGTCATTTTGATTAAAATAAGTAATAATGTCATTTATTTATCTATGGAACACTTGTAACTCTTTTTACTACGCCACGTGCATCAGGAAATTTTCGCAATAGCAAACAAAATTCTTTGCGTGACTAAGTTAAGTATAATATTCCAAACAATGTGAAATGTATTGCTGCTATAACAGCTGTTTAGTTTTAAAACAGAATGTATTCATAAAACGATTTTATCTCTATAGTTATTTGAGTGTATTCATTGTATGAATTGTTTTGAATTCGTTGCATGCATAATTTTTACTGTCTATGTGAGTTCCATTTAATTTCTTTTTTTAAAAAATCAATAATAAAATGATTTTTTAAAAAATAAATGTTTAAAGAATTTCCGGAAATAAAGTAAGAATTTGATGATTTTTAAAAAAGTTTGCGATGAGAGAAAGGTAAGTTGCTGCCAAAATCAACTTTTAAAAAGGCGAGACCTTTTTTGATGACGCAATCAACTTGTGTAAAGTAATTCTTTTCAACCATAGTTTATTTTTAAAATGCATTATTATTTCTTTTATAAATTAATCCTTTCTTTACTTAAATTACAATTATGGCATTCTTAACCCCTTCACGATTAAGTGAAACCATTCTCCCCCTATTAAATAACTAAACATTAAACAGAAATTAAATTAACATTTAAAAACAACAATGCCATTTACAAGTTCCATTAGTTTATTATTCTTTCGTACGCAAAACAAAACTGTCGCCAACTGTTAATAATTTTTATCAGAATAAGAATAAGAATTAATATTTATTATCATAAATAAATAAAATATGCAAGATGACGTCACTGTTTTGGGATTACTTCAGATTTGTGGATCAGTTTGCAACTGGTTTCTTAAAACTGGTAATTGTTGGCGATTTAATTATGACCAAATCTGTCCTTTTTATATAAAAAGTCAAAATAGAACGCACGTTGAACGAAATTACGAAAATAGGAATGTTTAGTATAAAAAGATCAAATCAATAGTGCCAATGATAAGGAATTCGAGGGCTGTATATTCTTATTCTTATTTCATATATATATATTAAGAATTTTGTATATTGAATGCTTAAAATAGTGTAAATAATTTGTATCTGGATGTTTAATACGTTATTATTACTCTCTGTTGTATTTATTGTATGGTAAAATTATAATATTCGCGAGCAACGCCGTTTCTTACATTATAATGGCGATTCAATCGAAAAGGCGAAATCTTGGCAATAGAGCCAAATTGGCATCATTTTTGGTGACCATGTTGGCGACTTGGCGATCATTTCTGACGAACCTATGAATGCCACTAGAAATTACTGGAGAAATCTACTAATACCACAAGACAATTTCTCCAGAAAAATCCATGCAGACTATAAATAGAGAGTAGCTCGCCGAAACTAGTTTGTATTCTTTTGAATAGCGATTAGTAAGCATTGATTTGACCGTGAAGACTTGACCAACGGTTAGCTATTATTTCTGTTGTTGTGTAGGACAAGCGAGTGTTGTCAATCATCTTCAGTATACTTGTATTTTATACAGTGATAGTTGTGTCTGAACGCCGTAGGTGTGAAGACTTTCTGAGATTTATTATTCGAATGTTGCTACTGTATCCTGTATTTCAAGGATTGTTTTTCCACAATAAATTTTCATCCGTTCAAAAGAACTGTCTTGCTTTTTTCGCGTGACTTCATAAAATCCTCGAATTCTGATCTACGAAGCAATATTTTTAAATAAACGTAACTGAAAGCATCTGGACGTAATCTGTATGGTAGAACACAAAAATATTTTAATCTATGTGGAAGGGGTTTTAACACCTAAATCCCACCCATGTGTAAGCCACTGACTGGATATCGTGCCGAGATGTCATTTTCATCAATTGATTTTGTTTCTAAACTACAAGATTCCTTGTCAGTATAGCCTTTGTGTAGCTTGTAAAAATAGTAGGTACGTCAATAAAATATCAATTATGATAACGTTTAAGAGATTACTATCGTCCTCTTGGACTTTGTTTCTCTTTAAATAATTTTTAAAAGTGTATTGAATAGCTGATTAATGTTCCTATGAATAGGTTTATATGTGATTAAATCTAAAAAGTATCTGTATTAAATAGCAGTAAAATCCAATCAAATTTTGATTTCTTTGTTTGAAAATAATGACTGCTAAAAATTTTATTTCGCAAAAGAGACAATATGGTACGATGTGGAAGCGAAAACAGAGGAGCTACTAAATTATTACAAAAGACTAGCCTGTAAAGGAAAATAGAAATACTTCCAATTTCTATAGCATGGTCATATGCATCTGAGGAAATATTTCATTTTGTTGGATTCATAAGTATCTTATTTTAAAGTGAGTTCAGTTCCATCTTTTCTTTTTATAATGATAAAAATATTTTTTTTAAAAAAAATTACCAAGTGCAATTAAAAACATTTGCTATAATCGTAACAAACCATTCATTATTTTGATAGTTTTATTCTTTTTTAATTAGATTCTGCTCGTAATGTTTTTTCAAGTAGAGTAATGTCATTTCTTGTAGGATTCACCAAGATGAGTGAGCGAATATTAACGGCGCACTGCTCAGTCACTCGAGGGCTGCTGGCGATGGAGCTTGTAATTTTAAAACATGGTCAAGTGACGACGATGACTGCTGAGCTGGCACCCCTTCTCCTAACTACCACACAAATGGGAGGCCGTTTGAGCTCTGGACAGATTTAATGTGCACGGCGGGTCTCCAGTGGGGTACTGGGCTCGAACACATGACACGTCGGCCGCGAGTCTGTTACCGTGACCACTAGGCTACCAACATCACCAAGATGAGACATTCACTAACAGGAACACAAAATTAAAATATATGCTCATTGAAATTAGAAATTAAAATTTCATTCATAATTTAAATTTTTTTGCAATCAAATTTGCTTTTTAGTTTCTGATTTTTTGCTTTTGCTGTGCTTATTTAAAACTTTGATACAACGTTATCTATTGTGAATTTTTCGTGAGTGAAAAATAATAGTCTACTTCGACTTACTACACACTTGATAAACAATCGCTGAGCTGTGTTTCATGCACAGTCATACATTTTTACATACACAGCCAGTGTCTACAACTGTTGCTATTGAAAAATGTGCCCACTCTGATAAAAATGTATACCTTTTCCTGGTATTTGTATGTAGAAAGTTGGATTATGTAATATGAACAAAGTAAGCTTGCCTAGTCGAAATTTTGAATTAAAATGGCTCAATTTCATAAATTTGATATTAATTGAAAAAATATTTGTATCATAATTTTTTAAGCGATAAGGAAAAACAAAAGATGAAAATGACATTCAAAATTTTTTTTAAAAAATTCTTTACTCTAGTAGAGGGAAGAAGTGCTCATATTTATAGATATTTTGTTTGTTTTTAAAATTTGACCTATTTGTGTAGAATATGTATCCGTATAGGTTTTCGATAAATTATTTTTAGACTTAGGTGTGTATTACTTTGCTCATTAAGTGAGTGAGTGAGTGAGTGAGAGAATATTAACGTCGCACTGATTAGCAACACGAGGGCTTTGGGCGACGGTCCGCGTAATTTTGAACCATGGTCAAGTGACGCGGACGACACCTGAGCTGGCACCCCCTCTCCTAACTACCACGCCACACCAACGGGAGGACTTTTGAGCTCTCGACAGATTTAACGTGCATCGCTCCCCTACACGGCGGATATTTAGTGGTACTAGGATCGAACCCATGACACGCTAGCCATGATCCGATGCCTAGACCACTCGGCCACCGCGGCCTACTTAGCTCATTAAATTGCCCTCAATGAAAAAAACTCGCCTAGAGCATGTATTTCGATTGAGAATATTAAAATTCCCATTTTTATTATTATTATTTTCAACCACGATGTCATTATTACGCCGTACTATTTTTCAATTAGATGTTTTCTTTTCTGAAAGGAAAAAAGAAGTCTTAAAAAAAGTAACAGAGGCAATCTCAGGATTATTGAAGAATCTATAAATCACTCAGCCATGCGTTGAGAGTCAGAGGGGGTGTTCAAAATCTTGGTGGTCCGTGATGTTTGATACATAAAGAGGGTCCGTGGCGATCTAAAGTTTAAGAACAGCTGCTATAATGTATCCGATAATTGTACGCAAAAAGGCAAAAACATCTTGCTATCTTACGATTAAAATTGTAAATAGGATATAATTTTACTAAAGCTGATGATTTTTATCTCCCTACCAGAAATTTTACTGAACCTGGGGTCAATACGTAACATAGGCATTGCCCTATAACCAGAACTGTTACGAATAGCTATGGCCAAAAGATGACCGGAGAATGCCACGTTCACCTCAGTGGATGTTAGTAAAATAATTAATAACGATTCAGTAAAGAGCTATAGATAAAGATCCAGAATAAACCTAATAAAAGATCCAGAATAAACTTATTTGAATATGCGCATCATTCAAGTTCAGATAAATAGTAGCTGCATTTAAAAATAAGTATTATTATTGTAATTTATATTGTGATGTCTTAGTGCCCACAACTGCAAAATCGTCTTCTTTCTTTGGATAAGATAACACCGTTCACATCCACAAGTGCACCCCTAAATACTTTGGAATCTTTTTATCTGACATCGCTGTCAACCGATGGCCTTAAGAAACCCGACTTGATGGGCACATGTGAGAGCCGGCACCGCTAGTATACTTCGAAGTGTCAGAAACGAACCGCTCTGCCTCAACAGAGTGGAAGAATAGTCCGTTGAAAACACCAAAGATTGGTTGCGTTTATCTTCTCCCTCTCACTGTTATATTCTGTTGTATTGAAAAAACCCATATATATATATATATATATATATATATATATATATATATATATATATATATAGTATATGTATTAGGTCAATCAGGGGTTTAAACGGCATCAGAGTAATTTTTCACTGGTAGATTTTTCTTTCAATCATCGAAGACAAATCCTTAAAGCAATTAATTAATAATGCAATTTCATTTTAGAAAATCAAAGACAATAGTAAAATATTAAATTAAGTTAGTGACAAATGGAATGCGTCAGCACTTGTTCACGTACAGAACACCTCTGATAAAAAAAAGGGTTTTTCAAGCAGCGCCCTCTATACTGAGGGGCTCTACCAATATGAATAACTTCTATTTAATGTGAATACTGTAATTAATAGCTGTGACGTAAATAAATCAATTATTTAATATTTCTTAACTCTCTCTCTCTCTCTCTCTCACATTCACGCGCTACCATTAATTTTCCCAATCGTCACAATATTTGGCCTAGATTTCGTTAGGGAAATCGCCCCAAGCTTATAATTTTTTTGATACTTTATTCAAGTCGAATGAAATATATATTTAAAAAACTCTTTTATCTAGTTTTCCACAAAAAAAAAAGTATATCTTCAGAACAAATATATACGTATAATACTTACAAAACAAATTCAAGATACCCAATACTGGACGCTGGAAATATTTAAGTTACATATAGATAAAAAAAAATCTGTTCTTATTCTATTCTAGAGCCGTTAAATATTTTTCCGATACATTTTCGATAAACTGTTTCCAAAATTTGAATGGGATGGAGGGTTAATAAATGGAAATTATTTTAATATAAAACTGTACAAAAGAATGAATTATTTCCTCTTTTTCAAAGCATGCTTTGAAATATTGGAAAAATTATTAAGTTGCGCTTAAGTTTGAAAAATAGCAGCTGTTTCAAAAGCTTCGCAGAAAACGATGAACAGAATTCACTTACTGAGGTTTATAAAGTTTTAAAGTATTTCATAAATCTTAGAAGTTAAGGGATTCTTAAAAATGAGGATTTGTTGTTTTTCGGCGTTTCCAAAGCGTGTAATTTATATAAAAATGTTTTTATGTACGCAAGATGTTTTTTAATGTAGAAACCGATATGCACTATGTAAAATTTAGCTCTATGAACTTTGAAGTGAAAAAATTTTTGTTTTAAAAAACGACAGATAATCTGCTTCTTCAGAATTTTGAGTACATATTTGCTTTGCATAACTGTATAAACAACAGACCGTAATCAGCTGGTATGTGAGACATTTTATTGAACTTTGCTTAACTTTTGTTTTTGTAGAAGTTCCATTAAACTATAGAAGGATCTTACGTAGTATTAAAGATTGACTGGTAACAATGCTCCAACATTAATACAATATTTTGCCTTTGCTCTATTCTTTAGAGTAACTATCTCCAAACTTAATTCATTTATTGATCGAGTACCCTAAAAACGAAAATAATTATTAGTTGCACCTCATATAACAAGTGAGCAAAAAGAGGGAAAAAACTTTAAAAATTCATAAAAGAGGGGGAAAAAACTATGATAAAGAAGCACGGTTTTCAAATAATGGGATTATTAGGAAGTAGAATTCTTCGTGCAGCAAAAACATTTTGAGTTAAAAAAAAGTCACCTGTAGAGGGCACTAACATGCTAGAAATTTTGCAGAATTAAATTTTGCAACAAAAATCCGTTATACATGAGAATTTTTCGTTCGCTTTCAAACCTATCACGGATTCTTGGTGATGTTGTTCTATTTAAACAATGAGTCAGCAACTGTCTTGCGTCACAAAAATTCCGCACGGCGAAAGAAATGAAAACGAAAAAGGGTCTCATATCAAGTACAAGATTAATAAAGCTCGTCAAATGATTCTTAGAAACTGGCAGTTTAGAAGATTGGCCATGAAGTGGAAGACCTTTTAAAGGAAGGGTAAATTTGTTGCGATGGAAAACCAGTATGAGAAAGAGTTAGCGGCGGAATCACCCGCGGGGAATAGATTACAGTTACAGTTATTAGGGCATCATTTGCTGAGTGGGTTATGGCAAGAACTGAAAGAGACCCTTAGCGGTTGTTCAATATTTTCAGCACTTCACACTACACGGGGTTGTCAGTACCCAAAATACTCGTATATGGGTGACGTCGAATCGTTGTGAACACCATCGAAGTCTGTGAATACTCACAAATTGTTAGTCTGGTGTAATTTCCCCTCATCTTTTACTGTCAAACCATTCTTCTTTAATGAGACGTGTCCTAAATTGAACTTTTAAACAGCTGAGCGTTATCTTACTAGCTTGTGTGACAAAATTGAGCCAGCATTTAAATAAAATAGGTGTGTTATCTGGGATAAGCTGAGATAAGCAGAATGGCACACAACCTATCAATACCGATCCTACAAGACTATTCCTGTTGAGTACCTCTGGTGAAGATAGTGACTGGTCGAGGTTGCAAGATCACATGGCCCCCACAAACAGCCTACTTTACTCCAGGCGATTTTTGGGTGTCTGTGGGAGGGGGGGGGGCAGAGTTTGTGCTCCTCGCCAACATTGGCTGAACCGAAAGACTGTAACTGTCTTCAGGTTTCTGCAATTCATTCCGACATGTTGCTTTCAGCTGCAACGGCCGTTGTGAGTCAGCTTAGGTGTGTCGTACAATATTCTAAAAGTGATGTTGAATAATTGTTAGTGAAAGAATAAATGAATGAAGCATACTGTGTATGTTGTCCAGTTCCTTGTGTTTTGGGTCGTCAGCTTCTTCTGTCGGTGACATTTGTGACTAGAAAGATGTCTGCTGCAACAAAAAACTCGACTTCCTTGTGTGAACCCTTTCTTATAAACCACACTTCTTTATCACAATGTTTTCCTTTTATGAAAATGTAAAGTTTTAATTAACTTTTGGCTCACCCTGCATATATATGTGACTTTGTATAGTCAAAATTCAAATTATTTATACTTTAAATAATATACATACACTTAAATTAAATAACAAATATGGATCTTTAATTAAAATTTAATGTTTAAAAGGCGTAACAATTTCTTCTTGAACGTTCAGAGGTGTCCACCATCAAAAACTTAGCTTCCCTTGGCTCCACGCACATGCGTCTTAAAGTCGGTGTATTTATGATATTGAGCTAATGAAATTAGACAAACAGTGACCAATAAATGAACATCACACTCACATGATGCACAATCAGACATTCGCAAGTGATCTTGAACTTGCTTCCTAGGTGCTTCCCCAAAGTATCACTTAGCGAATACCCTGGGGTACACGTACCCAGCTTCAGAGACCACTGCTGCAGAAAGAGATCTTTTTTTTGTGTGTGTTTCTAATGGGGCTGCGGATTGGTATTTAATTGCAGACCTATCACATTCCCCGAGATCTGGTATTTCTTTTTAGTGCGGCTAATCACCGCAAACAATTTTGATGCCCAGTTTCCTTCCCAGAGAGAGACATCTGAGGTTTGACGATGCAAAATGGTTCTCGGAATTTAATTTTGCCGAGAGCACTCAAGCGATCTGTAACATGCCGCATTATAATACGACATAAACGCTTTCAATTTTCTGCATCATGAAAATCGACCAACTTTGGTCTGGGTCGAACCAGCAACCTTAGGCGTACGAGGCCAGCGACAAATCAACTCCGCAACCCAGCTGGTTGCTGTAGAGAGAGTACTTTATTTTATTATACTTCTGGTTAAACTCTCTCACTGAACTATTGATTAAGGCAAATTCACTCCGAGTGAATCAATATATTCGTTTCTCGTGTAAAAAAAATTATGTTTCATATTTCGTTTCCTCTTCTATACCATAATACTAAATGAGTTCTTAAGAAAAATCTTGACATTAATAAGTTTGACATTAAGAAGAGAAAAATCTTGTAGCTAATTCGCATTTTCTAAAAATTTTAAAGCAAAAATACAGTAGGACCTTTATATAACGAAGTCGATAAATCCCGAAAAAAAGTTCATTATATGGAAAGTTCGTTATATATTTGTAGCGGTATCATCTATTCAAGCCAGTAACAACCTCCGCACCAAGGTGATCATTTTGGTGTAGTGGATAAGTTACTCGGTTTCGGATCCAAAGGTACCTGGTTCTATCCTACCGGATAAGCGCGCCACTTCCATATTCATTTTCAATATACTTTTTTAACCACATAAAACAAATTTTAAATTCATAAACACTATATATATACATACATATAAAGTAATTTTTCACATCTTTTTGTAAATTTATAACTAGTTGTTTTATATATATCCATCAAAAAGAAAGAAAAATTGCAAGTAAAACAAGAAAAAATAATGTCGAGGAATACATTATAATTTTAGCACTAAGAAAATAATTTTTATAATAAAATTAATGAATTTTAAGGATATTTTTAATTTAAAGCACACAGGTAATTTAAACATATATTATTTTATAAATAGAATTTCTAAACCAATATTAGCACATGGGTCCTTAAATTTCCCTACCCATGAAATCTGTTAATTTTTTAAAATTTTTTTTTGTTTGAAAAAAGCTTTGTTTCATAATACGCCTCAACTCCTTGCAATGTACCAACAATCCCATTTAGGCGTATTTTTCAGTGTTTTTCTTTAAACTTTTCTAGCCATCCATTGCTACCTAGAAACTGGTCGCCTCCCAATGCCTTCGGAAGTTGAAGAGCTTTCTCTATTACGAAAGATGCAGAGACCGCAAAATTTTATTTCGTATTATGTGTATCCACATCAAAACTGCCTCGTCGACATCTTTATAGACACATGTTCTGAAACGTTTTGAACAAGAATTCGATGAATCATAATTTTGTAGCTTACCTCGATTTTTTATAATAGCTGATAAGCTATTTGGAGTAATACCAAATTTTAAAGCAATATCCTTTTTCTTAACGTTTTTATTCCCTTTCTAAAAGATTCAATTTTTTAAAATGCTCAAGAACTTTCGTTTTGACATTTTCGAGCCACAAGAAACGAAGTTACCAGTACGACTGATCAACACTACAAATAAACAGAGACTATATCATGGACACGGTGACACGAGAAAACTCCACTGAGGGTTGAAAGAGGATATCGAAGACGTTTCTAGGGAACTGGACAAATGGAGTTAAAGGTTGCACTTCTTGGATTAAACTGCCAGAATTTTCTATTGCTCTCGATGAGTTTTATTAGGGGCAAGTTAGGCACCTAATAAAGTCAGTTCAAGGCTTATGACCACCATAAAATGTGTTAAAAGAGAGAATAAAATATCCAGAAATAATTTAAAAATAAGGAGAAAAAATATTGAATCACACAAGAAAAAAAGTTCGTTATATAGAAAATGCACATCGCTATAGGGAGATTATTTTATGAAGAAATTCGTGAAATGTTCTTGGTTCCAGGAAAAAGTTAGCTGCATAGAAAAATTCGCAATATAGAGGTTTGTAATATGGAGGTTTGACTGTACATGATAAAACTATACTTGGTATCAAAATATAACGTATATTATATATAATTAAGATCTCTCTGAGTGAGTAAGAGTTTATTAACGGCGCACGAAAAAGCAATGCTTGGGCTTTAGGGGATGGACCTTATAATTTTGAACCTCGGTCAAGTGGTGAGGACGACAGACAGCTGAACTGGCACTGTCCTCTCCAAATTATCACGCTAAGCCATTTTAAGCTTCGACAAATTTAACATGCCCTCTACATCAACACCTCTATATGGTGGGTCTTCAACGATACTAGGACTCGAACTTATGACACGCCGCCCACGAACTCGTGATTACAACTTCAAGCTACCGCGGCCGCAAAACTTTCACCTATACAAGCTTTGGGTTACAGAAAGAAAGTAGCAATAAATCGAAACATGAGTGAGTGAGTGAATACTAAAGTCGCACTGTTCAGCTACACGAGGGCTTTTGGCGATGGACCTCGTAATTTCGAACTATGGTCAATTGACGAGGACGACACCTAAGCTGACACCCTCTCTCTTAACTACCAACCATGCCAACGGGAGGACGTTTGAGCTCTGGACAGATCGTGCATCGCTCCCCTACACGGCGGCACTAGGCTTAAACTCATGACATGCTTCTGCCATCTTGGCCACTAGGCTACCGCGACCTCATAAATCGTTGCACACTTTCTGTTTCGAAAGGAACTTCGTTTCGTTTTAAAATAGCGTGAGTCGACTCTATTCTTTTATATTATTAATAGCGCAGTTTAAATTATTGCAGTACGGTAGCGCACATATATCGTCCATGAATTATTCAGTATATTCCTTGGTATTAATAAATTCATCCCGTCGAATAATTAGCAGACGAACTCGTATGACACTCTCTGCTGTTACTCTCATCAAATATTTATTTTAATTACCGCACTGTGGTCAAGGTTACCCGACACCCCACCCCACTCCAGTAGAACCTCATTGTGATTCTGAACTCACCCCATGGCTTTTTAGGAGTGACGTTTAAAGATCGCCCTAGGTGTAACGCACGACTAAATGGTCACTGTTTTTTTTTTAAAAAAAGGAAAGATGTTCTCTTTCTGAGAGTTTTATTAAAACAAGCACGGATGTCCCTTCTCTGTTAGCCATTATCACTTATATACGTTCACTGTTATAGTATTTTTTTTTAAATTTCCGCTGCAAATTTTATGGTAACCTTGTCCGTGTTCGGCAGGCTAGTATAATGAAGTAATTAAGTGCCCGCATTTAGTCCTGTAACGTAAGTATTAATTTCGCACAAAAAGATTCTTCTTGAATGGGTAATTTTTAGCGAGAAGAGAAAGATTCTGAGGGTAGCCTTATTGTTCACATTAAAAGATTTGTAATCCGTAAATTTTTCCTCCTCCGTCATCGGATATTTACATAATTAGGGAAATAATTGTGATAAATTTTGCAATTTTGAGATCGAGAGTTAATTTTTACTATGGAAGATCTCTCTCTTTTTCATTATTTTTTTTTCTATTCCAACCGTGGTAAGATTGTTTTTATCAACCTATCACCCTGAAATTATACTAGGACTATTGACAGAATGGCACATGAGCCGAGCTCTTACTTAACCCGCAATCACTCGCGCGGGGTGTTTCTGTACACCCCGGCTATAATATAAAGTTAATGTATTTTAAAATGAAAATTTTGTAGGTTTAGTTTAAATTAATGTTACTCTCATTTTTATTCAATAAATTTAATAATTTTCTTTGTATCATACAAAAAACAACTTGTACTTAAAAAAATGTATCATAGTTGAATAAATTTTTTTTTCATATTTAAATACACGCGTTAAAAGTTTGGGGGTGTTCTTTACACCCCGCGAATAACGACGGTATCAAAAACAGGCGCGAGTGACCGTGGGTTAAAAGCTATTGGACTACTAACTAACACCCATGGAAACCATTAACCCTCACTCAGCATTCAGTAATCAAGTTTCTTAAGACAGAAAACAACTCTAACGGAACTTGTTTTAACACGAATCTTATGGTTTCTAAACACAAAAGTATGTAATAAATACAAGGCAAAACCTAACAAGAAAATGGTATAGATCTTATAGACTTGAACCATGGTCAAATGACAAGGACGACACCTTATCTGGCACCCACTCTCCAAACTTCCATGCCTCGCCAGCCGCGGTAGCCTAGTGATAAAGGTAACGAACTCGTGGCCGGCGTGTCATGAGTTCGAGCCTAGTACCGCTGAAGATAAGCCGTGTAGGGGAGCGATGTACGTTAAATCTGTCGAGAACACAAACGTCCTCCCGTTGGTGTGGTGAGGAAGTTAGGAGAAAAGGGTGTCAGAGCTTAGGTGTCATCCTCATCACTTTACTGTGGTTCAAAATTACGAGGTCCGTCGACAAAAGCACTCGAGTAGATGAACAGTATGACGTTAACATTCACTTCACGCCTCGCCAGGACTTCGATCCTCTTCATATTTAACGTGCACCAGGTTTGAACCCACGACTTGACAGAATCAGCATTGTTATGCATTTATTTTCCTACTATCTCATTTTTGTATTTTTTCATGCAGAATAACTTAATTTCAAGTCTATTTTAAAATTAGAGAAGTATTATTACGTTTTTAATAATAAAAAATTTTCTAAAAAGTCTTTCGTGAGCTGGCTTTCTTTAAACAATCTCAGGTTTTCTTGCAATCTTTCTTCCTTTTTGAACTTATTCTTGACAGGCTATCCATCCCCCCCCCCTTTTTCATTTACAGAATTCCAACATGAAATCAGTGGTGAAAAAAAATGTGTGCTACAATCGCCATTAAGAGAACCATATTGATGAAGATTAGTAAAAGAATTTGGGCTGAATATGTGTTTTAATTAGTAAGGGTCGAGTATTTTTTTATATTCATTAGAGTCTCGAAAACTCTGCACTCAATAATCTGGCAGTCCGAATAACTCGACCCCACCTTTGCTGATCGAAAAAACCCCATTTCGCATTCCTTAAAAAAAGAAGAGCCAGTTTTGGCAAAGTCGGCTATATACTTACTTTTCATCTTTATTCCTTCATAAAATATTTTTCTGAGGTGTGTCTGATAAGTAAATTATTGTAAGCTATGTATCCAATAATTTTCAGTTTCATGTAGTAAATGCTCTATGCCTTCATAAAGTACTTATTTTTTCTTCGTTTAAGAGTATTTGGACAGTTTATTTTCGGTTTTATTCTCATACAAACAATATATGCTGTTGTTGTTGCTTATGCCACCTGTCTGACGTAGTCAGATCGATGCTCACGAAATTCATCATGGCAACGGGCTGGAGATATGCCTGTCGTTAGCCCAAGCTTTGAGCCCATGAAGGTGATTGTACGATATTGCTCATGATAGATGGCGACACCATTTGGACACACAGATTTAACGAGCACGTACTCCGTGTGTACTCGGAGAGTATTTGGTGGCATCGGGCATCGAACCCAGGCCTTCCGGTCTGGCGTCCAATGCTCTGACCACTAGGCTACCCACGGGTAAAATATTCTTTTACTGTGATTTTAATTTAAAAACTGCTTTCTGTAGAGATGATTTTATGCAGATATAACTACTATTTAAGTGCCAGTCATTGAGTATGAGAGTTAATGGTTAAGCGTTGATTGTTGATCTGAAATTCAAGTATTGGTAAATGTAAACAGGGACTGGTGATCGCGCATCTAAGATTAATAGTCAAGGAGAATCGACCGGAATAGTGGAAGGCATCCACCTTGCGGCTGAACAAGCTATCAGGTGGCCAGCAGGATCATACAAGAAGCTTCCACTTCAGATAAAAATCTGGAGTAATTTATGGAGTAAAATCTGCATAATTTAGTTATCCGATTAAGGGTTAGGATTTCGTACTGCTCCCAGAGTTAAGCTACAAAAAATTGCATTTTTCGTAAAGTTCTCAAGATTAAATAAAATTAGTTATTTTATTATCGTGTTTAGTTATTATCTTTTTCCTCGAACCTTCTTACATACGCGATCTTCGGACCGTGAAAAAGTGCCGTACAATATTTTGGAGGAAATACTCATACTTATTATTTTTTAATCACATTTTCGATAACTGGACATTTTCACAAATTTGGTCACTCTTCGGTCCAAATTGTGACGGATCTGTACGCGACCTTCTGAATAAAACTCTTGGGGAAATTTTGGGGCTAGCATTCGGCGTTAATTCACAGCCATTCCTGAAGAAGAAACCCTGATATTGAGATTAATTTGACTATATAAAGTCAAGGTTTTGTAATTGTAAGATAGAAGGAAGTGTTGTGGTGATATGTAGCAGGGATTTCATTCATTATCACAACTTGAGTTAAGAACGGACTTTGCCAATATTTTAAATTAACGGATTGGGAATTAAAAATCTAAGATAGATTAGATTAGATTAAATTAAACATATTATTTGCGCTTGTTTACTTAGTGTAGATTGCTTTCTTTATATCACTCCTAGAGTCTCCTCTTGTAGTTTCACTTGTGGTTGATTAGTGTGTTTGAATAGTAATAAAATAATAATTATTATGGAAGTTTCTGGTGATGCTTTGCCCCCCCCCCAACACCCTTAGGTAGGCAGGAATGTGAAGGAGCGACTTGCTCACAACATTAGGCCGAGTTTTCGGGACTCTACTGTACACACAAAAGAAATATTAGTTAGAAGATAAAAGTTTCAAAGAACCCAAGTCCCTTTTCTTATAATTATTAAATACTCTATATGCTCTTCTTATAAATCCCGTTGAATCTGTGCTATCTTTAATATTTTTTTTTATTTCAGAGCAATAGCACTTAGGTACATGTATCTATACACTATCTATATCCTATCTATATCTGCTTTAGAATCGTATTGTTAGGGGCATGCAAGAACATTTGAGGAGCGATTTTAAAAGGAAGGTAACATTCGATTAATTATTCGATTAATATTAATTATTACAGGTAACAACACACAGTTTGTAGTCAAATACGGAAAACATATAAATGAAAAGGAAAGTGACTTCCGGCAAAAGGGGAAATTTATGTATGAAAGTTTACATTTGAATATTCAATAGGCCACATGTTGACATAAGGCTCTATCCTTAATTAAATAGTCCTAAGAATCCAGGCAAATTTTTATAATTATCGTTCATTCCTCCCTGCAGTCGAACTAAAATGCCCTCCAAAGCTATCAAAAGCAGAGCTTTCTTTTTGATATCTTCACAAACTTTTTTCATTCACGAACAAGTTCTTTTATTGTTTCGAGATTAATTACCAGCATCTAACCTTATTTCTATTTCAAACTTTTCTCATCACAAAAAAAGAATATTTTTATTATTATTATTTCTTTTTGTATTTTTCATTCCGTAGCAATTGTTTCCTGGTTTCTTCTTGATCATTTGAGTTTACCTATTAATGTCCGTTTAACAGTTATTTTGTGATAACGATTCATATTTCAATAGATTTCGAACACTTTCGGATAGTTTCATCTCTTTCTTTCTACAGGTAAAAACTGAATGAATTTTTATTTTTTATTGATATGTTCTTCTTTCAACTGATGTTTTTATTTTAAAATTCTGAATCTTCCGTTGTCGCTAAAAATCCATTGTTCTTTTTCTTCGAAAATTTTATCGGTTTTTAAAAATAACAATTAGTTTAAAAGAAATACATTTTTGATACATATTTAATGTTTTAGCTGTTTTTTTAATAAAATTATTTTTTTATTCTCATATAAACTTTACTCAGATTGTAACTCTATATTTCGAAAAATTAAACGTTTGATTCCTGTAAATCATCATCAATATTTTTTTCTGCATTGAAATATTGTGTTTTCGTGTTTGTTCATAAAATTTCTAATTAACGGTATTGGGAAAAAGCTTACATTTTTCTATAAAATCTAGAATTTTTATATTTCTTTGTGATTTGGTTTATGTTTTTGGTATACGCGCGCGTGCAAGAGCACTGATAATATGGGTCTCACAATTGGGGTACTGTTTTCGATAATTGAGAGCATTAAGGATTCTTAGCAATTAATTTATATAAAATTTTGGCAAAAAATATGAATTTTGTTTATATACTTTCTCTGAGTATATTACTGTCAGTACAATTAGACACGAAAGTGTGTTTGTGTTGAGATCTTTAGAAAAATGTAATCTCTAAATAGAAATACTTAAACAATAATTCTAGAATTATGACTTTTATTGATATAGGAAATTAGATTTATTTTTCTGAATTATTGTTAGTAATCAGTTAATTAATAAAAATTTCTAATTAATTTCTTTAAAAAAACATAGTTTTTTGTTTTTAAGATATGTTTCATTTTTATTTGATCATCGGGTTACTTGAGCAATTATTCGTAAAACTTTTTATAGATTTGGCGTACGCTATGATTTCCGTAGTTATAACCTATACAGTTACAGTGAATTTTACCCCCAATATATGAAATCGAAAAATCAACAATTACAAGATAATACTTTTTCCTCAAGAAATACTTTCAATAGATATTTTCAGAAACATATATTTCTTTACATCTTATTGCATATTTTTATTACATCTTACGAAGAACGTATTAAGTTTTTTACTATTTATCTGATTGATATTTTTCGAATACGAATAGCAAAAATGAAAAGTTAATTTGACTGCTGGAGTTAAAAAAGATTTCTTTAATATAAGTGAAAGAGGGGGGAAATGAGAAATTTTTTATAAAATTTTGTGCTTGCCAAAAAGAGATTTTATATTTAAGATTAGAAAATATCATTTCCTAATTAGTAATCAAAATTCACTTTAAAGGGAGTTTTCCCCGCTCAATTCAAATTATTTCTATTTACTTGAAACGTTGATTTCTAGCAGTGTATTAACACTTTGCACTACTTTTAGAAAAGTACTTTTATTTCGTGCACTTATTTACACATTTTCTTACATTAACATGCTCCTATTTTCAGAAGAAAAGGTTTTCTCCTCAATAAATATGTCAAATACATACAGTTCTGTTGTAAAGACTGTCATTCATTTTATTTCAAAATCCTGGCAACCACAACAATCCTGAATTAAAATTTTTCATTTCAACACTTGACAACTGAATATCTTTTGAATAGTACTTTTCTTTGAATCTTTTTAATGCACTTTCGCTTATACTTTAGATCACATCTCTCTGACACGTAATAAATAAAATTAGGTTTCTGGTAAAAGATCTCTTTGATCTAATTCACTTCAGTTCCAAATTAAGAAGAATTTAGATAAATCCTTGATATCCTAATTTCATATGAAAATCACAATCAAAGCAAAATAAACATTTTGGAAACCCCATTTTTTATAGAAACGAAATAAGTACATTTTCATCTATTATGTGAAGCATACAATAACACGATGAACTTTTAATATTCTCAACAAAAGGGTTCATTTTCTTTAAAAATCGCTGTAATTAGAACGAAAAACTTAGTTGACATATTGACCTCAAAATAGTATCCGGTCCTACTCTGTTGCTTTAATATAGCAACACCTTAAACATTACCATACAACATAAAAGAAAACAACTGGAATAGCAAAAAAAATATCCTATCGTAATGTAATTTTCAAAGCTTGTGTAAAATATAAATAAGAATATTATTTTGTAGCCAAATTAGGTGCATTGTAAAAATGATTGATGGTTGCATTTTAAATGTAAAATTTTATTCAATGTTTTATCTCAAAGCTGCTAGCTACTTGATTGAACTGTACCTCTAAGTTATACAGGCCTTGGCGAAAACCTTGCATTAAGGGTACGATTTATTAAAAAATCTTTGATTTAATGGATTTACAATTTTTTTAATTGTAACCAATGTACATGGATTGCGTAAAATAGTTTATGTGCTCAAAATACTACAAAAAAGTTGCCATTTAATTTTTTAACGAAAAGTTTTAAAATTAATGAAGGGGTTTTAAAATGATATTTCTCCTACTATAATCGACGTACACACACATAAAATTTGATTTACAAACACATCAAACTATGTTTAAAAAAGTTGATATGGGTTATCTGCTAGCATGATTGACATTCGTGAAATACTTTTTAAAAAAAATGAGTATTGCTTTGATTCAAAAGTACATACCAGCTTTTGTGATATAAACTAATAGCTATAAGTAAAAAAAATTCTAAGCATTTTGTACAATTGATAAAACCTCCTTAGCGTTTTAAATGAAGGTAAATGGGTTATTTTTCTTTCTGAGATAAATCCGTTTTAAGTTTTCATTTGCTATTGAACATAAACGTGATCATAACTTTGAATTTTTTTAACATGGAAATTTCAAATTTTGTAAGATTACAGAAAATTATATAAAGAATGATTTAAGTAAATAAAATTAATAATTCAATTTTATTTGAATTTTTTTACCCTTATTTTTTGTCAATTGAATCCTACTGTGTCCCCTTAAAGACATCAATCTCGTAACCTTATATTATAAAATTGATACTTTTGAAACATCGAACTTTCTTTACATATAAACATTTATCACCCAGATTTTGATATGCTTCTATTTTTGGTATAACCTCGTTTATATAGTCGTTTCTGTAATCGACCTTCAACAAAGATTTTCTCAAAAGTGTTCCATTTTGTTGTTTGTTTTGAATTTTGTAAGGATAATAGTTAAACCAATATTCATGGGAATTTCATATGAGTAAAGCTTAGTAATTATACAGTAAAACTGCTACATAAACTATGAATTTGAGGAGAATACTTTGATGATCTAAAAGTGCAGAGTTAGTTTGAAAAATTTCGGTTTGGTGATTTTGAACCAATGAGCTCAATTCATGACAGTCACGTGATAAAGACAAACACGTGTTCTCCATTGAATTCAAAACCGACATTAAAAAATTATATTTGGTATTTTACTTGTAAAACTTAGACAAAATTTCAAATTTCATAAGATCTTAAAATGTTTTTGAAAAAACTTCTGTTAAGAGATTTTAAAATTTAAAAAAAAAAATTTGTTTTTTGATTATTTGTGTGCGTTATTATTAATGTAACTTTGAAAAGAAAGTTTCTGCAAGGAGCAGAAGTTGGCAACAACAGAGCACATAAACTTATTAGTTGAAAACACATGATTGCTTTTATCGTATGAGTTTTTGAACTGATTGGCTAGAGACACGTGGTTATCATTATCATATGACTATGACGTCACAGAAACTTAGACCATTAAACTAAAATGAACCACATGGATGACCCAAAAACTCTGAATGAATGCTCTAAAAGCATTGTTGGAAACGAATCTAACTGTATCTATTATACTGCCAGGCCATTGAAGAAATGCAGTTAAAACTGAAAATTACAAGTCCATCATTTCTGAATCCTCATAGCCCAATATGTCTCCACTACGAAGCTCGATTGCAAGCCTCATACAAAACAATTACGAAAACCGGCAACCACTTTTTTAAAACATTTAGATCAATTTTTTCGGACTAAACAGTGTGAAAAATTCCATGTAAAAGTTTATTGATTCTAAAGATTGGAATTTGGGGGGGGGGTCTGTGCGTTAAAATATCGTTTGGAAAGGTGTATTGAAGGAAATTGAGCATATTTTGATCAAATAAACAACTTTTTTTAAAAGTTCTGTTGTTTTATATGTTCATTTAAAAATCTGGCGTTTCATTCGTGCCAACCTAATAGAAATACAAATATTATGCATCATCATATCTTATGCGGCCGCTGTGATCTAGTAATCATGAGTACAAACTCTTGTTCGGTGTTGTTGAGTCTTGGTGTCACTGAAGACATGCCGCGTAGAAGGTTTGACTTACATTAAAGCTGGCAAGGTTCGAAATCCTCCTGCTGGCTGGCGTAAAAATTTAAAAAGAGAATGACATCTCAGGTGAAAGTTGGAACTGTGTAAATTGTAAACTTTGATTTTTTGCAATGAAGACTGGAAGTGAAGGTGGTTGTTTCCCGAGGTATCAGATTGTGGCTCTAAGCCCTTTTCGGGTGACCTCGGTTCCTTTGCGCGTTCATCATCCTCAGGTGTCACCTTGTCTCATCACCTAGTCACTTGACCGTGATTCAATCTTACGAAGTACCATCGCCAATAGGCCTCATGTTGCTTCAGAGTTTGACGTAAATTAAAATGGAATCAAAATAAAATATCATTTTATAGGAATTATTACAAAACATTATAATCATTTTGATTAAAGGGAACAACTTTTTTAGTCAAGTTTAAATATTATATTCAGACATATTCTTCTTTCTGTCATGTTTGTACATTAGAATACTGAAATACTGAGGCATTCTGTAACATAAAAATGCTACGCATCCATAATGAGTTACCCAAATGGAACGGATTTACGTAAGCAAATACCCTTTGAAATATAATGTATAAAAGATTAACTAAATGGTAGCCAAAAACTGACTAGCCATCAGACTCGGAGAATTGCGACGGAGTTTCCAGATGGTGCATGAAACAAAGGATATATTCTAATGCTGAAATACCGATTGCGCATAACACGCTTGTCTACACAGCTTGTCTTTGTTTTTCTCCAGCACTTCGCTGGCTGGCAAGATCAGCAGTTCGATTCTCAGCAAAACACATTTGAGCTGTAAGAAGCAGAAGTGTCCGATAATCCCTGAATCACACATCTTGATCTAACTCGTCAGTTAAAGGGAATGGGATCCTTCAAAAGGATATCCAATATTCTAGAGAGACGATAACCATCCGGATTATTGTGTATCGAAGCCAAAGGTTGGCTGCATTTTTTTTGTTGCTTTTGTAGCTGTATTTCCTTTGAATGCAACATTCCTTTCCAATGATACTCTTAGAGCTTTCTTTTCAATTACAAGTACATTTCATGTATATATACCAATTTTCGTCCCATTCGTCTTTCTGGAGAGTCACTTTTTATGTTGTAGGCAACTTATGGCACGCGGTACCATTCTCAGTGGCACTCTGCACTACTCTACAAATTTGTTTATTTTTGAGTGGATGGAATTTGATAAATTTGCAATGAACCTTATTTGACAAACATCTTCAGAATTATGGACATTTACCGAACTCCAAAAAATCTGAAAGATGATTCTAAGGATAACGTTATAGTTATTTTGTAAATTATGTTGAATGTCACTGCTTAGGAGATTTAATTGCTTGAAAAGAGGAAATTTTGGTTATACATATCTAAGTAATAAACCTTTCCTCATATGAAAATATTTAGAGACTGCAAAGAAAGTGTTTAACAACTGAATGCTTAAAATCGTGTCAACCTGAAAGTCATACCTTATTATGCGATGCGAAAGTAGAGCGGTGCAAGCACTAGATTCGCATTAAAAGTGTTATTTATCTTTTTATTTAATAATAATGATGGGAGCTACTTATTTTTATGTTGTCTATTTATTATTTTAATAAATTTGCTTAAAATGCATAATATATGTATGATTTTAATTTTTTTTATATTTGCAGAAAAAATAGTTATATTTTATGCTGTTTATTTTTATGTTAAGGAATATCTTAATAAATGACGCAAAATTAATATTAAAAAACTGTAAATAATTATATTACTAACCTCCATTTTCTTACTCTGTGTGCATCATCGCGGGAATCAAATTGCTTCAAAATGTACTAATGTGGGGCACGCTGAATCATATTGGTAGATTGGTTTGGTACGCCACAGCTAAAAGGTTGCCGACCCTTGTTGTAAACTGTGTTTTTTTTATTCATATGTGTGAACTACACAAGTAATTATACCGTTCATTTTTATTATATTTAATGTACTATTTCGGCTTGTGGAAATTTATTACTTTTGCTATGCCTTTATTATGCCAATTACGTCTTATTAGAAGAAGGAATGAGGATCATAAGTAATTGTGTAACGGGTTCTATACGTGATTCTTACTAATCCTCTAGGAAATATTCAATCGAGAACATTATTATGACTATAAAACCTCTTTCTGTAAAGAAACCGCAATTTATGTTGATGTGAGTTGCTATTTAAAATCATGACGAGGGAAGTTAAGAGGATGGTGATTGTTGTCAAATGGAGACCACGAAGTTGAATAAATTAATTTTTGGAATTTCCAAGATTCAAGTGGAAAGGATCCGACAAGTCACTCTGGGACACTTATAATTGCTGAGGATCTACTATTACGATAAGAGTAGTAAGTTTATTATTATAGATATTTAAATTTATATTTAACCTGATGGCTCCCATCGGTCGAATTAGAGATTTGATAGTCACAATAGAAGTGTTTGTTTTAAGAAAATGTCTTCTCCTTTGATAAACCCTCCCACTTCCGGGGGCGAGAACCGTTTAATATTTTCCCTCGCCATGCTTATTACGTTGCTTTTGCAAAATTTTATAATCACGAAATGTTCACGATTTGCTCAATTTGCATTATCTGTTATACTTATATTTAGCTATACTATGGATTATGAAAAAAAATTGTCTTAATTAGTGAAATTTAACCCTCAATTTGCCTTAAATTCGATTTCGAAATCATTGCCAATATTATAATTACTATTAATTCAACTTCCTCATTCCTTGGCACTGATCTAAAATGTGTATAAATATCCTTCAAATATTCCTTATGATTTTTTTAACCCTTCGAGAATAGAGCTCTAAAATTTCATCCTTACAATTCATTGCACTCATACAGTCATGGAGATCTGTGTATTTCTCCCAAATGATGCCTGCTCAAACTTCAAATTCGTTTGTCGTATTGGTCTGGTTGCGAGCTCGTATTGTTGATGTTAAAACCTGAGGCCACTGAAGATCCTTTACATAGAGGTTCTGATGCTCTCAAAATTAATCGAGGATCAAAGTTCTCTTGTTGGCGTAGTGTAGATAATTTGGAGAGTGTACGCTATCAGTTTGATCATGGTTTAAAAACAGGAGGTCTATTGACAATAGCCATCGTGTAGTTTCCCAGTGCAAAGTTAATAAGCAGATAGTTATTTCGATTGATTTTGTCATCTGTATCATATCTTTCGGTCCAATACTTATTCGAATTTATTAGACAAACCGAATAATTTAATCTAGTATTTCAACTAAGAATATTTCGATAATCCATTTTTGAATTGGAATATTTTGTCCGTGGAAGATTCGGGTGGCCGCGGTAGCCTAGTGGTGAACGTAATGGACATGCGGCCGACGTGTCATGAGTTCGAGTCTTGCACAGCTGAAGACCTGCCGTGCAGAGGAAGCCAATGCACGTAAAATATGTTAAGGCTCAAACGTCCTCCTGTTGGTGGGGTAGGGAAGTTAGGAGCGGGTGCCAGCAAAGGAGTCGTCCTCGTCACTTGACTATGGTTTAATATTGCGAGGTCTGTCTTCAAAAGCCCTCGTGTAGCTGAACAGCGAGACGTTAATATTCACTCATTCGGTCCAACACTAATTTTGAATTAAAAACAAAACCCAAATGATTCATCTAAGAATACTTTGGTAACCCTTTTTTGAGTTTTAACATTTTGTCGGTGACAGATTTAGTTTTCTTATGTGGCCAACATAAAATTTAATTTTGTGATTTATAAACTATTTTACTAAAATCTAATAATTAAATCTGATATCTAATTTGGAATTGTACTTTATTTTGGTAAATATCTTAGAGCCTAAAAGGATATATATATCGCTAATTATGTAAATTTTTCTTATTTTTACCCTACAACACGTTGCGGGAAAGAAAATTGTGCTTTTCTTTTATATTGTATTTATAGAACTAAAGCACATTGAAATACAATACTGTTTACATAAAATGCCGATAATCTCGATTGTAAATGTCAATACATGTATTTTTACACTGTAACCGTGTCTGAAAAGAACAGGGAAATTCCATTCAAATCATTCATGTAAAAGGAAGCTGATTTACGCATGAATAAGTTTGCATGTAGGAGATGTAAAAGGTCAAAAGTAGGTGGTAAAAAATGAATGAAAAATGTTCCATACCTTTTTTTCCCAGCATTTTACAACGAAAGAAACCGGATTTCGGCGGAGATAGAAGAAATGAAGATATAATTCCTTTGAAAAATTATATTTCATCATTTTTTTTAAATTTTGGAATCAGAGTAACCATATAATTCTTTGATAATAGTTGTTTCGCGTCTTGTAGTGGCGATAGTAAAAAAAAGTAAAATTTTATAAGATATATATTACGAAGATTTTTTTAATAAAAAGATTACTATACCTTGCAATTTTTTTATAACAGTATCTTTTATATAAGAAATTCCAAAATATTAATTTTGATCAGCAAAACTACATCCCTTTTTAAAATTTAAACTCATAATGTAATGTCCGTAGTAACTTTTTTTAAAAAAAATAAAAGTTTCATAAACTTTGAACTTGTTTTTTACTACTGCATTAGACGTTCTTTTAAAATTTACAAATAATTATTTGTAACAATACGTCTATTATTAATTATATCGTGCACCATGTAAAAGTAGTCTCCAAACATTTTTTTGACCGGATATAATTACAAGACCTTTATAAAACAGATGATTCATAAAGAAGTATACACTTTTCAGATGCTGCAAAACCATAACATTCAAAGACAAATACCATTTCGGCGAATTGTATGTTCGGTGTACTCTTAAAGTTCTTGTCTTGTTCCTGACGGAAAGGACGTAGGCAACAGCGTGGGTGTCATATGATTAGTCAATTACATGACACGCGGCGGCATTTGCAGTGGAAATGGCTTCTGGTGTTCTTAAATTTAGTAAAACTTCACGGGAGTCACTTTTTTGGGTATGTTAACTCTCTTTAGTTGATGTCACAATAGCAGCACGACATTGACAGCTTCATGTTCCAATTGGATGGTGCACCGTTGCAATGGTCGGCCAACGTATGGAATTACTTCAATGAACACCTCTTCTCTGGTGGAATGGACGAGTTGCAGACAACAACATGCCACTTACCCAAAGGCCACTCCAAAGTCCTGATTTAACACTTTGTGATTTCTTTCTGTGGGGGGGGGGGTTACGTAAAGGACAAGGCGTTCGTCTCTCTTCTTCCTGTTGATCTAGCGGAGCTGAAGCTACGTATCACAGCTGCTATCGATGGACTCGATTCAGATACATTAGCACGCGTTTCTATGGAGATGGATTACGGGCTCAATGTGTCGTGTGACTAAGGATTCACACATAGAACATCTGTGCTGTCTCCAACAAAACTTTAAATAGTCCCACACAATTCTGTTACAAATACCATGTAATATTTTAAATTGTTTTTGACTTACAGTGCACTGTAACTGTGTACTTCTTTATGGATCACCCTTTACATATATAAACATTATGACGTACCCCTTCTTTGGCCTATCGTTCCCATGGCATCTTTGGCGTACCCCAAGTCACTCTGCTTACCCTTTTTATTTTGAGACTCTGGATGGACTCCTTGTGTGCCGACAAGTATAACACAAGGCTTACAAACGTAACTCAATACTCAATCAATAGTGTATAAAGAATTTACGTCCCTTCTTCCCTGTGACCCGGTTAGAGGTGTAGGAGGAACTAAATGACCAGACGATATGATGAACTTCAATTATTTTATTTATCACTATATTCAACTCAGACACAAACAGCATTTAAACAAGATAACTTTAATCAGTAATAGAACGGGAGTGAGACGAGATTGCGTTGGGGAGAATATACTCAATCATGCAGCTCTACTTTTAATATAACTTTACACAGAGCTTACGTATTAAATGACCACACTATTAGTTTAACTTAATAAATATCAACTTGATTTAGGATCACAGTACCTGAACTCTTGCAGTATTCTATTTCTTTCACGTTGACTTTAACACCTCTCGCCAGTTAATTGATCACTTTCTTAATATCTCAACTTCTGGCTTCTAACACTGTTTACATATACGTTTCACTGTCCATGAACATTACTTCTCATCTATTCACAATTCACTAACTCCCAAACTCGCGAATAAAGAATATATATATTAAACTCAATTTGCATATCACGCTTTCTGCCCTTCGGAGAAGGTTGGTTGAAAATGCTGGCCCAAAAGAATTCCCCAGAGGTTAATGGATGGACGCGTATAGACACGTACAGTAAATTTTAGGAAATACACACACAAAAAAATTTACAATCTAAATAATACGGGAATAAATGCTATTAATGTATACACAAAACGATGTAAAAGAAAATTTACTCTGAACAAAGGTAGTGAAAGGAGGAGGCCCCGCTATACTGTTCTTTTGTAGGTAATTTATGAGTGTACGTCTTTCGGAATTGAGAGAATTTAATACAAGCAAGTATCAGGTTCTTGACATTCTGGACTGTGTCACTGGAACAAGAGCACTGGTCAGTGGGCGACAAATTGAAGCGTTTCAAATAAGTTTTCAAGTCTCCATGCCCAGTTAGAAACCGGGTAAGTTTAAAATTAGGAATCTCTGCTTACCGTTTGGGGAACGCTTTGGGGTTCTTTACTTTGAACACTACTATTCTAGAAGAAACTGAAAACAACACGAAAAACCGAACTTGGCCAATATTTCTCCGAAATTTGTTAAAAAGTTAAACCGCCTGCAATAGTTGCCTGCTTTATACAATGCTAGTTGCGCCATAGAAACGCATGCTGTGACCGAAGTTAACTTTCATTGGCCTTGATAACTGATTCATTTGCGTTCTTGGTATAAAGGAATTGACTTGCAAAAATTTGAGTCAAGTTATTTTGGGGGAGAGGAGTTCTTTTTGTAAATTTTATTATATATACAAAAATATACAAAAAATAGTTATATACCTAAGATAACTATAGTAATGATAGAATAGTTTTGGCCACAGAAATACTAGAGCAAACTCCTGGCCTTAGGAATCAGGATTGCAGGTTTAAACAATGTTTTTTGGCCAGACAACCTTCACCTGAATTTGCCAATACTCTGGGCCATATATATATATATATATATATATATACATATAATTCATAAATATTCACAAAATTGTTGTAAACGTAAGAAAATTAGTCAAGATAGTAAAAAGTATTGGCCACAGTAGTGCTATATATATGTCGTACAAATGAAATATGATCCTGAATTTTTATAGCTCACATTTTCACTTTTTAATCATTTCCTTCTTGCCCATGAAAGACCGAAACGAATAATATTGTTACTTCAATCATCTATCATTTTTGTCTTTTCTTCTTTCTGCCACGTCTTATCTGAGTGGTTTACGCACATGAGATAATATCGGGAAAAAAATCCTCATCGTAATTGCCGGGTATAAATATATTTTTCCTAGGAACAATTTTGATTCAATATATGGGAGAGAAAAAAAATCAAGGTTTTTCATTCACAGCTTAACCTCTGGCAATTCAAACGTCATTTGACGTCTACTTCTGTTATCGAAAACATACTCAAGCCTGTATTTTCTACAGATATGTAAAATTATGTTCTTTTCCTAGTAATCACTTTTTTTATGATCACGTTAAGTCGATGTTTTTACTCGTGGGAACAAGATGAGACATTTGAAAAACCCGATTCTTTAATATTAAGAGAATGAAAAATAAATACCAGTCAAGTTAAAAAAAATATCCAGCCATATCTTTTCATTCATCAATGAAAGAAATTAGGAAGGCAGGTGTGGTGCAACTATATGCGTATACGTGAATGGCTTCCAGTGTGCAGAAGCTGTCAGTCACCTACAGAGTGCTGATGAGTAGGAAGTGTAAGTGAGTGTTGTTGGATTTTCAAAATTGGCAAAATGACAGAAACAATATTCTTGCATGGAATTTTGTGCAATGTTTGACTTTTCCCATTTTTACAAGACACGAGATCCAAAAGAAATTCGCGGACGAATAATCTGACATTTCTGAAAACAAGAAAAAAGAAGAGTTAGTCAACTGCAGTGTATGATTGTCTTTTGCGACCCCATTGGCGGGATTCCACACACGCTCTCTTCACACGGCATAAAACATCACTGAGAAGTACTACCAATAAGTTCTGAGCAAGTCGAAAACCATCAGATCTGTTCACAGCTACATCATGAAAACGCACTAATCCATTTTTCATAGTCAATGGAATGTCATAGTCAAACGCGCTGCATTCCTGCATTTTTCTCTATCGTCCAACTATCCCGACATGGTGTGACGTTTTCGCATCGCACATTTGAAAAATCGGCTTCTTTTTGTGGATAGGATAACAGCGTTCCTATGCACACGTGCACCCCTAAATATTGCGAGATCCTGTTTTCTGTCATCACCACGGCAGCCTTTGACCGTGAGAAAAACTCCGAGTGTAATTCGGGGTGTCAGGAAGAAACCGCCCTCAACCCAAGACCATAGAGAGGAAAGTGGAGCTCGTTTAAAAACACCGAAGAGAACGGTCGTGTGACCTCCTCCCTCACAAGTCATATTCTGAACTTAAATGAAATAATCAATATTTTGAATAACTTCAATGTAAATGTATATTCTGTAATTAAAAGTTGTGACGTATATAAACCAATTATTTAATTTCCTAATTTTCTCACGCTACCATTAATTTTCTCAAACGTCACAATGGCTATGCATTTTTCCAATAATGTCAGAATCATTCGGTGGAGTGTATGACGGCCCAAATGGATTATTTTGAAGATTTATAGTATATTGTAGCATTAAAATACAAGATATATTTTTTCAAATAGTTTTTGAACATAGATCGTATATTCAAAACCTACACAAAGGTCTATAAGTTTTTAACTATCACTTTTTAAAAAATGGGTTTATAAAAAAATCAATGAGAATCAGATTAATGATATATTACTGTCTTTAAAAGAAAAAATTCATTCAGAAAAATAGGTTAATATGGTTTTTCCGTAGATTTAATGTAGAGGCAGAATCAAAACAGACTAGAGGTCGTTTCCCTTAAATGATTTATTTTCAAGTGTGATACATTATAGTGGTCGTGATAAAAGTCGTTTACTGAGGGTGCCAGTATGGTACTTTCGCATTGGAAGCATGATTGAAGTGAGTTGTCATATGCCATAAGTATATATATGTATATATATATATATATATGAAACAATGTATTTTATTTTTTTACTAAAACTAAAAAATTTGGTGACCAATACGCTAAAATATGTGTACTTCAAACATTTTTATTTTTTATTTTTGTCGTATTTCAAAATATATATATATATATAAATTCTTTTCTTTCAAATTTTAAGATTTTTTTTCGCTTAAAATATATTCCTGTCACAATCAGTTTTAATTTAAATTAATTATATTTCCAATCAGCTGTACTGTATTTTTTTACATATGCCTACAGTCTATTCCTTCCTGTCTATATATATATATATATATATATATATAGTAATATTGATGGATAACGGAGAGAGTAAGGGTTTGCTAACGTTGCACTATAAATGCAACACGCGGCGATTGTTGGCGATGGACCTCGTAGTTTTGAACCACTGTCAAGTGACGAAGATAACGCCTGAGCTGGTACCCCCTCTTCGAATTTTCGTACCATGCCTACATGAGAACTTTTAACTAAGACAGATTTAACTTGCCTCATACCCTATGACGCAAGGGCTCGAACTCGTGGCAGTCCGTTACTAAGACCACTAGGCTGCTGCGGCCTCCATGGCAGATTGAAAGGAAAAGCTAATCCTTACAGTTCACTGTAAAGTGAAACGTTGTTTATAAATATGTCGTAAAGAACTTTTCACTGGAGGGTATTTCAAAATTTATTCAGTTTGTCTTTTGAACTAAAATGTGCATGCTGTAGCCGTGGAGCCACTGTCGTGAATTCATGTCTAGATTTTTTTTTTGTCTGTCGAGTGCGCTGAAGAGCTGTCGTCTTGAGAGACTGATGCACGTTAAATTTGTCGAGGATGAAAATCCTTGCATTGAAGTGGTGTAGAAGTTAGGTGAGTAGAGAGCTCGGGCTACGTTCACACACTTGACCGAAGTACAAAATCACGGGATTCGCGTCACCAATTGAAGTGTGAAGTTAATAAATATTCAATCTATATTCCTGTAAAAATAATAGATATAATTTTTTTTTAAATTTAAAGTTTATGAATTTTATTTTTTCAAACTAAGTAATTTTTCCACTGAATTTTTTTTTCTTTTGAAACTTTTGTTAAAAACGTCTTTGATTCCTTTTGCTTATATATATATATATATATAGCTTTTTATCTGCTCTTCAATTAATAAGTCAATTAAATCCGAGTGGATAATAACTGAATTTTTCAGTTTCTCTTCGCTGAATAAAACTTCGTTCACAAACGAATGCTACTTAACATTTCCATTTGTAATTCTTTTCACGTATTTTTTTTTAGAAAATACATTCGGTTGGCTGCCAATAAAAAAGGAAACATTATTATTAATTTTAGATGTGACGAAACTTAACCATTCCATGCGTGCCTTTACTCATTAGGAGCAGTCATTTAGAAGATAATTTAGTCCTTGTTTCTAATGAAAGTTACATAACTTACGATCGTTCTCTGACATTGAAATCTCTTGCGTCATAAATCCACACAATTGCTGTCTCACTGGTATTTAAATGAACTTCGGCCGGTGTTGTATCTATAGAGTAGGAAGTTCGACTCCTTGTGTCACAAGAGACATTTCGTCTTGCAGGGCGGATGGACGTTTAACATATCGAAGCTGAAAGTTTCTAGTTGACGTTGTAACGATTTGCGAAATTGATAAATAGCGTAAGACTTAAGAAAATAAAGTATTGTGCAGCTATAAATTACACTATTTACAATTGTTGTTGTTTCTAATACCACCTGTTTGACAAGTCCACGAAATTCATAGTGGCAAAGGTTTAGAGATTTATGCCTGTCGTTAGCCGTAGCTTTAAGCACTATACAAATGACAGCGTGATTTGGTTCGGTTCCACCCCAATTTTGAGGTAGAACACCTCAGAGGTAGTCAGAGGGTCCTCGACTTTCTTCCCCTTCCACCAACCTCACAAGAGGACTTGCGGTTCGATAGCTACTTAGAGTACCCCATGTCGCAAAGGCACGATACAGTTACAAACATTCATGCCTTCTTCGATATTTGAACCTATGCCCAATGGCACCGCAGTCACCTTCACTAACCACTATACCGTACGGGTGGCCTATTTACGTTTGGATACAAGTTATTCAAACTATGGATTATTTCAGTTCGACAGAATAGTAACAGTAACGGTTCTATTCACGTGCTAAGTAATATTATTACTAAAGAGGTTAGTAATGTTATTACTAAACCTCTAGGGGAAAATCTATTGCTTTAAATATTGTTCGATTGAAAATTTTCTCTCGAAGAAGAAGATACGATATATGTAAATCATGTCGTATATTTAAGCATTAACTTTTAGGTTCTGGAGAAAGAGGTAGGTTAGAAGTTAGAGGAAATAAGTTAGTAATTAAAAGCTATACGACAACAATTCGTAGATTAATTAATTAATATATAAGATTTATAATTGACGGTTCAGCCAGTAAAATATTTCAATTAGAATCTAATCGACTAGAAATCGATTATCTGAGATAGGAGTTACAATTATTTAGAACGTAGATTACCAAATGTTCCAAAAGTAAATGATTCAACTCATAATTAAATATTAAATATCTCGTCTACCTCGCTTTTCTCCAGTATTTTAATATAAATACATTTCCTACCCTGAGTTTGTGAGACTTATTAAAGGATTAATAAATTATATTTGTTTTGATTATGGCTGGTATTTATTCTTACTCCCAATCACGGATGGATGTCAGAGGACATCCGTTACAATGTTATTAATGAAGGAAGAAGCAAACATAATGTATCTTTTCGAGGGTTTCAAGCGGACTGTATCTGCACTCTCTTGAGGTGAGGGCGGTCCCTTCTTACATTTTAAATGACATTCGACTTTCCGTCTCGCAGGTGAGATCCAGCCGTTGGTTTTCTCACTGCCATTGGTTGTCCGGACGATGTCAGATGAAAGGAACCAGCAATACTTTAGAGGTACTAATGCGGATATGAACGGCGTAATGCTATTTGTATTAGGAAGCCGATATTGCAGTTGGGAAAAAGTTACAACGTGGGCTTGTCTGAAGAATAGAGGGGCCGCTCAAGTATCCTCATCTCTTTAACGAGATTCAAAATTACGAGGTTCATCACCAAGAACCCTCTTTTTACTTCAAGCCCACCTTTAATGTAATTTAAAAAAGCAAACCAATTTGTGTCCCGGGGCCATGATAATGTGTCAGGATGGTTACCCATCTCTTCACTAGGTGTACGGCGTTTGTATGATTATGTACTGTTTATATACAAATCATTAATATTAAGACCTAGCATTAATCGTTCGATTGTATTGAAAAACATTGTTATAGTCCTGACCTCTTCATTTAAAAAGGATAGGACTTGCATTTTTAAAAGGAAATATAATTGTCTTTTCCACCTCCATACACCCCCCCCCCCAGCAAAGTTACTTTCAGGCAATATCCATTTTTATCTGATCTCTTCTTTATCAAGGAAACATATTTGCCGAATTACATTCCTATAAGTCAAATGATTCAAGAACGGAAAGTTTTTTAACAAAACATCTCAGTAATACTCTGCATTCCCTCTTGGAAGTCAATTTCCGTAAAACCCGTTCTTAATAAAAGAAACATGCTTGCCAAATTTCCTGCTTGTAGGTTTAATGCCTTAGAGACGGGAATATTATAGTCTTGGAGGTTTGTTTTTATCTAAAAAGGTCCCTTAATCTCTGGTAACCCCCGTTCCTTGAAAGCCGATTTCCGCTAAACTCTTCTTAGCGGATCACCAACAAAACAACAAAAGAAAAGATTTGAAGTCAGTAGATCTATTGCCGTATTTATTTGAATCCAAGCCCTCATCGATTCTAAGACGAACCCCAAATTCTCAACAAGTTTTTGTGGAAAATGAAAAATAGGGTAAAAGTTTATCGATATCCAATTTTTCGAAATTAAAATAAGTTTAAAATGGGAACTAAGAATGGAACAAAATTTATTATTTTACCAGTATTATAAAAGTTTAAATACATCACAAACCTTTAATTGTTCTAACTGCACCATCCAATCGAATTTTTCCTTTCGATTCTAAGCCGCACTCGATTTTCAGCAGCAATGATATTGGAGAAAAAGGGCGACTAGATTCGAGAAAAATTGGCATTTCTTAAACGATAATTTTAATTTAACACACCCCTGTAATCCTCCCCATGTGAGTTAATTTTTCTTTCTTAGTGGGTCTCGATTCAACAAAAGAAACCTGCCTACGAAATTTCAAGTCTGTAGGTCGAATAATTCCGTAGATCTCGTGATGAATAAATGAGTCGTTATATATATATACATATATACATATATATATATATATATATATAATATATATATATATATATATATATATGTGTGTGTGTGTGTGTGTGTGTGTGAATTAATCAAATAAAATATATTGTTTTTAATTTTTATTAAAAACACTGACAGTTCTTTCCTTTTTTTTTTCTAAAATAAATGTACTAAAGTTGCTCTAAATACTTTCGTAGAATCGAATAAATATTATATCAGCTGATAATCGTATATTTATTCGTATTTTAATGCGTGTTATTAAAACAAGCTTATTTATTTCTTAAATTTCTATGTTATCATCTTGAAAAAGTTTATTTTAATTCTTTACAATGTTAGAATCTTTAAGGTCGTATTTGAGGAATTCGTAATCTTAAAAATTTCTTTGAAAATTATTTTTTATACACGTTTATCATTTTAGTTATCGACTGATATATATAAATAGAGTTTATCATTCTTTTTGAAATGGTCATTTTAAGGCGATATGGTACCATCTTCACAATTTTTTTTATTTTTAATATTTAATGTTTGGTTTTAATTGTATTTCATAAAAATTAAAATTTAATAATAATTTCATACAAATTTTTTTAAATGTTTGTAAAATTTAAATATTTTTAGCTTTTTTAAGCATTTTTTTTAAATCGCTAAGGCTTTTTTAAATATGTCTCTTTTCTTTCAAAATTTTTTTTCCAAGTACCTCATAATACACTACATAAAACTGTGCATGGGTTTTCTTCTGCAGCGGCTCTTTAATTTTTTATTAATTTTTTTATAGTTAAACTTCCAAAAATTCCCCAAAAAACGTTAATTTTGATTTTGAATTTTTTCAGAAAAAGTACTAAACATGTAAGAGCTAATTCCATGCACAGTTTTACAAACATACATTTCAGAACATGTATAAAAAATTTCAAACCCATACTTCAATTATCAAAAAAGCCTTAGGGTTTTGAATAACAGTATATCTACAAAAATTCAACATGGAGAAATATGAGTTTGAAGTTTTCATTCCATCCAATATAATATTCATCGAATAGTCTGAAACTTTTATGAAATGTTAATTAGCTTATTTAAAACTACTTACCATAAAAAATTGCACAAATGTAGAAAAATTAAACAGTATACTGCCATAATGCATATATAGAAAAAAAAAACGAATGAAAGATCAATATTTCAAAAAACTTTATCTTAATAATTATAAAAAAAATAAATACTCACACTTCAGAGCGAATTCCATGCGCAGAGCTAATGCACAGCATGTACAAAAATGTTTATGTCTTTATTTTTTATTTACATGATTTTAAAAGCCTTCGCATGTTAAATATTGTACACGAATAATAGCAAAATCAAGTAGCGATTTATAGGTAAAATACATCAAAATCTAAGATCTGTATATGTGCATTTGTTTAAATAAATATCTTAAAATATTTTAATTATAAAAGTGTTGAATCTCGCACATATGGGATATATATATATCACCAAAAACAAATACATAAAAATGGGAGAGTTTTTCTATTTTTGCGAATTAGATTTTTAATTATCTGAGTTATCAAAATGAGATGTAGTATTTGTGCTTTGGGAGAATCCGTTTTGAAGTTTTAATTTCATTCATAACAATATCATAAAAAGCATGCACACCTTTTAAATCTTGACCAAATCCATTTGATCTATAGTAAATAATTCACAAACTAGAATTTTTGCACGAATTGATAAATTTTTTCTTAAAATGATTTATTACTGCATGTATAATGCCAATCTCATTAATGCGCATTAGAAAAATAATAAATTCATTTTTTATCAGGCTCTTTTCTAGCAGATAATCTGAAATGTAATCGTGGTAGTTGCTGTTTGGCATCAAACATTGCTCCATTACTTAATGAAAAATGCAGGTAAAGCTTCAAAATTTTGCAGGCATATTTATAAAGATTCGGGGTATCAAATAAGCCAATAAAATCTTTTTCGACAGTTTCATGATTTGTAGGGTACCATATGACCTTAAAAGTGGACGGTTAGCTTAAAGGATAAACTCTTTGAACAACATATTAGTCAATCTTGTTTGAAGAAATATATATAAAAGAAATTTAAACAGAAAAAGAAGACTAATAACATAAAATTCTAAAATATTCATTATAGTTATAAATTCTTATATTTCAGACATTATACGTCTTTGTCATTGAAAATATTTCTGAAGCGTAATTTATTTATTACTCGATAATTAAATAAAATGATTGGTTTTGTACAATTTCTTGTGCAGTATCATATGATAGAAGTCTTAATTTACTTCAATATCTAGATGAAAAAAAGCTCATGCGAGAATTATTTTCCTGACTGAAGAAGCTGTCAGTTGCCGGCAGCCACCGTTGAGTGAGTAAATATAATTAAGCGTCATCGCATTTTCGTTTTCAACAAAATAACAGAAACATTTGAGAAATGCTACGGAATTACATTTTGTGCAAACTTTGGGATTCATCAGGTTTTCGTCAAGAGAAGGCATCAGGCAGAATGCGACTGGTCAGCTGCGCGCCACCTAAAAAGAGGCGTTTTTGTACAACGTTCGATAACAGCCAAACTATTGGGAGAAATGTGTAGCACAGGCTAAAAAGGCTACTTTGTAAGGAATTAATATAACTTAATCAGAGTATCTTTTATAAATAAATGAGCACTTCTTGTTTGTATGTTATTCGTAAGCTAAAATGCAACAATATATTACTCACCAAAATATTACTTCATATTCGTTTAAACACTAAAATATACACAAAGTACAAACAAAATAATGTAAGGTCCTGCGTAAGCATAATAATCGTAGACATAAAGGAAGGTATATTAAAAACAAAGTAATAATCTGTTGAATATATAATAATAAATGTTATAAAATCAGAATTAAAAAGCTCATTAATATTTTACGTTGTTGATCGTCTTTTAATTCTAAGAAAGATTCAAGTAATTAATCCCTTAAAGGCCTTTGGAGTCTATATATGTCTCGTTCAAACGATGCGGTATGTGCCCTGGACGTATGTATCCGTCCTTCTGAAATATGATTATTTTTCTTAGCGTGACTTTGAGTAAAAATATTCCAGAGGTTTTGGAATATAATAAAAGGATCTTGACAGTGTGTTTGCAAATGATTTACTTACTTCACAGAAAAATTTGATTATTTGTGCCTTTTCCTCCCCCCCCCCAAAAAAACACCGTATACGAGACCTATGTGAAAGACAGTGTCACTGGGGAGAGAAGTGCGTAACTTTTAATCGGCACTTAAGGGTTAAAAGACAGTAAAACGAAATTTTACTCTGGAACACTCAAGTAATTATAGTGGGTTTTCTTTTGACAGGAGGCGAGTAAAACACGCCTTCAAACATGCAACAGCCCAGATTCAAAGTTTATAAAAATATTGAATACATTTATCACATAAAACAAGTGAAATGCACATTCGCTGCCAAATGTTTGACATGACTGTGTGACAGATCTAGTTGCGACCTCCTGCTAATAATCCTCTTGGGTATTCTTTCGGCCAGCATAATTCACCTATCTTCTCCTAAAGAAGGAAACGTTTTATGCAAATTAAGTTTATTACATATATTTCTAGTTTGCGAGTTAAAGGAGTTAATGCGTTAGAAGTGAAGAGAATAGATAATAAAGAGTTAATGAGTTAGAAGTGAAGATAACAGAAAGTTAGAAGGTTTGAAGTCTAGTAAACTAGAGGTGACAAGAAAGATACTAGCTGGAGATTACCATAAATGGTTAAAAATTCCTTGTAAAAGATTATAGTCAGGAAGTGTTATAGATGAGTTGAATTGATTAGAAGACTGCCTAAGTTCAGGTACTCTCACCTTCATATTAAGGTAATATTTAAAGTATTGAAGCGGTTAAGCGGACATTAAGTATACACTGGTGCGCAAAAATTAAGGACGAAGTCGAAAAATTAGCATATCAGCTGAACGAAGAGGCAGGGCGGACAGAAAGACCAATCAGGAGATTAAGTGAGGTGATGTACGGTAGCACATGCGCAGATATGCAGGTAGACGTAATATGGGAGTGTCTGAGTAGTAAAGCATGTTGTCGGTGTAAGATTAGTATTTCTGGCAAAGAGATTGCACACCGTATAGCAGTTAAAATCACACCGAGTTGCTGCCTCAGCGAGAAATGGCGAATAATCAATCTGTTAGACGACATCTGGATGCTTTTACCCGAGGTCGAATCATTGGGAAGTTGGAGGAAGGTCGCAGTGTGACAAGTGTGGCTGCAGAGTCCGGAATTGCTCACAGCATCGTTTCACGACTTTGGAGACAATTTCAAACTACAGGAGCAGCTATCCGGGGGTTCAGTAGTGGTCGTCCACGAGGAACCACACCCGCAGATGACCGGTACATTGCCTTACAGGCCAGAAGAAACAGGCGGCAGACAGAGGGAGAAATCGCTAGACACACGACACAGGCGACTGGACGACCGATATCGCGTTTTACCGTGGCCAGAAGACTGCACGGTGGTGGTCTGTTTGCACGACGCACTGTACGGTGTGTACCTCTAACGCCTGCCCATCGGAGAAGGCGTTCTCTGTGGTGCCGGGAACACCGGAATTGGAGAGACAATGAATGGGGACGAGTACTCTTTACAGATGAGAGCAGAATCAGTCAGAGTAGCGATTCTCATCGCATACTCATCTGGAGAGAGCGGGGAAGCCGCAATCATCCCTCGAACATCATTGAAAGGGACAGGTATGGAGGTGGCGGTGTTCTCGTTTGGGGAGGCATCATGCTTGGTAGTCGTACAGACCTTCACATCTTCGACGCAGGTTCAGTCAACGGGAGCCGTTATTGTAACGAGATTCTTCTTCCATATGTGCGTCTTTTTAGAGGCGCTATGGGTCCACAGTTCCTTTTCATGGACGACAATGCACCATGTCATCGCACAGTAGCTGCCGAACAGCTCTTAGAGAGTGAGGATATTGAACGTATGGATTGGCTGGCACGATCTCCGGATCTCAATCCCATCGAGCATGTATGGGATTTTCTAGGCAGACGCTTGGCAGCTCGTACCTTACCACCAGTAACGATTCCGGAGCTTCGATTGGCGCTGCAAGACGAATGGGCAGCAATGCCTCAACAACTCATTGACACCCTCATTCTCAGCATGGGCAGACGCTGTGAAACCTGCCTAGCAGTCAGGGGAGATCATATCCCCTACTAAAGACCGGATATTTCTTGCTGGACACCCATCACAGGGACGTTTCGGCCTTCAGTCGCATTGCGCTCCATGCTACTTTTTCAATAAAGCTTCTTTTTATCCCTCTGATTTCTCTTTTACTAAGTGTTGCTTACATTACTCATGTCCTTAGGTATTGGGGATCTCACGGTATTAAATGTGTTGATTTGGAATGATTTTGTACAAAGTTATATTGAAAAAACCGTCTCGTCCTTAATTTTTGCACACCAGTGTATATCTAGTGTGTAAAGTAATATTAGGGAAAAACCATTATTATAAAGTGGTTATTAAATGTATTCTCCCCAAACGCGCGCGACTCTCGTCCCTTCCCTTTGTTGTCTGACTGGATCATCTTGTTTATAGCGTTAAATTGATTTGTGTTTGAGTCGATTAAAGTGATAAGTAAAATAATTTGAAATTATCATGTGGGATCATCCTTCACTTCCTTCCACACCTTTAGCTGGTCCACAGGAAAGAAGGGAAGTAGATTCGTTTCAACTGTGCACGCAAGTATATAAAGATACTTTCTTTAGTTGTTCTTGCCTTGCGTAGGCCGGTAAGAAACTTTTATTGTTGCGTGTTGTGTTTGGTAGGAGCACTTAGTCCTTTCGAATCTTTATCTCCTTTCGTGAGATTTTTACTATACTGTTCGAATTAATTGGGAAAAATGGTAAAAATTGTTTTTTAAATCCCTAGCTTTTAATCATTACATATCTTAAGTAGACAGAAAAATCTCTGTATGAGTACGAAGTATGTCTTCCTGTATCAGAAATGACCTCTTCAACTCGTTTTGGTAATGATTTCCACTAGTACAGCACACTTGTTCTTAACTTCGTCATCGTGGAACCACACTTGTATAGCACTTTTTATCATTTGTTCTGTTGTCGTACAACTCATCTTAGCTGAACGATTCTTGAGAATATTTAATAAATTCTCAATAAGATTTAGGTCTAGTTATAATAACCATTCTAACTAAGCATTTATATTTTATTTTATCGCATAAAAGTCAGGACCAGTATCGAATTGTGACAAGAAGCTAAATCATGTTGAAATGTTCCATAAAATGTTTCCATCAATGGGACAATTGTACTGCGTAATATTTCAATGTATTTGAGAGAAAACATCATGCCGTTAAAAGGAACTAAGCTTTCAGTGCCATTTTTTATGAAAAAACCTAAAACATCTGTTTTGTAGGGTATTTTGCAGTCTGTTGGATATGATGTGGCAGCAAAGGTTCAACTTCACTTCGTCTAATTACATTTGAATTGCATCCCTGCACAAATAAATGCATTCCATGACTGAAAATTACCTTCTTCTTTTAGTCGTTAACAGTCCAGGATAGGTATTTTTAGCCCATGCTAAATGTTTTCTCATTGTTTTCAGAGTTAGAAATTGCTTTTTCTTCGGTTTTGATGCCTTATGGTTTACTTCCCGTACCATTTTCGGTACAGTTGAGGAACTCACTTCAACATCATAATCCAATAAATCCCTTCGAAGGTCTGTGCTTGTCTTACTTTGATTTATTTTGCTATTTCTTATTAGAATTTTATCAATCCTTGGAGTAATTTTCCGTTTGAGATCACAACTCCCTTTTCTTTTTTGGAGACAACCATAAGAAATCTTGAAATGTGCTTAAAATTCTTGAAGCACTTTATTTACCCACACCAACTACCTTAACTATATTTCTCTCGGAAGATAGAAGTGTATTCATTAAGGGCGATTATTTTAGAATGCTTCTTCGGAGTAATATTAGTCTTTGAACGAGCAAAAGTAACAGGCGTTACATGGAACGTAAAATTATAACTACCAGCTACCACACTGAAAGGCTCACAACTGAACTACTAATGTACTAAAGCCAATGAAGCGGGTAAATTATAGTCAATCCGTTACATTACTTCTGGGCAGATATTACCGGTTTGAGGTGGTTCGGGACATAACTCTTAATCACATACCAACTCAGACAAGAAAAAAATGTTTGTCTCAATTAATTAGAACAGTATAGTATAACGTCAGAAATGGTTTCAAAATACTATTTTTAGAAAATAAGTAATTGTTTTATTAAAATATAATTAATTTAGCTTAATATGATATAAAAAAATTATATTTGTGTGATAAAAATTGTTTTTAGAATGAGAGTCGAAATGTGTGGGTGTAAGGAGTGGGCGGGGCAAGCTTGGCCAATCCGGTTGCAGCAAAGAAATCCGAGTTTGATAAAGAAAATTTTTTTGGGTGCAGAAAATGAGGATGCATTGGTATCGAATGAAGTTTCTGTGATTGGCTGACCATATAATGGTCAGTTATATTTACATTTAAGTCTGATTGAAAAGACCGACCATTCATTGTATGAGCTCTAGCAAGTCGAATTGCAACCTATTGAAAGTTTTTAAAAATAATAAAAAATAAACAGAAAATAACTAAATAAAAAGATAAAATATTTAATTAAAGAAAAACTGGATCCATTAAGACACAGATCTGGGTCTATGATAATTCTGATTTTGAATGCCCCTCCCTGACTCCCAACACATGGCTGGATGATTTTAAAGTTCCTCCATAGTCCTAAGACTGCCTCTGCTATTTATAGACAATTTTAACACTTTTTTTTTTCCTTTAAGAAAATAGTCACCCCATCTAATTATATATGAATTAAAATATATTACAAAATACTAGTTTAAAATAAATAATACGTGCGCTATTGGATTGGGAAATTGAGATGGATGCAGTGGCGCACACAAAGTGGGTGTCCTAGGGGTCCACCCCCAAAGCCTTTAAGCTTTTTTTATTGATTATAATTCTATACATATATAACGTAAACTTTTATTAAATATTTGTAATTAACAATTTATTTTATTAATTAATGCGAATTATTAATTAAATGATTTATTCTTTACTTTTTTACTAGCAAAATCGGCAAAATCAGAAGAATCAATTGGGGTTGTCTTGAGGTATGATACGAGTTGGGGGCACTTTCGATCATGAAAATTTTGAAATGAATCCCCCTTGATCATGAATCCCCCTTGAAAATTTTTTGTGTGCGCTACTGGATAGATGCAATCGTTATCCTATTCGCACACTGTGTGAATTCAGTTCTTAATCTTTGCACATGTGTTGGGATAATAGCCTTGCTCCATATCCCAAAAACCCGTAACTGTAACTGCACATCTGTTTCTACTCACGTAAAATCTGGCGTATAAAGCGCACTTTTAACACAAGAAATGAGATTGAAATTTAAGGGCGCACGTTATACACCGAGTATAAAAATGAGAGCTTTAAAAATAAAAAATGAAAAGAAAATTGGACTACTACATAAAAACAGACTTCAACAACCTTATAGATCCAAATAAGGTTTATTTAAGAGAATGACATTATTCATGAACTTAAAGAGCTGTAGTTCTAGAATTATACTAACTTTTCTGAAGCTTAGAATAATACCTCAAATAAATTATTTCAAAACATAAGAGGATTGCGCACGTACATTTCAGGTTTCTTCATTAAAAAAAGAGCTGCGCGCTATACGACGAATTTTACGGTTAATATTTTTGGAAAATATTACATTTTAGTAATGCCTATGTAGTTGCAAACAATAAAAAAGCTGAACTAATATTCTTGATCAAAATCCATGTTCTAGTAAATATTTTTTTTGAGGATAATTAAGTGATCTAGTCTATAGGAGGACACATCTTTCAATTTTTCCACGAGGTCCTTCAGAATTGGTTAAAGAGGAAACTCTCAACATTTCGCGGACTCCCTGGGGTCCACGGATCACAGATTAAGAACTACTGATCAACCAATTAGAAAAAAATATTTTAAGCATAAATTTCAAAATATTTCTCAACAAATGTCTGCCCTAAGACACAATTATTGAAAAAAGATGTTATATTTTCTGAGGAATTTTAAATTAGTCACGGCAAAAATTCACATTAAGTTTAACATCCTGTGGCCAAATAATGTATTGAGCATAAAGATCAATTGCTGCGAGAGTTTAAAAAAAGTGAACGGTCGGTAGATGAACAGTGAAATTTCGTATAAAAATAAACGGGCGACTGGCGTGACTGAATTTCGTGACAAAGATTGGTGACAAAGTGTCAAAATCGATGTAGGTGTGTTCTTTTAGATATCACGTGAAAACTGTCACTGTCTTTTTATGGAAATGCTTCAGTAAACAACAACAAATATCTTGCTTGAAGATGTAGCTATTGACTAATGGATGCTTGAACAATTTAATGTTCTGTGTCTATATCGTGAGGGGAGTTATAAAGAAGGTTTAAAACACAAGTATCCTTAAACTGTACATAGTAAAAAACTTGACATATTTAGGAAATTATAAGAAATTGGATTGCTAGGAAAAAAACTATTTTGCAGGTTTTGTTAGATCATACAGCGTGTTCTTTTGTACGGTGAATGGCTCTGTAGAATTTCAATGTATATATTACCAATAAAGTATATAGTTCAGTTATTTCATAGAATATCTAGACAATTCAGTTAAAGTATATAATAGATGAAAAATTTAATACTTTACCTAGTTATTCCATGAAACAACTAGTTATTCTCAGTCGCCCATCCGGTATAGTGGTTAGCGACGCTTACTGCTGTGCCGTAGGGCCTGGGTTCGAATCTCGGAGAAGGCATGGATATTTGTAAATGTATAGTGCCTTTGCGACATGGAGTTACTCTAAATAGTCATTGAGCCGCAAGTCCTCTTGTGAGGTTGGTGAAAGAGGCAGAGATGTGGGAGGCCCCTGATCCCTCCCAGGGTGTTCTCCCTCAAAATTGGGGTGGAACCGAGCCAAATCGTACTGTCTAGCATGGTGCTCAAAGCTACGGCTAAACAACATGCGTACAATCTAGCCCGATGTCATGATGAATTTAGTGGGCCTCGATCTGACTACGTCAGACAGGTGGCATTAGTAACAACAACAACTAGTTATTCTATAAAATAACTAATGATAGATCGTTAAAAAGAGAGGGAAAAATAAACAATTTCAAAGTTATTTTATAAATTAATTTATCATAAATAGCTAAAACCTCTCGAAAAATACATTTTATCCCTTTTGCGGATGTTTAATTGATATATTGTTGTTTTTGTTATTGCCAATGCCACCTGTCTGACGTAGTCAGATAGAGGCCCCCGAAATTCATCACGGCATCGGGCTATATTGTACGCATGTCGTTAGTCGTAGCTTTGAGCACCATGCAGGTGACAGTACGTTTTGGCTCGGTTCCACCCCAATTTTGAGGGAGAACACCCTGGGAGTGGTCAGGGGCCTCCCACATCTCTGCCCCTTTCACCGACCACACGAGAGGACTTGTGGCTCGACGGCTATTTAGAGTACCACCCTGTCGCGAAGGCACTATACATTTACAAACATCCATGTCTTCTCCGGGATTCGAACCCAGGCTCTACGGCACAGCAGCCAGCATCGCTAACCACTATACTGGATGGGAGACTTAATTGATATATATATCAAGGGAAAGCAGATGATATTACATATTATTACTCATATTGCTAACATTAGTTAAGCAGAAAGGGAATATGTTTTGCATCTGTTACTACACAATTAGCTTTTATACTTTTTGAACTTCAAGGATATCATAATACTGGAGTAACATATAGTCCCATGGTACGTTTTTCTGATTGTTTTAGAACTTTTTACTTCTGAATTGATAAAAGAAGTAAAAAGTGCTAAAACAGCTACAAATTATTAATTTTTTTCTCGAGCAAGTTGTGACGGGTGCTTACGCGTTTCACTAACCTTCTCTAAAAATCTTTTAAGATTGTATTTATTTTAACCAATCCCCGCTGAGAGCTAAAAGTGTGACTTATGCAAATAAGATAGTTTCAGGTTTAGCGAGTTCGAAAGAGATATAAAAGAGAGAAATGAAATGAAGAGATAGGGATGACTACGTGTTTTGATAGAGGAGTTAACTACGAGATTGATTAAGAAGGTGATTCTAGGAGATTAGTTTAACTAAGTGAAGTTTGTTAGCTGAAGGAAGATTATTGAAAAAGCTTCATTAATTCGGTTCGGACGTAACTGAAGATATCAAGGATTGAAGTCGCTCTATAGATCCTTCAAATAGTAAAGCATCCTGTCTTAAAAGGATATCAGGTCTGTTATTTTCCTAAATTAAGTTATAAATGCGTAGTTTGATTATATGCGTTATCCGCCGGGGTTTCAGTTAGTGTTCCGTCGTTCGTAATTGAATTCTGAGCTCACTCCACTGTAATTTGTTGTTCTTAAAGTTTGATTAATATTTGTGTATTTCTATCATAAGGATTAATAAATAATAGTGATTTATTAATTACGTAGTTGTTAATTATGAATCCAACATACCCGAATTTAGATAATGTGCAAAGGGGGGTTAATAATCATAGGGGTAGTGAGAGACTACGACAAAGTGCAGCCCTTTTTTTATTGTACCCCACTTATGTAATAAAGGTTCAAATCTCTCGCATTGAATCTTTCTTTTTTACAGGTTAGTCTTCCATTCTTGCAAAAGTCATTTCTTGAAAACAGGTGCTAAAATGTTTGTTAATAATCCAAAATGTAAAACGCTGACATATATATACCACCTAAATTCTACTTTTAAAAGCAACTGGATGAAACGCACATACACACGTCATTACAAAGCAGCTATAAGCGGCTCGAATTATTAAAAGCAACTAGAATCGGTTCAAAAAACTTTCGAGTGCAGTATTTCATACTGTAACCCTGAAGTAATGGTTATTCTATAGAATAGTTAGTAAAATCATAGAATTCAATAATTTTATATGCTTTAACTGGCTTGTCCAGTTATTCCATGAAATACCTACTTATTCCATGAAATGACGGATTTCCCACTTTTATGGTAACATATAAATTTTATCTGGCAACCTCACTCGCTCAGTTTCGAGCAGTGAATTCGAGGCTTTGAGCTTCAAGTTTTAACAAAGGGCAAGAGTCATAACGTTTAAGTCACTCAAAAACCTAACGATTGGAGATTAAAGCTCGAAAGAGCTATGAATTCCGTACACCCACCCAATGATTCAAGTGGGTTCTACCGTTCTCGAGCGTAATAAATGTGCAAATTTAATCTCCGCTTGTGCTAACTTAAACACAAATACACTAAAATTAATAACGTAAATTACAACTATAGCCCCATTCGCAAAAATGTGTTATTTTCTATTAAAGGGATAGACAAGTTGAACATCTTTAAAGCGAATTTGTCTAATTAACAATTTGTTAATTCACAATTAGCATTCTTTAATGAAAATGGGAGAATAATTTATTAAGAAAACAAATGTTTCTTCAGAAAGAATCAACTTTAGAATAAGTTTTTTGCAAACATTTATGAGAACAAAAGTTACTATTCTTGCTTGTTTAACTATTTTGAACTAAATTTGCATATATAAATAAAAAAAATCACGTCTTTACAAAAATGTCTGCTTTGCTGTTTATTTTGAGATATATCCTTGCATAAAATAAAATGTTGGTAATTTTTCTAAAAATTTCCTAGTTTTTTTTTTTGTTACAATACTGTATTTATATGTTTATCCATTCATTTATACATCTTTATTTCACATACCGTAAAATCCGGCGTATGACGCGCACCTATACTTTCAAGCTGCAATCTTTACTTTTTAGGTGTATTCGCCGTATAAAGCGCACCCCCTTTTTAACACGCTTTTATAAGTTTCACTTGCGCGTAACGGAATCTTAGAACTCGATTTTCACCCACTTAAAAAGGTCAGATTAATTCGAAATTTTGCACACTTGTCAAGGACCGATGACAATACAATAATTTCATAATTTTGTTCCATTGTCCTCATCAGGATCGTCAGGAATCACGATAATCAGATTTGGCGACAATTCTATATACCACATCCAGATTTGGCAACTTATTGCACATGCCATTTCCAGATTTGGCGACTAATTCCAGATTTAGCGACTAAAAGAAAAAGGTGTAACCCTACAGGGAGTGTTTTTAATTAATACACTTGCGGTTTATAAAAATAAAACAAACAAAAAAATGTGTTCTGTATATAAGGAAGTGGAGGGTGGGTGTGTGCTATCAATTTCTTACTATAATATAAACATTTTTCTGAAAATGAAAAAAAAAAGAAAAAAAGGCTCGTGATGTTAAAAAAATAATTTATGTTCTAACTGCTAAATATTTTTTATTTTCATAAAGTAATACGTTTAGAAGTAATGATACGAATTAACATTATATCAATACGTTTAAAAGGTGAGAATATTTGATTTTAAACTGTTTGACTTTCCGATGAGCTAGAGACTTTAAACTTGGACCATATCTCAGAAGTGGATGACAATGCATGAAAATGTGAAAAAAGAAGGGGGAAAAAACAAAAAGGAGGAATTTTATACTTTTTAGTCCGTTATAAAAACAGGGTACCTTAAGTTTTTTTTAATTCGGACTTTTTTTCTTCTTACCACACATTTTATTTGTTTGACCTGTTCTTTTGAGACTTAATCTAATATAACGATACGGGACTCATCCGAGACCCCGTAAACGGAGAGAATAAATACACTTCAGACCCTTTAATTAAAATCCATTGAAGAGCAAGACTTATTCCAGCAGTCACGTAATTCTGGCTCCATATATCAAACTCAAGGATAAATTCAACAATGAACAAATAAATGACAGTTTAAAAAACTAAAAAACACGCTTATATTGTAAATCGAACTAAAAAATGAAAAATAAATTATAATTTTAAAAAAACTAAAGAACACGCTTTTATACTGAATCGAACTAAAAAGTAAAAAAAAATAATTCTTTATTTAAGAGTAAAATTACGAACGTGAAAATTAATGTCATTGGGGTAAAAGCGTGGGGTGCAATTTCGGAATTGAAAGAAGTTAGAAACTATAACAATTGATATATTTATAAAACACCCCATGCTTTTACCCCAATGACATTAATTTTCTCGTTCATCATTTTATTCTTAAATAAAGAATTATTTTTTTTACCTTTTAGTTCGATTCAGTATAAAAGCGTGTTCTTTAGTTTTTTTAAAATTATAATTTTACCAAAAAAACCTGAAATGTAAATGCGCAATGCTCTTATGTTTTAAAGTCATTTATTCAAGATATTATTACAAGCTTCAGAAAAAAATAGTGTACTTCTAGAACTACAACCTTTTAAGTTCATGAGGAATTTAATTTTTTTTAAATAAACAAAATTTCGTATGTTGAAATCTAATTTTTTTCTATGCTCATCTCTTTTTTTATCTTTAATTCTATCATTTTCGGCGTACAACGCGCATCCGTACATTTCAATCTTACTTTTTGTGTTAAAAGGTCGCGTTATACATCGGATTTTACGGTAGCTTAATGGATTTTAATCGTGTGATTCATAATGAAAACCTGCAAAGTAACAGAAATAGAAAATGATTGGTAAAGTCCTGTATTCTAATTTATTTAACTTTTCAGATGAATTATCATGAATTATTTTTAACATCAAAAGTAAAAAAAAATTTTCATTGATTATTAAGAAAAGAATTATATAGAGAAACTAATTAATTGCTCTTGAAAATAAAGTATTAATCTAATTACATCCATTATAGTATCTAATTATACCCATTTTTTGTGGATATATTTTGCTGAAACGGTTGCCATCATATATTACGCCGAAAATTTATTTCGTTTCTGAGAAATTTCTAAACCATCGCAAATGTTTATTTCAAAACTTATTTTTTTACTGTATTCTCTGGAATTCTTTCTACATTAGCCAATTTGTTTAACTATGTTTAAGATTATTGCAACATTTTTAACTGGATTTTATGATACATTTTAAGGCAATTTTTTTAATAAAAAAATAGGCTAAATCATCGCACAAAAAATTATTATTTACTGGACTATGGCATACTTATTTTCTCGGAAGAAGGGAAAATATTCTATTATGTATTTATATATAACACAAAGGATAATTTTCCATCCCACTCCCCTTCTTAGCTTATATAATATGGAATGAACGAAAACTAAAAAAAAAAAAAAAAAATCGTCTGAGACAAACTCGTGTTCCTGGTCACATCTACAAATATCCCACCCCGTAGATACACAAACGCAGTTGCGCAATGACTAGGATTCGAAGAAATCTTGTAAAAACTGATGACAGGCAGCACGACTAGTGGCTTCACTTGTAAACTTTGAACTTTCGTGGCCCCGTCGATCTCTCAGCGTTTGTGATAAAAGGCCTCCGACTACGTCGTCACGGAACCTTGCTTGATTCTTTCGTGTGTGATCCACTTTAATCTAATGGATCACGAAAAATCAGATCTCTAAGCTCTGCTTTTGTTTTTGTTTGATCACACTGTCAATGAGTGTCTCCAGGATCACGACTGGAAAAGTAAGTCCTCTCACGTTTAACATCTTCCTTTTTCTGTTTCTTTTTTTTTTTTATTCGCGTGAGACTTTTGTCGATTGGTGATATTCAACTGTTCCGGGAATGTTTAATTGTTTTTCCTGATTTATTTCTTAAAATTTTAAATTTGGAATGTATTTGTAATTTTTTTTTTGGGGGGGGGGGAGTATTTCAAATGCCTGAAATATTGATGATACAGTCAGACCTCCCGAAAAAAAAAGTTCGTAAAAATACACGTTCATATTTTAATACATTTTAAAAACCAGATAAAAACAAATTTTAAATTTATAAGCACTGTATCTTGCTTTAAAAAGTAATTATTCACGCTTTTTCTGAAAATTAATATCTGTTCATTTCATATATCTCTCCCGCAAATAAATAAATAAATAATGAAAATCTGAAAAGAAAACGAGGGGGGGAGGGAGAAATTGTTCTAGAATACTCTGTATTTTCAATTTGAAAAAATAATTTTATATCAAAAATTAATGAACTTTTTAATGACATTTTAAGCCAACAAGTAATTTTGAACATTAATATTTTATAACCTGTAATGTTACACTGCCACATGCATCCTTAAGTTTAATTAATGATAAAATCTGTTAATTTTACTTGCGTTTTATGTTTATAAAATTACGGCAATTTCATTGCTTTAGATTAATTCAAGATTATTGATCACTATAAAATGGGCTAAAAGAGAGAGAAATTTGAACGATGACCATTCAAACTTCATTTTAAAAATAAGGAGAAAAAATCGAATCACAAGAGAAAAAAAGTTCGCGAAATAGAACATGCACTCGCTATTTGGAGGTTATTTTACTAAGGAAATAGATAATGTTCTTAGTTCCAGAAAAAAGTTCCAAAAATAGAGAACTTTTCAATATAGAGGTTCATTATATGGAGATTCGACTGCGTTTAGAAATATTGTGCAAAATGTAAAATAATTTGAAAGTTTGAAGTATTGTTTGTAACTTAGAATAGTGATACTACTAGTGAAAAAGAAAAATTATTTCCTGGTTAATGAATAAATGTAAAAATCATTCTTTTTTTTTATCGATTAATGTAAAAAATAATAGTCACACATTGCTTGTTATAATCTATTGGATGGTAGAATAAATCAAACAAGTTGTCTCTTGTTTGTCGTATGGCATGCTGTTGTTTGAAAGTAGTAATTTAATTAGGGCATTAAAATTTTTTCTGGTTGAGGAATATACATATATATCATAGTTTGGAATATATTTGAAATTTTAGTTGTAGTATTCTCATTCAAAAATTTGGAAACATTGCAAAATCTGAAGTAATTGAAGAATCGGCATTATTACTGAATACAGTTACAATAAAGGGGAAAAAACTGTTTTTAATTTTGTGAAATACCTAAAAGGCACCATCTGTGATATTTATTTAAGCAATTCAATACTTACAAGGAAAGACTATTACTAATTATATTCTGTTGGATGATATCATCAATCAAATACTTGTCTATTGTTATGTATTATTTTGAAAAAGAATTTAATTTCACGGTCGAAAGTATTTTTTTTTTCATTCCAATTTCGTTATGTGACCGCATAATGTATCTAAATTTAAAATATTTCTCTCGCTTTTAGAAATCTTATTGATAAATGTAAAGCATAATCTCTAAATTTGAATCTCATTGTTCATGTTGTAATGCTGGTAGTTTTCAAAATATTGTCCACTTTGTTCAACTCTATCATAATTTATGGCTATTGAATATGCAGTGTTAATAGATAGAAAATTGATTCTGTGTCTCAAGGTTTCTCACATTTTATCAAGATATTTTTACAAACAAGCAGAATGAGAAGATATATATATATAAGATGTACATCTAAAAGTTTTATTTTTTTTAATTCCTACTATTAGTTCTTTCTCTCTCTCTCTCCCTCTGTATATATATATATATAGAGAGAGAGAGAGATTCAAATGAGAGATGTTCAAATTTTCAATCGTTAATAAACTACTTTTTATTCATCCACCAAGTTCAAAAACATTTTTTTAAACTTGTAGTGGATGACACTTGATGTTTTAATACAATTTTTTTCAAATATGAATTCACTAACTGAATTTTATTCTTTTAAAATTTATTCTGCGTTATTTCTGACGAAGTTACAACTAACTTCAACAGAAGGCGCCACTCAAGTTCAAATATAATTTTAAACTTCTAGTGGATAACATGATGTTAATAAAGTTTTTCAAATTTTATTCATTAATTAAATTTAATTAATCGAACTAAAAATTTTCTTTGTTGATCTAGTAGAAAGAGCCTTAATTTTTTTTCACATATACATATATTACTTGTTTCTTCAATATCTTGTCACTTGACCATGGTACAAAATTGCGAGGTCCGTTGTCAAAAGCCCTTGAGTAGCTGAACAGGTGACATTAATATTCACTCATTCACTCACATTCTTCAATATCTTCATTTTTTATTGTTAAGAGATAACATAAAAATATTTTATTTCATAGTTTTTTAATCAAAAATTTCGTATTTCATGTTTGTCCAATGCATCGCGTTTGTTGTTACTTTTTTTGTTTTGAAAATAAGTTGAGTGCATCCAAATTTTTTTCTGGTAACAAAACTAAAATATGAAATATAAAGAATAAATAAAATACATTAAATATGCATAAATTCTTTATTGTTAAGTAACATTTAATACTTAAACAATCCTGTGGGAAATTGAGATATATAGTTGGAATATATTTGATTGTAGGACATATATAAAGAAGTTGTGACGGATCTATACGGTCTTTTGATTAACCTCCTCTATTTTCTGTAAGATAATTTATTTATTTCAACCAATCTTCACCGAGAGCCGGGCGTCATTTATGCAAATAAGATATATTATATAAATTCGGGTTTCGCGAGTTAAAGGAAAGTAAAGTGAAGTGATAGAAGAGAGAAGTCAAGTGAATTAAAGATCGGGACGTCAGCACAAGTTGTTGACAATCGTAGACAGCGGTTACGTGTGTAGGTACGCGAAGGGAAGCGGATTGAAGATTGTGAATATCCTTATTACAGAGCGTGGATTCATTACCCATTCTCCCAGTCAGTAAAAAGACGAAGTCATCGCGAAGGAGCTACCGATGAAAAATATAAGGTCAGTGAGTTTATTTGAAATATTGAGATTATTTGTGCGTGGCATAGCCGTAATTGTGCGCGTTTAAGCTTTCCTAGATTCAGTTGATATTCTGTTAATCCGCTAGTAGTAATTCCCCTTTTCGTACTCCACTCTTATTTGTTTTTCTTAATTGAATTGTGTGTTTCTAAACATTGGTGTTGAATAGAATCAATAAATCCATTTGATTTGCAATTATGTCTTTTGATCATTTAAGTCCGCCTACACATCCAGTAGTATTTTCTGATAGATAGGGAGACAGTAGTGCAAGGGGTGGCTTTTAGCCACGACAAAGTGAAATAATTTTTTTAAGTAATTACTCTTTATTCATCGCTTTCGATAGAATATGTGTACCCATGGTAGCAATGAAGTCTTGCTTGCGAGCACATAGTCCTGCATTGCTTATGTCGAGTCATTAGTTCGAATCCTGTGGACAAAGACATCTTAAGGCATGGGCTAACTGTGCTCAGGGCATAGGCAACAATGAGGCCTCTTCCCGTTCTCGACTCAGCCTTAATAAGGTTGATTCGAATAATTTCAACGGTCAAATTTTATTTACGGTTGTATTCTCCAAAAAACTAAGAATATCAAACGATATGTCAACTGGCTACAAGTGTTGACCATCTTCCCTGTATAGGCCTCTGCCTACCACCATACACCACCATTACTCATTCAGTCAAAAGGTGGCAGTCGGTCCAGCCGATTTGTGCGATTGTAAGTCATGCCCATTTATTTGTTTCGGTTTTGTACGAGATGTGACATTGTATGCTATGCACTGTCTACTTTTATAGGTAATAGGTTGGTCCTATATTTGCTTAGGGGCCCAAGCAGAGGCGGATTAAGGTAGTTGGAGGTCCCTGGTGGTAAAAGGTTTGAGGCACATGGGCTTAAGAGTCGAAAAACTAAAATAGTGAAAAGAGTCACTTACTTTAAATTCTCAAAATAAAATAAATTGCAAAAAAAAAAAAAAAAAAAAAACTCATTGGCTAAAGAAAAATCTTAACTAAAATAAAAAATGAAAAACCTTACTCAAGAGCTTACAGTTTGATTTCTCTTTGGCAAATTCATCAATTATTTTCACCATATCTATTTTGACCAAAACATTTTATTCTATATATAATACTAGCTGAAATGCCCGTTCTTCGCACGGGTTAAGTTTTAAAAACAAATTTATCTATTGTAGCAATTATAATATTTTTAGTGAGGGTAAAACCCTGTATAAAAAGTAGTATAACCAAAAATTAAAAATATTTTTTTCAAATGAATATTCACAATATAAATAATTTTAAACAAATTGCAATTTTGCCTCAAAGTAAATAATAATTTAATAGAAACATATTTGAATAAAAAGAGAAAAGTAACATGCTATCATTTTTTTATTTGTAACAAAAAAGTAGTTGTAAGTTGCATTGATGACTCTGGTACATATCCTGAAATAAATCAAAAGAAAAAAAAATTAGCATAGATATCATAAAGCATTTTACAAAACACTACGATTCATAACACATTAGGTAGCCTGCAACTCAAAAAGAAACAAAATTACTCTGAACTAAAAACAAAAAAGATATCTGAAGATAAAATAGGTTTACTTTTATTCAAAGTATAATGATTGAATTAAACAGAGAAAAAAAAATTTTTAATGAATATTTTTGCAATTCATTGAAAATAATAGATTTTCTTTAAAAACAATTGTTAATATGCCACATTAACATAAATGTAATGTATATTCAAATTTATGACTACCTCCACAAAATTTGTGAAGAATACAGTTTTGCATACACAGTATCACACAGTAATTGTTACAGTATCACATAGGTTTAAAAATTAAACTAAAAAAAAAAAAAAAAACGTAAAGCAAAATTTGAAAAATTTACTTTGAAGTGCACAATATCATACCTGAAGTGCCTATTCTTTACATGGGTATTTTCCATTCCAAAAGCTAATGTTTATTTAATGAACCCAACCTAGTGTAAGGAAAAATATTCAACCTGAAACAGATTAACCAATTTAATATCAACATCAAAACAGAAGAAATAATCTGAGCTTTGATTAAACCACTATAAATAATACTGAGGAAGAACAGAATACAAATTGTGCTGCCAAAAATAAAATTTAATTTTGAAAGAACATGTCTTTATACTTTATTTAAAAAAGAACTGCAAATGTGCTTCAAATAAATAATATTAAAAGGAAATTTGAGAAAGTTGCTTCAAGGTATACCCTAATATCTATAATTTCAGGGAAGAGCTCCTTGATAAACAATGTTAACGGTCTTACCATTCGGAGCAAAGATAAACAAATTTTCTGCACTACCGACTCGTGAACAACCCACATAAAGCTGACCATGGGAAAAGCAAGGATTTCTAAGATCCAGCCCCACAGTTTGAAGGGATTGTCCTTGGGCTTTGTTAATGCTCATAGCAAAGCTTAGTCGAATCGGAAATTGCAGTCGTTTGAATTGAAAGGGAACATCAGATGGAATGATGGGAATTTTAGGGATGAAAACATCTTTACCGGCAGCTTGCCCAGTTAGAATAGTGGCTTCAAGACCATGAATAAATAATAATAACTATGACCATAATATGACCAATTAATAACCATAATATGACCATGTTATTCACTTTCTCTTTTCTCCCATAGTACTTCTTAAATTATTTTTAACACGTTTTAAAACTAAAAAAAAAAAACATTCACCTGATGCATTCGATATCGGAATTGTTAAAAATATTTTAAAAATATTTTCTACATTAGGATTTCTTTTACATCTCGATAAATTTCTAGCGGGGTTTTCATTGTATCTTTTTTTTTCTTTTCATTTCTTGTTCCAAGGCATGGTTTGTTTGTCGCTGGCCTTTGCACTCATCAAGCTTGGGGCCCTTACCAGCGCTGGGGGGCCCCTGGCGGACGCCAGGTCCGACACCTGTTTAATCCGCCACTGGGCCCAAAGCCTACTTTTGCGTAAGGGTCCAAGACCTCGAGGAAGTCGTAAGATGTCCCTTGTCCTTGTCAGTCCAGCACACATGAATTTTTAAATGGGAGAGGGAGTCCAGGGCAGCGTTTTGGGGAATGATACGAGAATGATATTCTCTCTTGTATTATGACGATAGATGATGAATATAATTATATGAAAATAGTCTTGTGGATCACCAGACTTCGTCCACGCGACTATTTTCATTTAGTTATAATCATTCGGGGAAAAAAATCAAGGACGATGGGCGTGGGTCCGAACTCGGAGACCCCTCACCCTCCTGGTGCACGCTGAATATGCCGTGTCTCAAAGATCTCTTGTTGGCGTCTTGAACATAGTTCAAAATAAAATACGGTCAGCCGCCGTTAGCCCTAGCGTAGTTTTTAAGTGCGAAGTTAATAAACAACAAGAATCAATCCATACAATTGTTTGAACGTCGTCGTCTTTAGATTCCCCTTGACGATCTTATTTGAAGTTTATATTGAGGTTAAATTCGCTCGACCATTTGACGCTGGTGAAGTTACTTCATCGCAATTAAAGGTCAGCAGCGGGAATTCCGTCAATATTTTAGTCTCAGAGAAATCTTTTAAAATACCCATTTCCTGCGAATAAATTAAGAAAATTGGTCTATTACGATTTATTCAAAGCGAAATTCGGAAGTGAACAAAATGCAAAGACCATTGAAGATAATCGAATCCTTTGTAAGATGACAGCATGTCAGTTGTCAAGGTTATAGTACTTGCGAGCTGGACAGTAAATGATCTATTTTCTCACGAAATTCTTAGAATTTTTTGAGTGTTGTTGTGTGCTGTCATTGCGTTGAAAGACTTTCATAGTCATCTAATGTTTCCTACTAGTACATTGTAAGGAATTTATATTCCTTCTTCCCTCTAACCCAGCTAGATGTGTGGGAGGAACTAAATGATCAGACGACTTAATGAACTTCAATTGTTTATTTATCACAATAATCAACACAGACACAATAATACTCTAAATAAGATAAATTTGATCAACTAGAGGACTAAGGTGAGACAAGATAGCGTGGGGATAATATATGCGCTCATTCAAATATATTCTTACGATAACTTATACAAAGCTTGTTTTAAGAAGCGTACTCATAATTTAACTCTCTAATTTCTATTTGAAATAAGAGCACAGTACCTGAACTCTTGCAATCCTTTAAACTTTTTGACGTGACTTTAAATAATTCTCCAATAGTTGACTTAAGCACTTCTTCGAGATTCCAACTTCACGCGTCGTACACTGTTTACGTATACTTATTACTGCCGATTGGCTTGCTTCTCATCTGTTCACATCACATCCAAGCTATCTTCGTTTCACTTCCAGTGTATCTTCACTTCACTAACCCTCAAAGCTCGCGAATACAGAATATATATATTAAACTTAATTTGCATAATCACGTTTTCCTGTCCCTAGACAAAGTTGGTAGAAAGAATGATGGCCCTAAAGCAATCCCCGAGGAGTTAGTGAAAGAATGCATATAGATCCGTCACAACATCTCTACAAAAGGCTAAAAGATTTGATCTATAAGTAGCTTTGTAACAACTCTCGGATTGTTAGTGTTTGTGTGTTCGAGCAAAGATCAGCCATAGGAACTTTTAAACACAATTTTATTTACTATCTTCACTTAATCAACCAACACAATTAAAGTTAGGGAATGCACTTATAATAAATAACCAGGAGAGCAATCAAATAGGCTTAGTGCTACTTACACTTACTTAAATTTACTTAACTGAATTCTCTGGAGCGTTCTTGACTCTTGGGCTTGAATTCTCTGTAAGCATTTTGTTTAACTATACGACCTCCAGTCGTAAGCGTGATCACAATTTAACCAACTTTTAACAGCCAACTATCAACCATTGGCCATCCTCGCGTACTCTAATCTAACGTATAAATAGAAGTACACATTTAACTAAATCTCGTCTTCTTCCATGAGGAAAGTTTTCAACAGACCTTACAGTTAAAAAGATTAGTTGAAGACTCGCGGATAGACCCATTACAGCTTGAAAAACATTTTTAACGTTCTTTAACATCCTACTGGCTGGTAAAAGGTAATTTACAATATGTTTCGTCTGTATTGTTTCTTCTGTAACGCATAAATATTGCGGTAATGTCTGAAGAAATTCATTTTCATGTCTGAAAATGGACTCAAATGATAATTTTTTTTGACTTATTGTCGTTGCACAACTCCCTATTTAAAGAACTCAAATCTTCAAGAACTGCTACTTGTTTTACTAATTTTGCGAATAATTTCCGTCTCTGTGTTATCCAGAGGATTTCCTGATTCCAGTTCTATAAATATTTTTTCATGATTTCGATCAAATAAAATACATAATTCTATAATGCTGTAAAAATACTGAGCATTTTTGGACATTCTACGCATTAAATGGTCAATACATATAGCTGTTGTAATCACTGTTATAATAATTTCGGAATGTAGTTTTCACACATTCAATACTACTGGTGCATTGATTGAAAAATGACCAGGAATATCCTTAAAAATTTCGAGTGTCGGTCTTAAATGCGGAGTTAGACATCAATGAATAAAAAAAATTAACTAATAAAAAGATATTTGTTTAAAATAGATGGGAATGAATTTATTCAAATCTAAATAATAATATTAACAGACTAACATATTCATACAAAATAAAAAGAAAATTGTTATAATTTTTATCTTGCGTGCTTTAATTTAATAGAATTGTTTACTATTTTATTTAGGCTTAGGTCTCCGGTTGGTTAAATCAGTGCTTTCCAACATTTTATCGCCCTTGATCGGTCAACATTTGATAAATTTACCTCGGCCTACTGAGGGGGTCACTTCGATTTTAAATTATTTCGATTCAATTATTTTCATTTAATTTTATTTAAATATGCCTTCAAAATAAAATTTAGTTACAGCAAAAAAATGAATATTAAATGATTCTGTGGAAAGTCACACAAATCCTACAGAAATACACCACACTAAATAAAATGGAAATAATTTATTGTGTCTTGCACTGCCCAGTACTATTTGATGCACGGGCCAGTACCGGTCCTTCGGCTCAGGGATGGGAACCACTGGGTTAAATTATTTCCTAATGATGTATCCGTTAGGTTGCATAGCCCTTTTTTTATTGATATAGTGCGTATATAAGATATATTTACTTATTATTAGCTAAAGCTTCTTTTGGTGCCGGAATTTAGTACACTTCACTTCAACAGTAAGTTTCAGTTTTATATAAAAGGTTAATTTTTTTTAGAATACATAAGACAAAAATTGCGTTGTCGATTGAAACTAAGTCCCTCGGTGAGAGAAGCTCCACTAGCCCCCCTCCCCCCTCTGCATAGGCCAATGATTTATTCAGGTTGAGAAATTCAAGCCTTAGACCGGCTTCCCCCGAGGCAACTTTGTGTCGGTCAACTTTGTTTTCCTTCACCACTCCCCTAGAGTGAAGAGGAGAGAACTGCTTTCACATGCTGTTACAAAGCTGACTGAAACGAGAGTGCCATAGCGAAGTTCAAAACTAATCGGTACTCTTGTAACGGGTCTATCCACGAGCCTCTTACTAATCCTCTTGGAGAAAACTGTTGCTTTTGAATGTTGTTCTATTGAAAACTTTCTCCCGAAGAAGAAGACAAGGTTTATGTAAATGAAAGATCATATTTAAGCATTAACTTTTTGGTACGCGTAGTTAGTGGTTAGGAGCTACTAGATAGTAGTTAGTGGTTATGAGTTAGTAGTTAGTGGTTATGAGTTAGCAGTTAGTAGTTAGTGGTTAGCGGAAAGTAGTCGAGAGTTACTCGATGATTAATTGTTGAATGATTAAAGATTGATAATTGACTATTCAGACAATAAGTTGGGTTAAATTAATAACGACTAGAGGTCGAATAGCTGAGAACGGAATGATGGTAATTTAGACCGTATATTTCCAAAGTGTTTTAAGAGTAAATTAAATTAATTATAATTAAATATTAAGTATGTTTTCTACCGTGCTTTTGCTCCTAAACTTAATAAAAATGTGCATTTCCTACCCTGGGATGTTAAAATTAAGTGAAAGAATAATAAATTAGAATTGTTCTGATTATGGGTGATTTTTATTCTAACCCCTAAACACCGATAAACGTGACAACACGTTTATAACCCTCTGATTTAGTTCGAAATGAAAAGCTTTCTCCATTTTCAATATACAAGAGCGTAGCCTTCATAATATCCTGGAGCCGCGGTAGCCTAGTGGTCAAGGATTCGGATCATGGCAGGCATGTCATGAGTTCAAGCCAGTACCACTAAAGATCCGCCGTGTAGGGGAGCGATGCCCGTTAAATCCATCGAGAGCTCAAACGTTCTCCCGTTGGTGTGGTGTGGTAGTTCAGGCTTCGTCCTCGTCACTTGACCATGGTTCAAAATGACGTGGTCCGTCACCCAAAGCCCTCGTCTATAGCTGAACAGTACAACGTTAATATTCACTCACAATGTCCTTTTTCTTGAATCAGTTAGTGTGGAGGATAATGTGGTTTTCGAGAGCTTCACAGCAGGGAGTTTTCATGTGCCAGTTGACAACGTGTGAAGGGAACCAGGAGCTTTCTATTCAAAACTAGATTCCGACTGTCAACTCCTTCTACTATGGGTGACATAAGTTGACTCGTGTGAAAGGACCTTTAGTAACCTAAGGACTAGAGGCTACTGTGGTTCATTTTTCTTAGGCACTAAACTGTCTTTACAACAAAGTATTTAAATTTCTGCAAGAAACAGTGTTTAAATTTGGAGGAAAACGAAATCAGAGTAGAATATGACCCTCGACATCGAAGTGTTGTTCAGAACAATCACCAAAAACCAAGTATATAGTTCTGATGAGCCTTTAAATTAACTAAATAATGCGTGAGGTTGTTTAATTTTATATAGCATTATTATTTCAATTCCAAAAACATTTGTAAACCATGAAAATAAAATGGTTTTTCAGAATTAAAATGAGGAACTCAAGTGACTTTAAATTAATTTATCGTTATCACTTTTTATTACTTGTCAGTTTATGTTGTGTCACTTCTTGATTCAACAAAAATTAAGAACATTGTATTTTTCTAGAGTAATCAGTTTCCTGAAATCTCCAAATTGTAAAAAGATTATCTCTTTATCAATCTGGCATCAGGATAGACAGACCAAACACAAACATATTCCTATCAATGTCGTCATCTCCATATCGGGAATTATAAAACAGCATCATTCATCCTTTTTTCTTTCTTTTTTGCTGATGAATAATCGTTTTCAAAATAATTCTCCCTTCTTTTGGAACTTTAAACTTCTTTACGTCAATTTTTTTTTTGTACAAAATTTTCTTAAAATGAGGTATTTGATTCATAAAACAAAACAGACAGAAGAAATATGTTATATTTATAGCCATAAATGTTTGTTTCTAAATGATACGATTATAAATAGAACTAATGGATGAAAATTTGTATTTTGCGAAAGGTACTTAAATATAATTTTGGCTGGGGCTATTTATACCCTTAACATTTTCCATCATATTTCTATTGCAACAGGATGATTAATGGTCATGTGATAGAAATATTGAAAGTTTGAATAATGGTTTTGGTATAACATATTCAACTGAGATATTCAAATTTTTAAAGTCAATAATAAAAGATATTTTATAAGACACATAATTTGTTTTCTTGATAAAATACATGTGTGCAATGAAGTAATTTTTAATAAAGGGTTCATTGTGTCACAGATTACTTTGAAGCATAGTGACAGTTTAATATCTTGATGGATTCTTTAGTGGTTAACATTATACATAAACCTGAAGGAGACACTGATCAAACTTTGTATCAAAGCTCTTTTAAGAAACAAGCTTTTTTGATTAAAATGTAAAGAAATGAACAATGTAAGCTGTCGCATAGCATGTGAAAAAGGCTTCCTTTTGCTAACACCATGTAAAGGAGTGACTGAGGGTAGCAAGAGAATAAAACAAAATTATATAAGTCCAAGATGTTTTTTCCAAAATTTCAAATAAAAATCTAACAGACCAGCAATAGTACTTCAGATTCCATTCTATGCTTCACGCCTTCTCTTAGGGGTTGCGTGGCTACAGCGGACGTGGTTAGAGCGGACACATAACATTTCCTGGTCTTAGCGGACACTTTGAAACTCATCGTGGTCTGAGCGGACACGTTTTTTCTTTTAGGATGTTTTCAATTCTTTCATCCAATTTTACATTTGCTTTTTTTTCTTTTTTATCCCAGTATCACCTAATTCTCTGGATTTCAAATTAAAAGACTTATTGGTTAAAATACTAAAAGAAGAAACACAAAAAGTCGAATTCAAAACATCAAACAATTTAGAAAAATGTCTAACATCTTTAGGTTTTGTCACTCGATTAAACTAAACCCAATGTTAAATGATATTTATGCATTTATAATAAAGGTTAGTAAGTGTTTATTTATTTACTTGTATTTATTTTTCTTTTATTAACTTGTATCTTGTATTTTACTTCTAATATTTATTTTTACTTATATAGATTAATGAAACTAATAAATTTTATGGCAATTGCACCTGTTCTAATGTTTATTTGACTCTAAAATACAGTTTTCCACAAAACTCTTGAAATTCGTTTATACGCTTCATTATATTGTTACTAACTGTTAATTTTTAAATATTTCTCGGAAAGTTTTTACATTTAATACGTTTAAAATGTATTCGCACTATAATATCTTAACAATTTAATGCAGATAATTAAATTTGATTGGCAAAAATGTATTTATTATCCTTGTAATTTGATAATCGAATCTGTTCTAAGATGGAGAAAAATTTGTCCGCTCTAACCACGATGAGTTTTAATGTGTCCGCCAGACGATGAAATGTTATTTGTCTGCTCTAACCACGTCCACTGTAGCCACGGCACCCTCTTAGAAGGGTTATAATCTTCCAATTCTCTCCTTTTCCACCTTTTCCTTTTTGAAATTATTTTCTCTGTAAAAAAATCTCAATTTCTGCAGGAGTGGAAAGTACCTCCCACTCATCATTGGTATGGGGGTAATAGAACCGGTCTGGCTCTAACCCTCAAGAGTGATATAGGCTTCCAGATTACACCCTCACGTCTCGCCAGTGGTCACATCAAGTGCCTCTCATTCTCAGGGAATAAAAATATTTTCTATTTCCGGGCTAAGTGTCAGGATCACCGAGGATATCTTGAGTTGCATGGATCTCTCCAGTGGCGTAACGGATAACATTTGGAGCCCCCTGCAAAGGCAGGTTTGGGGCCCCCAAGTTGGATTTTACAAAGGGTAGGCATTTGACGGTAACCAGGCTTTGGGCCCCCTAGAACCCAGCCCCCCCCCACTGTGCGGGGGTTGCAGGGGTGTACGTTACGCCACTGGATTTATCTAAAAAAGCTATCTACAGAGAGATTTACCACCAGACCGACAAACTTGCAGGGTGTGTAGCGGTTATAAAAACGACTTAGAATTACATAGGAATGCAGGGCTACGAATGCCCTAGTAGCGAGCTATGGTGCGAAGAATAAGAGAGAGAAAACAGAAATGGCAACATATTAACGGAACAGAAGCGTTTGATTAAACACTTATACAACAACAAGTGTTTGAAATTACGATCAGAAGTCGTCTGGTTACTCTGACAGCTACGCTGCATGGAATTCCTGACTTTCTGGAAGATTCCTCCAGGCAGTCGTTCGGTAGATTACGTGGAACAAAAAGTTTCGTGAACACCAATCCTGCTGGAAGTCGCCATTTATGATCCATTTTGCGAGGTAATAGGATAAACTCGTATTCAAACGAGGAACTGCCAACATGCTGATAATGTATGGAGATGAAGTTTGTACCGGGCACCCCACTTGGTGTTCGCACGAGAAAAGTTATTCAAACAATCATGTTCTACATCACACGACCTTCGTAAGTTGGAACAAAAGGCTACTTGAGACTTGATACTTCGTACTTGAAGTTTCTTGATGAGTTAACTGGGATTTTTTAGTTTACGTGACGCCCATTCCTTCAGTGGAAGACCTCTTCGCTCAAATATCAGTACGTGCCGGGAGGATACACGACATGCTAGGGATCTTCCAGAATGTGAGGAATTACTATCAGCGCCGTTGTCAAGCCAGCCAGACTACTTCTGGTCGTAATTTTGAAAACCTGTTGTAGTTCCTCCTTTCAATAAAATGTTGGCTGTCTCATTAATATGTTCCTGTTTCAATTCTTTTTCTTTGCTTCTTTGTGCCATAGCTCGCATAACTACAGCATTTTCAACCCTACATTCCTAGCCACCCTGATTTCGAGTCGACTCTGCACCCCCCTACACACCCTACCAGTTTGTCGGTCTGGTAGCGAAACACTTTGTATATGGATCGCCTTCTAGTGTTCGACTTTTAGAGTCAACGGTCAAATGAATCTTGTTTGACTTGATCTTGTTCATCAGTCTCTGTGGAGGATTATCAACCATACTACTTCATCTGAAACAGATGTAATTTTACCGATCACAGCTACGTCAGAGTTATTGAAAATGTGTTGCTAAAATAAATTCTTAAGAAATATTCTTGATGCGGCTTAAATGTTGAAATATTTCTCAGAAATATTCTGTAATTTATCAGAAATTTTTGAAATGCTACAAAAATGCTCAAAAATCAACATGGATCAACACATACTATGTGAGCTATATACTTCAAATTTTTCTTATAATGCTTCTTTTATCAGCAAAGATAATGATGAAGGTTATTTCATATATATTTTGCTTTGTTTCAACAAATGTTTTTCATCTACCAGCAGTAGACCTGTGTGTGTGCCCTGACCACTCTTCTTCAGTTTATAACGTTTCTGTCTTAATACAATCTTCGAAATGTTCCAGTTGTTTTTCTGCCACAAGTTTTGAAAACTGTTGTTGCTTCATTTAATTCGACTAAAACTCTTAATATCTCATTAAATCTGATATTTAATTTTAAAAAGAGTGAAAGGTGTGTGTCACACAGAAAATATAAGTCGTTCTGTTGTTTCAAATCCCCTTGGAGCAGGAAAGCCTACTCCAAGTCCATTTGATCTTTCCGCATAAGAATGTCACCAAGTAGGTCTTGATCTCCAAACAGCTGTATCAGGAAAATGTGCTAGCAGTTCGGAAGATGAGAAGGAGAACCAGAGAGAGAGCAGGGGCAGGTAAAGAAAGACTACCACGCAGGCGACCGCTTCTAAAGCGCACCAAGGATGTTTGAAGAGCTCTGGATCTCCTGCACTGTAAAGATAGACCAGGACTCTTAGCTGCGTACCAGTGGATGAGTCGTCCTTCGCTTCCTAATCAAGTTTCGTGTTTAATTGTCTTCAGTTCTGTTTTTCTACAACAGGGGTGGACGAACTATTCCAGGTTACGGGCTGCTTCTATAGTTCTTCAGGTGTTGCGGTCTACCCAGTGGTGTAGGTGTGGCCATTTTGTACCAAAATTGTATGTTTTCTTTTTTTTCACACTTATTTTCGACACTGTATCTCTCTTTTAAAATATGACAGGTTCCTTTTTTTACTACAAAAATACAAGTAATGCAAAATTGTCAAGTTGAGTGCTTGAAGAACTATAAGCGATTGGACGCTTTCAGTGCAGCGAGCAAAGAACGTACGTTAACCGCTGAATCTGAATGTGATCTATGTATTTACATTTGTTCGCTTCCGATTCCCGCGCCATCGGGAAGCATTAACTCGATCAACTGAAACCAACAATCAACTCAAGAACCCAATCTCATGGAAGTGCAGGGTGTGGGATGTCTCAATAGCTAATCCCGCGCTATCGCGGGAAGAACTGACCATCAACATTTAATCTCATCTTCTTCTTTTTCCCGTACAACAGCAGTGATCGTGATAAAGGCCATCTTTCGCTCCCAATGAGGGTACATGTGTCGTCTACACAATTATCGACTCATTTGCTTATATTAACATTGTCGCATCGATAATGAAAAGCCGATTCTCCCGTCTAGCTGCGTTGGTGTTCCATAAATATGTTTCTTTTAGTATGCGCATTTTAGGTCTTAGTAAAGGCGTTCACCCCAAGATGTCTTGGTGATTCACCGGTCGATCGAGATCGACTTAATGCCCATCCCTGTTCTACAGCAATTTTACTGAAAATTAAACACAACACACACATTTTAAGCTATATAACTCTCTTAAAAAAGCCTTCTTAAATCATAAATTGAAACTCTCTCGAATTGTTTAGTTGTTTTGTAGTGACAATTCATTCATTTTCTTACTGCTCTCTCATACAGGCCAACTAGCCTTGAGAAGTAATTTTAAAAAGGCATTTTATAATCGTCATTGAATTCTGTATTGATTTATTTGTATAAAACTTAACTCCGACTATCCCCATTTTTCCAAATAATTTCGATATGATATTAATTGATATAACTACACACACAAAATGCTGTGTGAATACGAAATTCTGGTCATTGTTAATCTTTCCAAAAGCTTTCTCTGAGAATTTTTTTAATTAAAAAAAATATGATGTAACTGCTTGGGGTAGTATATAGGGCTTATAAGTAGGGTATGTAGCTTAAATAACTTTTGGGGAAATTGAATTTTTTACTTTTAGCTTAATTCTGTCTCTTCGAGAAATATTGTATAATAATTTCCCTCAAATAGTTCTGTTTTCAACCTATTTACTACAAGTTACATATAGGAATTTTGACTATAACTTTTTCTGTTTAAATTATTTGAAATTTTTATTTTTTCTCTGCATTTATTTCAAAATTTTATGAACTTATTGTAATTTTTTCGAATAATTTTAATACGATTGAATAACATTTGCAATGAAAAAAAAAACTCTGTGATATATTATTTTTTGTTAGAAAAAGTTTAACTCTGCCAAGTGTTAAACATTAATAAAAATATTTTAAATACAGCTGAGCAATATGCTTTACATTGGCTGAGGAACGCATAAATTCGTTATCTCTGATTTTTTTGTTGAGTTCATGTTCCTCCAGATTTATATCAAGATGTTAGTTGAAAATATTTGACTATTATGCAAACTTTTCCACAAAATGTTTATCAATCAAATTTTTTCTAATTATAAAATATTTCGGATCATTTTATTTCGGTTTTGTCTGCAATTTTTTAATTCTGATAATTTTATCTCTGAACTAGATAGCTCTAAAAGCAATTAACTTCTGGGCTTTGATCGGAATGATACTATAAATAGTAGATTATTTCATTACTATTTTTTGTTACTGTTGCAACTCAATCTAATTCGGAGGAATGCGCTGTTGCACCAAACCAGTTATTTAAAAAGAAAAAAAAACAGTTATGGGTTAAGTAATAAATGTTTTAATGGGTTAATGGCAGTGATTATAATTGCGATTCACTTTCATTGAATCAATTATTGTGTGTTGTATAATTATCTGATTCTGTGTTTTATTGTGGATTTTTATGTGTCCCTGAGGTAACTACTGATGTATATTAAAATGTGAGAAAGACGAGGCTCTATTTGTTTTCTAAAACAATATGTGATTTCCACTTAATTTCAACTACCGATATGTCGATTGTACGATTGATTTCGTCATGAAGGAGGGTTTCATTGACGTTGCATTGACGCAACTTGAGGGCTATTGGCGATGGACCTAGTAATTTTGAACCACTGTCAAGTGACGAGGATGATACCTGTGCTGCCAATCCCTCTCCAAACTACCCCTCCACGTCACTGGGATTAACTCGAGCCTCGACAGATTTAACTTGCTTCGACTTCTCTACACGGCGGGTTTTCAATGGAACTAGGGCTCGAACTCAAAGGCTCAAGGTCATGAGTCTGTGACCTTGAACATTTGGCTACTGCAGTCACATTGGTTTCGTTGTATCATGATATTTGCATAATAATTATGATTTTTACAATGCTGCTTGCGAATATTAGGCATAATAACTTTTATGGTTTAATTGTATTGTGTTCAGTTCGTCATAACTTTTTTCAAATCTCCATAAAATGCACATCAATTCCTTATAAGGCTAAACTGAATATTTCTTTTTTAAATCAAAAATAAGGCTGAGACCAAAAGTTACAAGTTTTTTTAAATAGCAGGTTGAAACAGTATTTAAATTCGTATTAACGCTTACGATTTTTTAACTCGAAACGAACTTTTTCTTTCAATCCAGATATTCTAGGTTTCCTTGGATGTACAAAAAACATCATGAGCTTAATGCAGCCCTTCTTCTCCTTAGAATCTTATAATAACAAAAAAATCCACCAAAAACAGGACAAATTAAAATCCTCTTATTTTTTAAAATGAAGTGAAGGTTGACGATTGTTATTTAGAAACTTTTTTTTTATTAAAAAAAATCAATTTTTTTAAAAAGAAAAATTTATTTGAAAGTTATTTACTTTTATTAACACAATAAGCGTACAAATAAGTATTGACCTATTTTAAAAAATGCGTTGATTGAGTCCTTCTGTTTTCTAGGTCATGCAATGAATCTTTATTTCCTCTTTTTAAAAATCTTTGTAACAGTAAACTTCCTTAAAAAAAATTGTGGAAAGTCTATAACTCTCTCCTGAAGAACAGAAGATAATGAAGGAGCCATTTTGAGGAAGATGTGCTTTTTTGATGTGTTTTATCTGATCATGGATCGCGATGACACGCTTTTGCTGTTATTGCAAATAAAACACAAATAACACATTATCTGATGGCTTATTTTACCGTAAATCTAATGAAGGGGTGATTCTCTTTTTTTATAAGTATTAATTTTATTCTTAGTTCCTTCGTCAATATATTTGAGTAACAGTTTCTTGTTCTTTCAGCAATAGCAGTTAGTGTGTTTAAGTTTTTAAAACGTGTGTATCCTCTTAAAAATACTTCTGGTCTTATTTACCATGAATGAATTAATTTTATTTTTTCACGAATCTTTTTCTTTCCAAGTACTACAGCCGGTTACCGGCAAGGCTGTCTCAGTCAACTCGCACATTTTGATCAATTAAATGTATTTTTCCATCGGTTCACTCCCAAGTCTTTCAACCATTTTTCTACTTTATCCATCCACTTGTTCTCGATCTTCCTCTTTTCCTCTGGAGTTTGGAAAACTATTTTATTATCTGGATTTTCATAGCCTATCGAAATACATGCCCAAGTCACCTTATTTGAGAAGCCTTGATCCTTTTGACTATGTTGAGTTCTCTGTATTTCGATTGAAGCTCAAGGTTGTATCGTATTCTAAAGCTTCCGTTTTCTATAAATACACCAAAAATTTTTTTTAGAATTTTTCTCTCGAAAGTCATCTATTTTTTCTCTTCGTCTTCTTTGTTAATTGTCCAGCATGCGTTGCCATATAAAACAACTGGTCTTAGTAGAGTCTTGTATAGCTGTATTTTTGTTTTGCTACTAATGTATTTCGATTTATACTCGTTTCGCAATCCATAATGATCTGTTTGACCTCTTGGTTTTATTTTTAATTTCAATTTTTATGTCATCGCTTTTATTTACAATTGTGCCCGAGTATTTAAACCGAGCCATTTGTTCAAACTCATATTCATTAATTTTCAGCTGTTTTAGATCCATCCAGCTTTTATTTCCTGAGATTTCTGAACAACTTTTTCACGAATACCTAACAGATTTACTTCAAAAAGGACTAGACTAAAGGTCTAGGTTCATCGACAAACATCTCTATCACGAAATTCATTTTTATGATAAGATTTTATTTTATTTCTATAAAACTGATAACAATTTAACTTCATTATTTTTTAGTTAAGTTTTTCAGCAACTCAATGTCATCATTTCAGGCAATAAAGTACATTAGTGTGATAACTCAATAAGTAATTTACTTACAAACAACATATTGCTCAAACCTGAGATTAGTATCAACAACTAAAAATTAGCTGACTCTGTAGAAGATCTAGTTTATTCCTGATTGGAAATCAAATTTTATCTATCCAACTCATAAATATAAAAATTTAAAAAAACTCCCCTTTTTTTCAATGCCTACATATTGTGATCAGCCCTATTACATGTATGGGCATTTCAAAAAATCGTGACTAAACAATATTTGGAAAAATTAGAAGATTACTAAATGTATTCTTATTGAAAAATTTCTTTAGACAAAGGCAAGACAAATTTCTTTAGGCCTTCTTATTTCATAATAAATAGTAATTCTTGTAATTTGTTTTATTAACTCAAACGTTGTCAATGCCTTATAAGGCCGCAGGCGTAGTTTGGAATACATACACATTGTTATAAAAATAATCACTTTTATTTCGGTTCAGTTAATATACGATTTATCAAGATTATAAACCGATGGAACAATCAATTTAGATCACTATCTTAAGTTTGTAAGACAAACAATTAAACACTTATCTGAGTGTGATCCGATAGAAGAGCACTCGTCACATCTCTCCTGGGTCGACTATAATCCAGTCAAGACTTCTTATCTCTTTCACCAAGGTTTCCGAAAGGCACTTCGTTAACTCCCCTTTAAAAAGCAGAGTGATAACTAATGACAACACTCACATTGCTAGGGTTTAAATAGCATTCAAATTAGCATAAAATAAAGTTCTCTCTGTGCGGAAGATGGTTTTAAACTCAAACAACAGTTAAAGAAGTATTTCCCCAAGAGGGTTAATGAAAATACGTGAATAAAGCCTGTCATAGTTTTAATTGCATAAGCTCAATTAATGCAAATCCCATATTGCTCATTTTCCTGTATCTAACCTCCCTTACTCCACGGTATCGTTCTCGTTATCTGATCTGACTGCAGTTGCTGAATGGTCCTTCTGTTCTAGAACTCGTGGCCAGCGTTGTGACGTCACGTGGGTTCAATCCCGGTGCCACTGAAGACCCACCGAGTAAAGGAGATGATGTACATTAAATCCCCAGATTGGCGTGAAATTGTGGAGAATGTGGCGCCAGCTCAGGCGTCGTCTCACGAAATTGAAAATCACGAAGTTCTTCAAAAATTGTTCAAGAGTATTACGTTAATCAATAATCTATAAATCTGTCTACTTCTTAGAGTTATAAAATAAAAATTTTGTTTTCATGCTACACACAATATCTGGAGACTACGAGATATGGGATTGAAGGCCTAATAAAACCTGTGAGGGAGTGAATGAATTTTTACTTCGCAGTTTAGCTACAAGAAGACTTTTTGGCAACGGACCTCGTAATTTTGAACCACGTTCAAGTGACGAGGGCGACACCTGAGCTGGCACCACCTTCTCCTAACTACCACACTACATCACGGGAGGATGTTTGAGCTCTCGACATATTTTAACATGCATCACTTCCCTACACGGTGGGTCTTCATCGGTACTAGGCTCGAACTCGTGACACGACGGCCACGAGTCTGCTACCTTGGCGACTAGGCTATCACGGAAATAAAACCTATATATTTGCAGACTAGTTTAAATCAAAGACTCACGTTAACAGTTGAACATCTTAAAAACTCGATGTAACTATTGTTTTTACAATCTTTTGTTAGTAGTTAGTGAGACCATGATTGTTCACTCAAAGTTGGTCATGTCGCCGTATTTTAACTTTGTTTGTTTTTTCTCATAGTTTTACAGAAATACTAAACACTATTAAAATGTGGAAATTCAATTTTTTCAGTGCGTTAAATTTTTAAAATTTCATAACTCTTATCTAAGACAGGAAAATTATCTCTGAAAATTTTCTTACCAAATTGCAAAAGTTGAGGGTAGAATAGAACTCAAATAAAAATTCTTGCCAGAAAATAATTGCTAAAAATGTCAAATTTAATTGAAGGATCTCACTGGTGTAGAGAGTCCTCGGTGGGCCCTGAATGACTTTTTTTTGGGAAATAAAAAGGATAGCATTAGTTAAATTTATTTGAAAGTGTCCAAATATTACACATGTTGGGGTCCCGGTGGTAGCTACGCCCCTGAGGATGCTGTTCTTAGGTCTTGCAGCAACAATATGTATCGCTATATGAATCTGGAACTTATAGATATGCATATGATGAATGATTTTGGAAATTAGAATCAAGTAGAAGAGATATTAAAAAGTTATATTGTGAACAATTACCGAACGAAAAATAAATCACCGCTGAATATGAAATTATATGTGTGACGGTTCTTTCCGCGACTTTATTAACACCTTGTGGATTATTCTGGGGGAAAATAATTAATTCAACCACCCTTCACCGACCAAGAAAGCGTGATTATGTAAATGAAGTATATTATATAAATTCTGTTTTCGCGAGTTTGGGAGTTGGCAAGTAGGAAAGAGTCTGTGAGTTAGTTGTTAGTGGACGATTGAAAGATAGTGGAATTAGTAAGAGGTCTTGTAATTGCGCAGGGAAAACATTACAGAGTGTAGATCCAACGACGTTGACCAAGCCCGATAAAGATCACCTGCAAGTTTCCAGTGTAGGATCCGATGCATAAAAAGTACAGGTATTGTGAGCTTGATTAATTAGAAGTTAGCCTATTAGTGGGCGGCATAGTTATATTTGAGCGTATCTAAGCTGTCTTAGATTCAGTTGAGGGTCCGTAGTAGTATCCCTGTGTTATAGAATCTCACCTCCGCGCTCTACTATTTAATCACCTACCTTAATTAGATTGTTATTGTGTGTCTGATTGATGTTTTGGTAACAATAAATTACTTAGATTGAAATCATGTCTAATGATCATTTAGTTTCTTCCACACACCTAGCCGGGTTTACAGGTAGACAAAGGGGTTCAAATGCAAGCAGGGACCGACCGCTATCACATATGTTTGAAAATAAATGGAGATTCATACACCGACAACATGAAGCTTGTTTTAGTGTTAGTAGTAGCCCAGTTAAAAATATATTATCGAAATAGGAATAATTAGAAGGCTTGTTAACTTTCATTTTTCCTATCTTTTATTTCATTTTTCGAATTACCTTTTCCGGATACATATTTTATGACAACAACAGCTCATTTTGATACTCTCATCCAGGCTTCCTCTCTCTATACTCATTGTTTTCCCTCCGTGTTTTCTTTACCATGCTATGGTCCAATCAGATTGTAAGATTTTTACGCAATATTTTCCCCTCTATTTCCTAAGCAATGTATCTTTACCTTATAAAATAAAACAAATAGTTTGATATTGTTATGAAATAGATTAATTGTTTTCATTGTGTCGTAGTCTCTCACTACCCCTATGATTATTAATTCCTCTTTGCACATTATCTAAATTTGGATATGTTGGATTCATAATTAATAACTATGTAAATAATAAATCACTATTATTTATTATTCCTTATGATAGAAATACACAAATATTAATCAAACTTTAAGAACAACAAATTATAGTGGAGTGAGATCAGAATTCAATTATGAACGACGGAACACTAACTGATATCACGGGGAATAACGCATACAATCAAACTGCGCATTTAAATCTAATCTATAAAAATCACAGACCTGATATCTCTTTAAGACAGGAATCTTGAATACTTGTAGAATCTATAGAGCGGTTTCAATCCTGGATATCTTTAGTTACGTCCGAACCGAATTAATGAATCTTTTTCAATAATCTTCCTTCAGCTAACAAACTTCACTTAGTTAAACTAATCACCTTCTTAATCAATCACGTAGTTAACTCCTCTATCAAAACACGTAGTCATCCTCATCTCTTCATTTCATTTCTCCCTTTTATATCTCCTTCGAACTCGCTAAACCCGAAACTATCTTATTTGCATAAGTCACACTTTGAGCTCTCAGCGGGGATTGGTTAAAATAAATACAATTTAAAAGATTTTGAGAGAAGGTTAGTGAAACGCGTAAGCACCCGTCACAATTGTATCGCTATTTTGGAATCTGAGGCCATCTATTTTAATTTAAATAGCTTAATTTACAAATAACAATTGATCGCAACAGTTAAAAAAATACTGTTAATGAAGATTTTCATTTGTAGGAAATTTAATTTAACAATGATGAAATCATTGTTAATAAATTAAATATATAAATCAAAAAACATAAATAGATATGTTTTTGCTGCTTTACAGGTTATCCCCTGAAAAAATAACAGACACATTTTCAAAGACACCGATGCAAAAATGATTGACAGTACCTGGAAAATCAAATGCCTGCTTTTTGCTATTTATGCGGTAACAACATTACAGCAGGTTTCTTCATCTACCTGTGGATATGAAGTAAGTTGATTGTTATTTTCAAAGGCTAAAACATATTTAAATTAAACATTATTTTTGTGTTATTAATCCTATACCATATGTGTGAGTGGAGTTGTATCGAACGTCAATTCATGTTTTATGCACGTGGTCCAGTACTTCATTTTAAACTGAATACACAGGGTTGGTTCAAGTGTAGTATGGGGGGGGGACCTTTGGATTTGACGCGATTTTTCTTTGGATTTGGTAATTTTTATATAGATATTATGGTGAGATAACGAATTCATTCTGGCTTCCGGACACCTATCGCTAAGTGAAGTAGCTTGGTGATCGATTTTGGTCGCCAAAAGAAATTGACATCGCCAACCCCCCCCCCCCTTACTATACTTTAACCCGCAAGGTTATCCATGATTTTCTCCATGGTTTCGAAGCACTATAGTAAAAAAATCAAAGACGAATGCATAAAAGAAATTGAAATAATATGGTATTAAATTGGAAAGAATATAGAAACAATCAAATTTTATTTACATACTTTACAGGTGTTCTTTTTTTTAAAACCTTGGTTACACGGCATATATCAATGCAATAGTCTAGTTCCTGCCACACGCCACTCAACACGGCACTATCAACGTTATTGATAGCACGTGTTATTCTTTCTGTGTTATCCGGAAACTAAGTCTTTTACATAAGGCCAAGTTTTAATACCCACATTTCCGCGTGATGTAACAGAAATGCATAACAGGATAATACATGTATCAAAGAAACAAAAGGAGGTTCACACAAACATTACAGAACAAGAAATATCACCGCTTAAATTAATTCTGTAATAACATAAAAAGTATGAAAAAGATCATTTTAGTTTTCTGTTTAAAAGATTTTTTTGCCACTTGTCTTAATCCTTTCACAACTGAGGGAAACAATTACCTTTATTTTAAAAGTGGCAATCGTCGTATTTAATTATAGCCTCATCTGCCTTTTTTTTTAAAAAGAAGAATATAAAAAAGAACGTATGCCGATCGCAATTAAATGAACGGAAACGTTCCAAAAAAGAGGGGGGGGGAGGGGATCAATTGTTTCTAATGCCACCTGTCTGACAGTGTCAGATCGAGACCCACGAATTTCATCATGACAAAGGGCTAGATTGTACGCCTGTCGTTAACCTTAGCTTTGAGCTCTATGGAGGTGACAATACGATTTTGCTCGGTTCCACCCCAGTTTTGAAGAACACCTCGAGGGTGGTCAGAGGTCTCCCACCTCTCTTCCCCTTCCACAACCCCACGAGAGGACTTGCGGCTCGACTGCTATTTAGAGTACCTCCATGCTGCAAAGGCACTATACTTATAGAAACATCCCTGCCTTTTTCGGAATTCGAACTCCGGCCCTACGGGATAGCAATCAGCGTCGTTAACCACTGTACCGGATGGGCGACTATTCTTATTTATTTCAATTTATTGCGTCTTGTAATATTACATTACTGTGTTTCCTCGCGTGTTTTGTTATATAATAAATTATATTCAAACAAATGAATATATATATATACCTGATAATAATTCGATGGGAATTCTATGTATTTATTATATTTGTTTGAAATCTAGACTGCTCTATGCACATTTAAATTATTCTAGAACATTCTTAAATGCACAAAATTTTGCTTTTAAAAGAAGTAATAAACCAATAAATAAGCAAGAGAAAAAAGCATAAATAGTTTTTTTTCCACTGATAATTTTTTTTCCAAATTAGAAACAAAACGTTTTCGAACAAAAGTATATTTTTAAAAGATTTTATGGCAATTTGAAACTTAACATGACTTTTTGCATCTATTTTTTTAATGTCCTCTATTTTTGAAGAGATTTTAAACAGCAAAGGTGTTAAATTGCAATGGGCATGTTTTCCATTTGATGCTTTATGATGACAAGTATCTATGGTGTCCTAAAAATGATGATGTGAAATCTTAATCATCGGTTCTCTTCTGTAACTGAGAGTTAAATCCTTACTATCTCTTATGTATGGATCAGAAAATTTATAAAACTAAGATAAAACTGCAACAGCTTTTATTTTCCTAAGACCAGCATACTAAATAACGTAATGAAAACAAAGAATTGTTGCGTTCTCAAGCTTTTTGACGGTTGCCACTCTTGCTTTTCCTGCAACTACTAAAAAGAAATTATATAAGAGTTGCGTAGTAACTTACATTCTGATTTCGGAACTTCCTGCCAGTTCTGTTTTGCAAGTATTTTTTAGCAAAATATTTTAAATAGTTAAAAGGGGAAAAAATATTAAAAAACTAATATTTATTCAAACATACTGAACAAATATTATTATGAGTATTGCAACTTTGTAATATCAGCTATAACATGGAACTCTGCAATTTTTAAAATACTATAAAGATAAAATAAAAACATCCTAAGAACATTCAAATTTGTCATCCATTTGGGATGAAATAACGTTAATCAAAAAGATTTTACAAGTACACAAGGATTTTTCCAGCTAAAATTCTAACTTATCTTTTTTTCTGCAAGATCTGATTAAAATATCACAATGTTGTAATCAAAAATTGCTTACTTTTCTTTACTTTTCCCATCTTAGAGGAAGAAAATGTTAAAAAATTCTTAAAATATAGTCAGCTTATGAAGAGTAACCTTCAAATGAAGTTTCAAAATACTGAATATGTAATAAGATTTATTTATATTCAAATATTTTCCTTAAAGAGCTTCATTAGGAAACCTTCATTTCATTCCTTGAAAATTATCACGATGCATTAACAAAACAAAGATAGAGAGAGAGGGGGAGAAGGAACAAGAAACTATATAAATACATAAATACAAAAGGCAACACAACAAAAAGTTTTAAAAAAATTAAGAGGTAAATAAATGCTTCTCTATTTGTAATAATTTGCAAATGTCTCTCTATATTTGTTGCCAATCTACTGTAATAAATATTAAACTAGTGATAATAGTTCCAGTTTGATCAGATACATATTGTTCATTATATCGAAATAAAAACAATTAGTAAGACACACACACACAAAAGAAGCAGAATATGGAATGACAAAAACAAGTTTTATAATATGGGGAAAATGTATATTAATTTAACTTCCCTTTTTTTTAAATTTAGAATTTATACATGTTCTAGTTTTTTTTATTTATGCTGCATTCGTTGCCACAATAATTTAAAAAATTCCGGAAATGGCTTTCGTGGAAACAATGGAGTATCTGAAAGACTAATATTCACTTTTTAATAAAATTGCATGCTTTTGTGAAATTTCAATTGAAAAAAGTATTTTGCAATTATTGATTAGGAGCGTTAATTGCTATATTTTTTTTGCTTTATTGCTGTAGATCAGAGGTTCCCAATTTTTTTTTTTGTCTCATAGACCCCTTGCCATGTTTTTCGGTATCGGGTAGACCCCTGCTTATCTAATATTGAATTTTTGCAAATTTATCAATTTAAAAGTCTTTTTGACAGCTGATACTACTACTTACTTTAAAAGAATTTCTAATTGTAGTGAAATATAGGGTTTAAAACTTAAGAACCACATGTTAGTGAATTGAATTAAAATCAAAATAAAAAATAAAGTAACTGAACAACAAACAAATGCGTTTAATGAGAGGGATGAATCTGGTGCTTCAATAACAAATTTTCTACATTTAATATCAATCTAGTCAGGTTTAACCCTTAATCTCCTTTTTGTTAGTAAGTGTCCAGTTTTTTTTATTTTTTCGTTTTTAAGATTAGCAAACTTACTGAAACACCCATAACTAGGAAAACAAATAAAAAAAAAATTTCTCTCGATATTCCATAGTTCGTGACAAATAACAGGTTTTTGACATCCATTTCTAAACTTCATTTTAAGATTTTCGTTAGGGTCTATTCTGATCAGCTCCTATTGTAAAACGACATTTTTTTCCTATGTGACTATGAATCATTGTTTACACACACACACAGCGGCATTATTATAAAATAAGCAATCTCAAACCTAGTTTCAAAATCTGAGTAAAAGGCATTTAAATGTTGAACGTAGATTAAAATGTCCTAACAGATTAAATTGGTAAAATTTGGTTTTTCCACCAGATCAAATTGTTTTTTAAAGATTAAAGTCACGATCTGGTTTAATGAGAATCACTGTCATAGACCCCCATTTACATCTCATGGACTCCCAAATTATTTTTTCGCTGGCGTGGACCCCTTGCAGGTCGTCATAGACCTCTATATAGACCACTTTGGGAATCACTGCTGTAGATAATAGCCTTAAGTTTTACTTACAGCAATATTAATTTTATATGAATCATCTATTTGAATATTTTGCAGTTTTAGGTTAACATTGTTTGTTTGTTTTTTAGAGATCTAATTTTATAAAATATTTTCCCAGAATGATAATTTTTAAAAAATTTTCTTTACAGCTTACTAATTTTATTTTAAATTTTATTTTTTTTTTCAACAATGGTTTCATGAATATTTTTCGGATTTGTTTGATCAAATTCTGTTACGTTTCTCATGCTTTTGCTTACAAATTCTATAATTTCTTATAATTTAAAAGCTCTCTAAAAGTTTTCTGGTTTATTTTATGCAGAATACTCTATTTAAATCAAATTAATATCTAGAAACTAAAACCTCCGTCTAGAGCAATGTTTTCAATCATTAAATCATTATAGGTAAAAATAAGGGCACTAAATAAAGAAAGCTACATTAAATGTACAAAGATCAAACTATCATTTTTTTAAAACACCAGTTTTTCCCACTGTGATCTCAAAATGGTTGAAAACCAATGTTACACAATGACATTTCTAATTTTGGAAATGTTTCAAGTTTTGTTGATAATGTTACAAATATTTTTAAAAGTTCAATATTTATATAGTCTTACTTTTTTTTGTTATTGTCAAATTTTTTTTAAAAAAACTTTTATGCTTTTACAAAGATTTTTCTGAAAACTGCCATTATTTCTTATTAATTGAACTGTTCTTCTTATCTTAATACACTTCAGAAAAAGAAAATCTAGAAAACAAGTCTAACCATTGGTAAGTTCAAAACTAGAGCCTAAATTTCAGAAAGATAGCAGGGCATGGAATAGAAACTGAGAAATATTCTGTAGGAAACACACAGGAATTCACAATTTGGGCCTATTCCGAATTCTTGCTTCCCCCTTCTGTTTGATAGCATGTTGTATAGTATTTGAAATATATTCACAATCTATTCAATCTATTTATTCAATACATATTACATTAAGATTCGAGATAGATGGTGTCGAACATTAATCGTGTAGAAGTCCAACCTGTCTCAGGCTCTGGCAACTTTCCTTCCTTCTCTTCCGGAAGGACACGCCAACAACCACATTAAGATATGGGTATCAGAGTAGAATAAACTCCGAATTCATTTGAATGTGTATCTAACCATTATGTGATATTCTGACTCTCACGCGGATGTACATTACCCTCTCTTACGGCAGATTTAAACTACGAACTTTTGATGGTGTCATGAACGGATGTAATCCATCAGAAAGGGTGCGTACATATCATAATATAGACAACCCAAGACATTTATAATCCTGTTAGTGATCCCAGTTATTTACTGCTAAATAAATTTCATATCATTATGGGGATTCCCCTTTACCATTCCCCAAAGCACTATTCTTTCCTGAAACACTGGCATTTTTGGCTGAATGATTCGCATGATTCGCACGCCACACACAAATTCTTCTGTTTGTCGATACAACATACCGACTCTTCTATATACACTTTTCAGACTCTACCCCATCCCTTATCAACAAGTATTCAGTTCCCATTCCTAAACTAGTTTATACTGTACATTACTACTGTACTGTACAATCCAGATTCGAATAGACTATCAGAATTTAAAGTTCGTATTCTGCAAGGTACGTTGCCCAATTTGGACATTTATATCTGTTAAAATTCCAGCGCTGACTACTGATATTGCCTGTATTATATACCTTTCACGTTAAAGGATTACATGTTGGTCAACGATGGTCACTCTCCCCTCAATGTCTTTTCATGTCCACATTGGTCGTATAACTTGAAAGTTCTGTAGAAACTTACTCTCTATCATTATTTTGTTTTTCCACTGGTCCTCAGTGCAATACGAACTTCATTTCTTATTTCGAAACTCTGCAGCCCATTTCTGGAGCATCAGTTAAGACACTTCTTTGAAAACAGATTAAACCCTCATTGAGTATCAGCATACACAGATTTTGAAAGACGGGAGGGCTTTCAATGTCTTCATACGTGTACAAACTGAAGAATGCAAAACAGTTTATGTAAAGGTTCGTGTGTATAAGCTCAGTGGCCGTGATAGACTAGTGGTTATGGCCACGACCTTGTGGATAGCGTGCAATGAGTTCGAGCCCTAGCACCACTGAAGACCCACCATGCAAAGGGGTTGTGATGCATGTTAAATCTGTCGCGGCTCTTTGGTGTGGGTTAGCAGTTTGGAGAGGGGGTTGCCAGTTTTTCATCACTTGCCCAAGGTTCAAAATTACGAGGCCCATCGTCAGTAGATTTCGCGTCGTTCTGTAGTGTGACCTGTGGCAAACGTACAACCCCGCACCCTCAGGGTTCTAGGGAGCCGAAAGCCTGGCTGACGCCTTTGTAAGATCCTGCTTCGAGCCCTAAAGTTGCCTTTTCAGGGACTCCCGAATATTCTCAGTTACGCCATTGTGAATGTGACGTTAATAAACTCTCACTTGCATGAGATCTTTTGTCAAGTTTCTCTGGTTGTTAAGTGCATATTTACTATGAATTAGTTTGTTCTTACGACACACGGGATTTGTTTTTAGGAACTGGTGGGGACTCACAATGTGGCTGACCGAAATTTTTTTTTGCATGTGAAATAAATTGAAACATTAACCAAACAAAGTTTGAACGGAACCACACGTTTCACTTCAGTTTCATGTCAGCGAAAATCAAATTAAAATCCAATATAATTATTTTTATACAATTATCAGAAAACGTGAAAATTAATATATTAATGCAAATAGTGGCTTATGTAGACTTCTCTTTGGGAGGTGGTTGTATTCTAGAACACGAAGACGAAACCACCAAAAGTAGTAGTCTCTGTGGTAAAAATTAAAAATCTGTTGGTCTATGGCAGTGATTCCCAAAGTGGTTTATATACACTGGTGTGCAAAAATTAAGGACGAGACGGTTTTTTCAATATAACTTTGTACAAAAGCATTCCAAATCAACACATTTAATACCGTAAGATCCCCAATACGTAAGGACATGAGTAATGTAAGCAACACTTACTAAAAGAGAAATCAGAGGGATAAAAAGAAGCTTTATTGAAAAAGTAGCATGGAGCGCAATGCGACTGAAGGCCGAAACATCCCTGTGATGTGTGTCCAGTAAGAAATATCCGGTCTTTAGTAGGGGATATGATCTCCCCTGACTGCTAGGCAGGTTTCACAGCGTCTGCCCATGCTGAGAATGAGGGTGTCAATGAGTTGTTGAGGCATTGCTGCCCATTCGTCTTGCAGCGCCAATCGAAGCTCCAAAATTGTTACTGGTGGTAAGGTACGAACTGCAAAGCGTCTGCCTAGAAAATCCCATACATGCTCGATGGGATTGAGATCCGGAGATCGTGCCAGCCAATCCATACGTTCAATATTCTCACTCTCTAAGAGCTGTTCGGCAGCTACTGTGCGATGACATGGTGCATTGTCGTCCATGAAAAGGAACTGCGGACCCATAGCGCCTCTAAAAAGACGCACGTATGGAAGAAGAATCTCGTTACAATAACGGCTCCCGTTGACTGAACCTGCGTCGAAGATGTGAAGGTCTGTACGACTACCAAGCATGATGCCTCCCCAAACGAGAACACCGCCACCTCCATACCTGTCCCTTTCAATGATGTTCGAGGGATGATTGCGGCTTCCCCGCTCTCTCCAGATGAGTATGCGATGAGAATCGCTACTCTGACTGATTCTGCTCTCATCTGTAAAGAGTACTCGTCCCCATTCATTGTCTCTCCAATTCTGGTGTTCCCGGCACCACAGAGAACGCCTTCTCCGATGGGCAGGCGTTAGAGGTACACACCGTACAGTGCGTCGTGCAAACAGACCACCACCGTGCAGTCTTCTGGCCATGGTAAAACGCGATATCGGTCGTCCAGTCGCCTGTGTCGTGTGTCTAGCGATTTCTCCCTCTGTCTGCCGCCTGTTTCTTCTGGCCTGTAAGGCAATATACCGGTCATCTGCGGGTGTGGTTCCTCGTAGACGACCACTACTGAACCCCCGGATAGCTGTTCCTGTAGTTTGAAATTGTCTCCAAAGTCGTGAAACGATGCTGTGAGCAATTCCGAACTCTGCAGCCACACTTGTCACACTGCGACCTTCCTCCAACTTCCCAATGATTCGACCTCGGGTAAAAGCATCCAGATGTCGTCTAACAGATTGATTATTCGCCCTTTCTCGCTGAGGCAGCAACTCGGTGTGATTTTAACTGCTATACGGTGTGCAATCTCTTTGCCAGAAATACTAATCTTACACCGACAACATGCTTTACTACTCAGACACTCCCCCATTACGTCTACCTGCATATCTGCGCATGTGCTACCGTACATCACCTCACTTAATCTCCTGATTGGTCTTTCTGTCCGCTCTGCCTCTTCGTTCAGCTGATATGCTAATTTTTCGACTTCGTCCTTAATTTTTGCACACCAGTGTAGACCCCCAGGCTTCTATGACAACCTGCAAGGGGTCCATGGCAGCGAAAAAATAATTTGGGGGTCCATGAGGTGTAAATGGGGGTATATGATATTGGCTCTCATTAAACCAAATCGTGATTTTAATCTTTAAAAAAATTTGATCTAGTGGAAATCAGATTTTAAAAATTTAACTGATTTATTTACTACATTTAGGGAGGTTAATTTGTGATTACTAGGTGACACATAATTTTTTTAAAACAAGACATTTCAACATTTCTTTCTGGAATTAAGCTAAAGAAGTATAATATTGGACGTCCTGAATTTTCTAAATTTGTCACTAACAATCTGTCGGGACATTTTAACCTACGTTCAACATTCAAATGCACTTTACTCAGATTCTGAAACTAATAGACAATGAATTAATCTAGTCACATTGAAAAAAAAATATGTCATATCACAATAGGAACTGATCAGAATATAGGCTCTCCCGAAGTTCTTAAAATAAAGTTTAGAACTGGATATCAGCAACTTTGGCTTTAAAAAGGCATAAATGTTATTTGTCGCGAATTATGGTATATCGCGAGAAAGTTTTTAATTGCTTTTAATAGTGGGACAGAGTTTTAGTGAGCTTGCTAATCTCAAAAACAAAAAAAGACAGGGAAAAAAACCGGACGCTTACTAACAGAGGAGATTTAGGGTTAAACCCGACTAGATCGATATTAAATGTTGAACATTTGTTATTGAAGCACCAGATTCATTCCTCTCCTTAAAAGCATTTGCTTGTTGTGTTCAGTTATTTTATGTATTAATTTAATTCATTAACATGTGTTTCTTAAGTTTTAAATTCAATACTTCACTACAATTAGAAATTTTAATTCTTTTAAAGTAATAGTACCAGCTGCAAAAAAGACATTTAAGTTGATAAATTTGCAAAAATTCAATATTAGATAAGCAGGGGTCTACCCGAAACTGATAAACATGGCAAGGGGTCTATGAGACCAAAAAGTTTGTCTATGGAGAATGTGCCCCCCCCCCTCACACACATACACCTAATGTTCATCATTGAAGGCAAAGTAAACGTTTCTTGCTGTTTTACAGGCCTCTCAATGTATTCTCATAACAGTCTGTTTTATGTTATTCGAGTAGGGAACAACAGAAAAACATTATATAATAAGATACAAATATTTAAATATTCCAAATAAAAAATTCTGAAATAAAAACTTTTTAAAGTTTAATAACTACATTAAACTCCGAATGATGTACACAAGAAAATCATATACTCCAGAAGATAATCTGCGAAAAGGGCTACGTGACCTATTCGGCAACTGATTAATCGTCGCTTCAGAAAAAATTTCTTACAAGGAAAGGGCAAATGTTTGCGTGAGCTACATAGGAAACTTGAACAGAAGGTCAAATGATTTTTAACTCTCTCTTTCAAGAAAAAATTTTATTTAGTAAAAGAAAATGCTAATCGATAAACGAAAGGGATGAATTTCGTAACCTATCACCTTTATCTCAACTAGCATTGTTGTGTTTTGAACCATCACGCACCCTATCTTAGATTAACTATAAGATAAATCTTAAAATGGATACTTAAACAGCGTACACAGACATCTTTCATATGCATTTTCGTGCATTCCCCCCCCCCCTTAACTCTCGAAACAAAAATCGCTTAACACAAAAAATATTTCCCTTCCAGAAATGAACAAAAAACAGTAAACACCGCTTTTTCTATTTTAGAAGATTTTTTTTTTTACGAGCACAACGGTAAAGAGTTCAAGAACTACAACTGATATTTCGCTTAAAATGAAGAGGGATCCTCTTCAGGCTGTTGATCAAAAACAGAAGACGGAAACAGAAATCTGTAAATATTTTGGTATTCTAACTCTATATTACCAACAATAATTTAAAAAAAGAGCAAATTCCAGAAATGTTTGAACGGAGTAAGCTTGAGCTAGAGTCAAAACGGATGCAAAAGGCCATGGACGAAGATTTAGAGACGGCTTTACTTGTTTGGTTCAAACAAGCGAGACCTCAGAATGCTCTAATATCAGGGCCGTTTTTGCTAGAAAGAAGCAGAGAACTTGTTAAGCAAATGGGTAATACATTTTCTTCAAATCCAGAATAGTCTGAACGTTTTAAATCAGTAATGAGGAACATCATGAAAAGTCTGCGCAGTTATTTAGCCACACATTCCCCAATGGTGAAATGAGCAAAAAAAATGGGTGACTTCGAAGCATTTGTTGACAATTTGATGCTGAAAAAGACAATGCAAGGAAAAATATACTATCGGATTATTTTCCAAAAAACTCAATAAATGTTTTGTTTAAAAAAAAAATTTATTTTGCACATTAAATTTATCACTTTCTTGTGAATGTTTTTGTTTAATTGAAAATACATGCATATATACACATCTACGTAAGTAAAATGTACTTTAATAAATTTAGTTTTGTCAAATGTATGTACTTTTTTTTTTTGCATTATTCTTTAACACAGAAAAATATTTCGGTGCCCTCAATTTTGTGTTAAACGATTTTCACTGTATTTACAAAAATCTAGACGAAAGCCCCGAGAAGTAAAATGATAAAAATTGAAAACTTTTGGTATATAGGAAAGGTGTTTGAACCTCCAAAAGAACCATATTTGTGTACGCCATGTACTTATAAATGGTTACTGTGATAGTTAGAAGAGGGAGGTGCCAGCTTAGGTGTCGTCCTCGTCACTTTACCATGGTTCAAAATTACGAGGTCCGTCGCCAAAAGCTCTCGTGTTGCTGAACAGTGCGACTTTAATATTCACTCATTCACTCACTAATGATGGTGACCTGTCTACTATATAACTAGATACGTTATATACTAGACAAGTAGATCAAAAACAGGATTTAAAAATATATATATATATATAGCACCAGTTTAATTTCTGTCTTTTATTTACTTATTTTCGTAATAAAGTGATACCGGGTAAATCAGTGCCGATTTAAATTCATTTCGGGGCCTGGGCGTAGAAGATTAACAGACCCCCTTGGCACCAGCGGATCGAAATTTATAACCAAAAATCTGGTTAACTTCAGCTTATCCGGACCCTTCTGAGCTCCTGGGTGCCCACCCCAAGCTTCCAGTGGATAAACCGGCACTGGACAAATATTTCGTCTATGCTAGAGTCTTAAATTGATCATAAAAAACGGAAAAGTGAACTTAAATTTGAGAAATGTGGAATTAAGATATAAGTGACTCTGCAAAATCAATTGTGATAATTTCTTTTCAGCAGATTCTGCAATGTTTTTAAAAAGATTCATTTAAATCACTATGAAAGTATTTTTAAATATCTTTTGTCATAAAAAAAAATTTTTAAATAGAGGAAAATCATTAAAAAAAAATAATGTTAATAAATTATATTAAAATATATATATATTTCTATTTAAACTCTTAAAATTAACATTTTCTCTTCATTATTACAAAAAGTATTAATTTAAAAGTACTCCTTAATGTTCTAAATTGCAAGTATTACTAACACTGCAAAACAGATAATATATTTCAAAATTTTTAAAGAAATTTATTGTCTTGGGGGATTATTTAAAATTTATCTATAGCTTAAAATTCATGTATAGCTTATACATCTCTGAAAAATATATTACTTAATCAGATAAGAAATTACTTTTAACTTGAAATGAATATTTATTTCAAGTTTAATAACTAATAACCATTTAAAAATTTTCAAGGATATATATACATAAAAGATAACTTTTTATCACTTCGTAGGTATGTTTGCAGCAGGCTTACAAACATTGTTGTTAAAATATTTTTTATTTTTTATAATTTATCAAATAAAATGCTTATGTTATTATTTTAGTTTTTTTTATAAAAATTGTATGCTAATTTTTCCATTTGTTATGCCTAAAGAAGAATCACAATTGTGTCACAGATTTGTATCAGTTCTTGTCTAAAGAGTTATTATGCATTATTGTCATGGCGTCATTCTAATGGTTTGTTGACATTTATTCTCCACAGAGATATTTTTAATTAAAAAATCGACTTTGTGCAAATTTTATCGGAATTTATTCTAAAAATAAATGTGAAAATGCAAATTTGAAATTTTGTAATGAGGTCCGGTCAGAGCAAAAAAATTATATTTAATATTTACATATTTCACCAGATGACGCCACCATTCATGTTTTAGATTTGGCACTGATTACGAAGGAACAAAGGTGCATAATGCTGTTTTCGAATTGTATTCAATGCGCGTCTACGTTCCAAAGATTGCACTATGAAAAATATTTTTTTTTTATAATTTTTTTAAATAATGTACTTGGTTTTGTTTCGACAATATACGTCATGTTATAAGACGACAGTGTTATTAATCATGGATGGAATGTACACAACAGTTTCATCGATCTTGTAATCGTAATCGTCCGACGCTAGCCCGCAATTTCCGAAGTGGATGTGAAATGTATTCATTTATGGAAGTTTTCTTTAAATTACTATTTTTATTATTATTTTTTTCTGTTTTGAAGAAAATTTGATTGCTGAAAAATACTCTGAGTTAGTAAAATGACTTGAAGCTCCATCGAATAAAGCGTGAATAATTTGTAGAAGGTGAATTTTTGTTATTGCTATTTTTTTTACAAAATGAGCTTAACCACAGGGAAACGGAAAAGAGTTGATGACCTCGAGAAAGATGATTTAGAAAGTGAAACAAAATGTTTGAAATCTGATGAAACTGGTAATCAAAGTGGCGAAGCTGAAATTACAGAATCTGAAGAAAATTCGAATTCTTCTCTTCATTCAGATTCAAAATCTCTGGGATATGTTTCTGACAATACATCTTCTGAAACTAGGCATGAATGTTTTTTGTGTAAATCTGAAGATAGTGTTTTGATTAAATGTCCCTTGGAATCATGTGATAAATATTATCACAGCAAATGCTCAAAGAAATTACCAACTTCCAAAACTGTTTGTCCTCTTCATGTATGCTTGTCATGTTATCTCATCACCCCTAAAAATTCACACTTTTCTAAAGGGAATATGTATAAATGTTCCCAGTGTCCTACTGCTTTTCATACCAAAGAGGAATGTATCATTCCCGGTGCTGTTATTTCTTCCAGTAGTGATATGTTATGTCCTAATCACTTTTCACCAGAAAAAGAGAGAGGATATTCTGCTGTTATGAATTTGTGTTTTTGTGTACAATGTGGCTGTAATGAAGATCTTATTTATTGCAGCTCCTGCCCATTTGCCATTCACAAGAAGTGTAGTCGGACTGAAAATTTTAATAACGATATATTTACCTGTGATAGGTGTAGATTAAGAAAATCTGTTTATTTTAATGACATAGTGTGGGCCAAAGTATACAACTTCCGTTGGTGGCCTGCAAAAGTGTTAAATCCTAAAAACGTGCCTGCAAATGTTAGGAAAATGCAACATTTTGATGGAGAATTTCTTGTACAGTTTTTTGAAACTTGTGAATATTATTGGACACAGAAAGGTCGTGTGCATCCTTTCATCTTTAAGCAAGTGGGTCTTGAAGATAAAAACCTTGAACACAATTTTAAGAAAACATTTTCAGACTGTGTGTTTGATAAAGCTGTCCAATTAGCATGTAAGGCTTTATCTGACAAGAAATTTACAGAAACTGCTGACACAGGTAATCCTAAGAAGCCACCACCTTATAGACATATTAAAAGTAACAGACCAATTGGTGATGTGCAGATATATACTTCACATGATAGTTCTGATCATAACCCATGTGGCTGTAAAGCTACAGATACCAATCCATGTGGGTATGATTCATTGTGCTTGAATCGAAGCATGTGTACAGAATGCGATACAGGTGTTTGTGAAGCTGGAGATTTGTGTGAAAATCAGAAGTTCCAAAGGTTGCAATATGCATCTGTCAAACCCTTCTGGACTTCAACAAAAGCTTGGGGATTACAATGTCTGGAAGACATTAAAAAAGGTCATTTTGTGATTGAATATTGTGGAGATCTTATTGACGAAGAAGAATGTGAAAGACGAATCAAACAGATGCAAGAAACTGGTGACACAAATTTTTATTTTTGTACCCTCGACTCAAATCGTATAATTGATGCGGGACCAAAAGGCAACTTTTCTCGATTCATGAATCATTCATGCGATCCTAATTGTGAAACTCAAAAGTGGATGGTTAATGGCGATGCCAGGGTCGGCATTTTTGCTAAAAAAGACATCCCAGCTGGTTCGGAACTTACCTTCGATTACCAGATGGATTTTTCACACTATGAGAAACTTAAGTGCAACTGTGGATCCAAAAGATGCAGTGGTCTCATTGGTAAAAAGCCTCAAAATGCAAGTCTTATTTCAGATGAATCTCCAATGCTGGAACCAAAAAATAGCAAGAATTCTAAAAAGGAAAAAACTTCAAAGAAAGTTAATGGAGTCAGTGAAAAGAACGCTTCAAAAGTGAATGGATTAAAAAAAGAAGTTAATATTAAAAAACAATGTAATTCAAAGAAAGAATCTGGGATTAAAAAACAAAATGGACTGAAGAAAGATAAACTTCTGTGCTTTAAATGCAAAACTGGTGGGAGGCTTTTACATTGTACTTTAGAAGAATGCGGGAAATCATTTCACACACGTTGTTTGAAACCTGGTATGGAAGATACTCAAACTGATGACTGGGAGTGCCCTTGTCATTTTTGCCAAAAATGTCGAATGCTATCGTCTTACCAGTGTTTCTTATGCCCCAATTCATATTGCTTCAAACACGTGGTTAATATTCCAAAGTCAGGAAAATTTTTCTGTCCAAAACATTCTGAATGATTTTATTTTTAATTTTAAATCTGATTATTCTAATGGATTTTGTGATAATTCATAATTTTATGTATATTCTGTCTTGTTTGATATTGTGATAGTCTGTATTAAATTGAAAACCACAGTAATCAATATGTTTTAAACACAAGATTAAATCATACCTCTGGATTTTACTGATGTTTGTATTATCTATTATATTGTTTCATTTATCTTGGCATAAAAACTTACTGAAGGTATGAATTTAATTTGTAGAATGTATTTGCACAATTTTGTTAATGAATGAATTTTCAAATAGAATTTGTACTGCACTTATTAAACATATACACCATCATACTCAATTTTCTAATGGAACCATTTAAATAAAATATGTTGTTTAAATTCTTTGCCAATTTTTTTGAGTTTTCACATAAATTATATTTTATAAGTTGGGAAATGTATTGATTTAAAATTGTTTTTGGTTTTGATGTATAGAAAAATACTTGTAATGGATTAAAAAATTATTTTAATTAAATATATCAAAATAAATTTGCTTTTGGTCCCCCATATCAGTATAGTTTTTTTAGATAAACTATACAGTATTGTAACAAATTAATTTTTTTCCTAAACTGATTCTTTCATTGTTTTTTTCCTCTACTTTTCCTTCAAATATTTTAAAACAAATCTACAAGTATAATGTTTGAGAAGAATATGAAGGTATGTTGAAGCATGAAATTTGTTAAGTTTGTAAAATATTTTGAGATGAATTTCCATTGTGTTTTGGAATTCATTCACTGAATGACAAATGTACAGATTAAAACTTTTTAGACCTTGTGCTTTTTATATATTTGCATGAAATATAAAAGTATGTAGATCCTGAATTATATATATATATTGTAATGGTAATATTTTATTTTTTAGTAGTAAAAATATTCATGAAATGATAAGAGTTGCACTTCTTTATTATATTATTGTCAGCATAAAAGGGAAAAAAATTATGAAGTAACCTGTAGATAATTAATGCTTTGCTATACACTTTTTGATGGCATAATGAATATGTTTGTGATGATAAATTAAATTGCTAATAGCTTCAAAAACAAATGAATGATAGGGTTATAGATAACTAAGTTAACTTTTGTGAATTAGCACAATAATATATCCAGAATATGTATTTGGTATTTTTCTTACAAAACTTCATCAAATGACATGGGGCAACACTCTGGAATTTTTTTTCATTTTATTGTTTGAAAATCATTTTTTTTTTTTCTTCTAAAAGTAAACTAAGAATTTTCACTTTGTTGATTTTCTAAAATGTTAAGCATTACTGAATAAAAGAATAATAAATATTTTCAATAAAAATTATAGTTACCTTTTTATATTTCAATGAGTTCTGGTTTTAAGTACATTGGTGTTATGAAAGCTATGCATCTTGAAGAGTTTCACAAAAACAATATTGAGACATGTTTTGAAGATTGCGAAAAACGTTTATAGAATTGCTGTGATGTTGGAGGAGATCACTGTGAAGAATATGTATTAACTCTTTTTACCCAAATGTACCTTTTGTTTTATGGCAGCATTGCGAGTACTTCTGAATCACAGGAGTATATACATTGATGCCTTTATTTGGAAAAGTAGGAATTTTTAAATTTGTGTTTCTCTAATATGTGAATTTTTGGCATGATGCTCAGTTTTTACACTTTGTTTTTGGTCTATAGTAGGCAGTTTTATTACATAGTATTTAAAAATTCTTCTAATTCAATTGTGTGTTGGTGTTTCTTTAAATATTAATTTTTGAATCAAGGAACCAGCAGTAAAAAAAAAAAAAAAAAAATGACAGTTCACTGTTGAAATTAGTTTATTTTTGTTAGGCAAACATTGCATATGGATCAAAATTTTTATTGTTAGTTTGTGACGGGTGCTTACGCGTTTCACTAACCTTCTCTCACATCTTTAAATATTTTATTTATTTTAACCAATCTCCGCCGAGAGCCAAAGGTGTGACTTATGCAAACAAGATAGTTTCGGGTTTAGCGAGTTCGAAAAAGATATAAAAGGGAGAAATGAAATGAAGAGATTGAGGATGACTACGAGGTTGATTAAGAAGGTGATTCTGAGAGATTAGTTTAACTAGTGGAAGTATATTCGCCGGAGGAAGACTATTGAAAAAGGTTCATTAATTCGGTTCGGGACGGAACTGAAGATATCAAAGATTGAAGCCGCTCCTTAGAACAATCCAGTATTAGAGAAACCTGCCTTAAAAAGGTATCAGGTCAGTTATTTTCATAAATTAGATATAAATGCGTAGTTTGATTGTGTATGTTATTCTCCGTGGTTTCAGTTAGCATTCTGTCGTTCATAATCGGGTTCTTCTCTCACTCCACTGTAATTTGTTGTTCTTAAAGTTTGATTAATATTTGTGTATTTCTCTATTAAGAAAGGTCAATAAATAATATTGATTTATTAATTAAGTAGTCGTTAATCATGAATCCAACATACCCAAATTTAGATAATATGCAAAGGGGAGTTAATAATCATAGAGGTAGTGAGAGACTACGGCAAGTTATATAATATTCAAACAATCTTCAAGCTAATTTTATTTGCAAGCTGAAAATCCTTGACAATTAAACTTTATTCACATTGTTGAAATATGACGAATTTCACAAATGTTTCCCCATTTTAAATTGTCCTCCCCCCCCCCTTAAGAATAAGTAAATGCATTTATATAAATAATGTTTTGACATTTAGAAGTTTCAGCTGGGTAAACTTACATCAGTGATTCTCAACTTTTTTTTTTGTTGCAGTACACTTTAAAACAATTTCAAAATTTGGCCGCACACTAACAAAATAAGTTTAAAAGAATTTTACTTATCTATAATCCACTTCCATCTGTAAATGAAAGAATAATTTAAATATACCAGGAATATCCTTAATTTATTTCTATAAAAGGGCTGATTGATTTGCTTCTGGATTTTATTTTTTTTTCTCAGAGTACAAATTTTTTAAAAAATTGGCAGTGCAAATGTTGAGAATCACTAACTTACATACATGAAAAAAGTCAAAAATATATTTTTTGTAGATACCTTTGAAACTTAATTGGTAATATTTGTTTATGCTATTATAGAAAAAAAAATACTATAAAATTTTGATGTGTATTTATTACATTTTCAATTCTGATATTTAAAATCATTTATGTACTTTCTGTTAAAGATTTTATCTGCTCTGGAGAAAGAAATCCATAAACAAAGGATGCATATTATGTTAGAAAAAATCTGTTATTGTATCTGTCTAATTATAATAAGATATATGCAACTTTTTAATATAAATATATTTGTTCAAGCAGCAGAAATTTATCCCTTTTTTCATTGTTAATGCTAATGAAAGGCTTCTAAATATTTTGCTTATAAAGTAAGAGTGGTAAAAAAAAAAGATATTTCAATTCTTACTATTAGTTCACTCTCTCACAATATATATATATCGTTCAAATTTTCAATTGTTAATAAAATACTTTCTATTCATCCATTCAAGTTCAAATACATTTTTTAAAACTTATACTGGATGACACTTCACATTAATACAGTTTTTTCATTAATTAAAATAAAAAATGAATAAATAGTTACAAACAAATTATAGTCCAGCATATATAGAAAGGAAAATCGTTTGTTGTGTCCCTGTAGTGCGTTGGACTTCTAATCCAAAAGTCGGGGGTTCAAATCCCGCCTGGGATGGCCTAGTTTCTGAGAATGCGATTTCTTTTTTACTATACTATTTTATTGGAATAATTAAATTTTATTGAGAAATAAATAGTAACAAACAAAAAAAAAATAATCCAACACCATATATAGAAAGGAAAATTTAGAAGGGGGAAAAATTGCTTTCTATTTTGTCGCTTAACATTGTGATTTTGTCATGTATATACATATTAAAATAAATTGTTTAACCATTTAATAAAAAGTAACAAAAAAAATTTCATTGTTGGCCTAAGTAGGAATTGACTTAATTTTTTTTTATATTACTTGTTCGGTTGTAGAGACCATAGCTTGGCAACTGCTTTTCCAAGTTTTTGCCAACACTTGACATTGTCCAGTAAAATGCATTCACTACAAACACAATGTCAGAACAGAATTTGGAGCATCTGAAGCTAAGCCATGTTCTTAGCTTCATGGTTTCTATAACCAATAAGTACTGAAGGAAGAAGTATTTGATGATACAATGTGAGAAGTTTTAAAAAAGATAATCTCTTATGTTTAAGATCTCAAAATGTTTATAAATTTTTTCAGATGTTGTTGGTTTAGAAGGCAATACTCATTATTCTTCAATTTTACAATTTATAATTACAAAAAAATTTGCATACTGAAACATGGTAAGAAAATATTGTAGATTTTATTTAATTAGTAACTGAATGTTTGTGTTAATTGATATTATAAAATTATTGCATATATTTTTCTTCTCTTAAACTAATAAATGTAAAAACAAATAAAAACTTATTTATATAATTTAGTGATGGTTCTTAATAATTTAGTAATTGAACAAAAGAAATTATGATAACAGTAGTATATCTCCCTCTTTTCATTTATTTTCTTCTTTTGATCATTATAAAGAAAACTATTTTAATTTCAATTTAATCATAGTTTGAAACACTTTAAAATGTATTTTGTATTATATTTGATGGAATTTATTTTATAAACATCCAAAAGTTGAGACACATTATTATGTGTGACACTATGTATGACATTAAATATTATTTATTTCAACTTTTAAAAGTACTTCACATGCAATATTTATTATGCATATTAAAATATGATAGGTAAAAACTGAAAATAAAATTGCATTTTTATTCATTATTGAATGAATGAAATTAAACTGTTCCATTGTATTTATTATTCAGGCATGTCCTGATGGAAAACCTGATATGTTAAATGTGCATATTATAATGCATACACATGACGATGTTGGATGGTTACAGACTGTGGACAGCTACTATGATATGTGTAAGTATTGTTGGTCAATACTGGGAACTTTTATGTTATAACCATATCATTTGGTAAAATTTCTGGGAGCATTTGCATTGTCCATCTGACTTGACTTCTTTTCTAGCAATAGTAGTAGTAATATTAAAGCCTAATATCTCAAAGAAAAAAACAAGTTAGAATGCACAAATTTAATATAAAAAGTACAATTAAGGTATGGTATTAATGTTTTCTGCTTTAAGTTAACAAAATAGAATGTTTTCTTTATATTATATGTTAACCTTTATTTTTTATGCATGAATATAAATAGTATATCAGTAGTAAAAAATTAAATGTATGAAAAAACTGTTTGTCCTGATATTTATCTTATTATTATTGATCATTATCCACAAATAATAATCAATTTTATTTTCCTCAACATACAGATGTTTGAATACTTCAGTTATAAAATGAATTGAATTGCAAAAAATATCTTCAATTGTATAAATGTTAGAACACAAGTTTGAAATATTCTTACATTTTAGGAATGTTGTATCCCAGATTATCTAGGATGGACTATTAGCATTTTTTCTGAAGAGTAAACACTTATGATAATATAAATTTTGATCTTACCATATGTCACATTATTCTGGAAACTGATTAAATTTTTTTTATTCTTAACTATAAATTTAACATTTTAGTAAAATACCTATATGTAATGTTGATATCCTTTCAGGAATACTTTAACATAGTTAACAATACTTTGTTGATTTGTGTTATGCTTATGAAAAGTATGAAAGGAAAGAGTTTCTTTATATTTTTAATTAAAATGATGGTAACATGCAAGATATAAAGTTTTTATTTGCAGTATTTTTGCAATCATGTGCCTTATTCTTATGTTGCATGTAGAGCAAAATTAATTTTCATGAGAATGATTAGAAAAATATTACAAGAAGTATAGTAGAATAGTTGCAAAGTGAGTAATATATTGCAATTGAAATTTAGTTCAATTGTGTGCATTTTTTACATTTTGTAAATAACAAAACTTAACTATTTTTTCATGTATTATTTTTTTAACTAAATGTAAATTAATATATTTAACAATTTAAAAAATGTGTGTTATAAAAATTAAATATTTTATCAATTAAAATTTTTAAAAAAACTTGTTAAAGATTAATTATTTGTCACAATTTTTGACAAAACCTATTAACACAAAAAAAAAGCTCTAGAAGTCATTTAGAAAGAGAAAAATAGAATAAATTCAGCTAAATGGGCTAGTAAGGCTTTAAATCATAAACAAAAAGAAACTCAGAATAACATATAGGAACGCAAAAGTTTTCATTAAATACATTTTTTATTATTTCATCTTTTAAAAATTTTATTTCATAGTTTTCACCAAACTATTAAGATAAATTATGAAGTTATTTATTGTTTCTCTATAAACCCAATCATATTATTTTTCTAATTTATTTTCTCAATTACAGGGGTTCGTGAGATAATAACTTCTGTAGTGAATACTTTAAGGCAGAATGATACCAGAAAATTCATCTATGTAGAAGCTGCATTTTTCACAAAATGGTGGGAAGAACAGACTGAATTGACAAAGGAAATTGTTAGAAGATTGGTTAATGATGGTGAGATATTTTCATTTCTCTTCACAACAATTTTGTGGCCCTCGATGTGACACTATTAGTGAGGTGGCATTAGAAACAACAACAATTTCTCTAATTCAAAAATAATATTTCTTAGTTGCTAAATATACTGTTTTATATGAAATTTATAAATTATATCATTTAAACTGTGTCTTCTAATATTTAAAGGATTTGGTTTGCAAGAAAGCAGTTTTGATTTGTAAAAATAGATTGTGTTGTTTATTTTGTTATTATTCTGTCAATATTATAATTTTTCTTCTGAGATTTTATTGTGAATACTGTTGGGTTGGTATAGAAACAAATTCTATGTAATTTTGTTTGCAACTTTTTACAATCAATTTTAGTATAGAATGCAAAAATAAATATTTTTGACATATTTTACATTTTTATTAAGGCTTGTAACGAGATATGCAATGCTTATGGTACTGTTTATTTAATAAAATGCTTGTGTCAAAATGAAAAATATTGTTCTTGGGATTTTTTACTTAAATATGACCAGAATTTTGATCAATCTTCTGAAGTTGATCACAAAATGAAAGCCATATTTGAATCGAATCATCATACATCTATGCAGGAAGTTGTAGAAAAGTTAAATTTATTACGATAAATAATAGAAATATTACATAAGATTTTTGGACTCTTTAAGAAGCTAGATATTGGGTTCTGTATGTGAATTTGAAAAAATTCACACACACCTAACATAGTGAACTGATATTTGCTGTATTCATTTCAAATGCTATGCTATCGAATTTTTTTTAATGAATCAGCACTGTTGATGAAAAATGGATTGTCTACAATAATGTGAATCGAAAGGGATCATGGTCGGAGCATAATGCATCTTTATCAACAGTTATAAAATTATTGGGATTTGATTGAGAAGATTGCATACCCCATAGAGCCCAAACACACACCATTAAATTATTACTTATTTTGAAGTATACAAAATTTTTAATCGTAAAAATTTTAATAATAACACTGACCTCAAATCACATTTGGTTGAGTTTTTTGCTGATATGGAACAGAAGCTCAATGAGTGGAGAATCATGAAGTTACCAAAAAGATAGCAAAAAGTCATAAAACAGATTGGAAGTTCCTCTACAAAAGAGACTGATTGTAGAGTTAGTTTTTTGGATAGAAAAAAATGAGTTTTGTTTCATACTAAAAAGTCAAAATGACTTTTTTTTCTTAACCCAATAATGTTTTAAAAAATCAGCATTTAAATAGTTAATAAAATTTCAATTTAATTAAAAAAAAATTAGGAAAAAAATTGTATGCAGTTGTTTAGTATTTTTAATGTCTCTTTGTTCTTTTTTACTGTGATATTTTAATTACTGTATTCAGGGCATTTTGAATTTATTTTGTTGCATGTTTTTAAACCATATTTATATAATTTAAAGTTAAGAATCATTTTATCAAATTGTAAAACAGGTATAAAAAAATCTGTTTGATTTAAAATCTTAAAAATCATTTCCAAAACAGATCATAGGGTATGATTTGGCAATTAGGTTGATAACTAAGCAAATTGTTCTTTGGAAATGCATTATAATATATAAATGATATTTTGTGTGAAAACTGTATGCACATCTTCTAGAAAATCAAATACTGAGCTTTCTTTTCGTTTCTACCACTGTCAATTATCTCTTCCTTGAGTTTTATAAAGAGTTCATAAAAAGGAAATTTGCTTTCTGCAACATAAGTAATAATTATATGGATTTATTGTTAAAACATGTCATTTGAGGGATCCTTTCTATATATTTTTTTTCTTTTCAGATATCTGTATATAATAAAAATATAGTAAAGAAAAAAATTTAAAAAAAACAGTGTGAATGATACTTTTGAATGTCAAATGGTTCTTATGTTACTTTGTAATACTTTAAAATGATTTAAGTGTCACTGTGATAAGTAACTATAAATAAAAATATAAATGTATCCTCCTGTTATGAAGCATTCTCTTGAAAAATTATAAGTTGAAATTCTTAAATGAAAATTCTGCTGACAAAAGGCGTAGTTACTCAAATATTTTTTATTTTTATCCTGTGAATAAATCAATTACTAAGGGTGTTGGGTTTTTTTAAATGTTCTTTTTTATTGTTGGAAAGCCGCATGTTAATCATTCATTTACATTCTGTTGTAGTTGTATGTTGGTATATCAAATATAAATGAGATTTTTTAAAATAGCAACAGGGCTTATTCTGTATGTTTTGTCTTAGTGTGACCATGATAATTTATTTAAAGCTTAAATAATTGTTTGATATTGTTTTATTTTTAGCCTGTTCAATTGTTTATTTTATTAGCACTATCAATAAACACAAAAGTTCCTATTGCACTGAATTTTGACTGAAAGAAAATGTTCAGTCTATTGAAATTAGGTACTGATTGAATATCTAGCTTAGTAATGCCACCTTTGTGTATGCAGTACATCAAGTTTGCAAATGGGGCATAAGGTATTTAAAAATCCCTGTAAAAAAGTTAAAAATTCAGTCTATTATCATTAGTTGAAAAAAAGTTTAAACTGAGGGAAAACTTGATAAATTCGGAATTTTACTTTTGATGACCAGTGAGTAACAGTTAAAGAAATTGTTAACAAAATAGACATTGTTAAAATGACTTATTTGAAATAAGATGCAGTTTTTTAAAATAATGACAAGATGGGTGCCTCCAATTTTTAAAGCAAATCAAAAGGTGGCAAAAAGTTTGTCAAAAACACTTGAATCATTATGGTACAGAAGGCGACATTTTTTTAAGATTAAGTTTAACTTATGACAAAAATTGGTTGCATCATTATAAAGAAAGAGGGGGGGGGGTCCAATATAAAATGGCAAACAAAAGGAGAAACTATTACACTATAAGCTAAAAATCATTTGCTGAAGAAAATTCTAACTACTATTTTTTTTAGATTCACAGGGTATCGTTAAGGTTAATTTTCATCACCAACATACAATTAATTCTGTATGCTACTATTAAAGAAGCTTAAAATAACATATTGGTCCAAAAATATTCTATTTTGTTATATGAAGTGTTGCTGTGTAAAGATCCCACATAATTGGTATAATACATAAATAATAAAGACAATTCAATGATGTACTTGAACATTCTCCCTATTATTCAGATTTAGCATCTTTAAACTACCACTTGAGTAGACCTCGTCAAAGAAGCATTAGGAGAAAAAGTGTTTTCATTGAGTGAAGTAGAAAAATCTGTGTGCAATTTCATAATACACATCTGATTTCTTTCATCATACAGGAATACAAAAACTCTCATTATGTTAGAAAAAATGAAAAGGAACACATATATAGAAAAATAACATTGGTGTAGTTTTGGTAAGTAATATTTTATGAAAATACCTTTTTAAAAAGTCTCAGTTATATTTCATCCGCCCTCATATTTAATTTAGAATCATGATCAAGAAGTATATGGTGAGAAAAAAAAAGCTTAAGAATTACTGATATACTAAAAAGGTATTTTGAAAAAATATTAAAAAATACTCTGTGTTTGTAATAAATACTAAAAGGTAAAATTATTTTAAATATTCAACCATTACATTTATAAATGTTTTGTAAATAGGTCGTTTGGAATTTATCAGTGGTGGTTGGAGTATGAATGATGAAGCAACAACTCACTATTTGGCTATCATTGATCAAATGACTCTAGGATTGCGATGGTTGAATGAAACTTTTGGTGTTTGTGGACGACCAAAAGTTGGTTGGCAAATTGATACCTTTGGACATTCACGAGAACAAGCATCACTCTTTGCTCAGGTCAGATTTTAAGCCTTTAAAGAATTTTTATATTTAATATCAACAATTTATGTATTTTTTTAAAATTGCCTTTTAAAAAAAATCTTAGAAGATAGAACCTTAACTAAAATAAATATTTTATACAGGTATAAATAAAATATAATACTTTTTACAGGTATAAATAAAATGTTCCGATAATGTTGTATTTTTATTTTATTATTACCTAGGGAGCAGCAGGTGATACTGATATTCAACTTTTCTGTAATCAATGTGTTTTTGAAATCTATAAAAACATGTTCATATGCTGCCTCTTAAACATTGAAAAAATTAAAAATTCATTTTATTTCAAGTGAAATATTATATATATATATTGGATATTTTTTATTTATTACGAACTAATTATTATAAATGTATATTTTTAAAGTACTCCCACTTTCATGTTAAAAGAACACAGTTATGTTTTAAAAAATGTCCTTTAAGTAAAATTGTTCTCTCTCTCTCTCTATATATATATATCTTTCAATACAAAGGATTTCAAAATTACATAAATCAAATTTCTTTTACTTGCAGATGAAATTTGATGGTCTTTTTCTTGGTCGTATTCATTATCAAGATAAGCTGCATAGAGAAAGAACTAAAACTTTAGAAATGATATGGAAAGCTAGTGAAAGTTTAGGTATGCTTCATTTTAATCTTTTATAGATTCATTGTGTTGTATGCTTGTAAAATAGCAATTCAAAGTACTGTAAATTAATTAAAATAATCTTATATTTTATGAAAGTTGATTTTTTTGTTTGATTATAGGAACCAAATAAAATTCTTCAATAAAGTCTATTTCTCTCATTTTATACTTTTTATTAAATTATATGACATCTGCAGTAGAAACATATTCAGCATGATATGGAAAAATAATAAAGTTATTGTATTGGGGGAAAAAATGGGGTTTTTTTGTGCTCACTATTCTTTTGTAATGTATTATACTATGTTCCACATTATAATGACAATATATGTAAACCATTCATTTTGCATATCAAGCAGTTAGATTTAAAATTTGAAATTATGTGAAGGATTGTTAAGTTATAAAAACTCTTTTCTGTACATTTAGTATACCATTTTATTTTTAAGTGGGTGAAAATTCTGAGATATTTACTGGAGTTCTACCTAATGTTTATTGGCCACCAAAAGGATTTTGTTTTGACACATTCTGTTCTGATGAAGAACTTACAGTAAGTAGGTATCTTGTATGCTGATTTCTTTCTTTTAAATCATTAATTTTGTTTCAATTTCTGTTCTTAAAAAGTTGAATTTAAAACACTTGAAAGAGAAAAAATTGTTGAAAAAAAGAATTTTAAAAATGAGAACTTTGTGTTGAAATGGTTTGGAATTCATTAATTTTTGGATTGAAGGTAGTTCATTCAAGTATTAGTTCTTTAAAAAAATACTGATATATTTACTGTTAAGTAATATTGACTTTTTTATGTTTGTAAAAAAAGCATATTTATAATGCTTTACATTTAAAAGGATAATCTTAATTTTTCTCTCACTACATTTATGATATTTAAATTAACAGCCTTAAATTCACTTTTATTGTTGCCAGCTCACAAGTAATATTGTTTGATTTAATTATAAGAGTCATTATAAACTGTGAAATGAATTAATGTTATGGCAATTTTATAATATTTTTAAAAGTTCTTATCTTCTTATTACATTTAAGTAATGCTTAAACTATCTCAATTTAAATAAAATAATTGATGTTAAAATGTATTCATCTTACCAGGAAGAAAATATTAATTACAAGGCCCACAGCTTCATTTCTTATGCTCAAGATCAAGTAAGATATACATTGTTTTATTCTGAACATGTTTAGTTTTCAAAATAGCATAATTTTTTAAAAAATATACAGCTAGATTATTCCTCTATTATTTTTCTTTATTTAGGCCAAACATTATGCAACAAATAATGTTGTTATGACTATGGGTATGGATTTTCACTTTAGAGATGCACCTAAGTGGTTTCGAAATATGGATTATCTAATCAATTATGTGAATTCTCTTGTAAGTATGTCAGTTTAATTTCAAAAGAATTTTTTGATTTAAATTATCGGGAATATTAGTGTCCTGTCCTTAAATAAAAGTGTGCTTATGGGAGCTGGTATGTGTGTGCTGAATGTTGATTTTTAATATTTTGATGAAATATTACTGGAAAATTTGTAGTTTAAATGTTTTAAGACCAAGTTGCTGCTGTTTGTTAAAATAAAAAAAATGCTTTGTTTAAAATTTTACTTTTTTCCCATAAAAGCAAAAAGTATTGAGAGTAATTTTTTGCTTCTTTTAGTGAGTATTTAATTTTTATAATCGATTTTGATCTATTAGTAAAATAATGCTATTTACATATCACTTTAAAAAGTCTGTAAAATAATAATTTCATCGTTTTAAAAGTATGAAATAATGTTTCTGTTGTTAAAAAGACAAATATTTAAAATTTTATTTAAGTATTCATTATGTAAAAAAGTTATACCAAATATATTTGTCTGTAATATAAAAAAAAAAGAAACATTTAAAAAAAAAATGTTGGTTCTATTAATTAATTATATTGGTAATTCAGAAAATTACATATATTTCTTTACTCTAACTAACTCTCCTAAAAAATCAAGTTTTCCACAAAAATTCTAATTATTCAATATATTGGTAGCATATATTAAAGAAGAAATTTTCTATTATAATACTTAGTACTGTATCATGTTACATCACAAATACTACTGTACATAAAATTATGGTATTGAACTAAGTAGTTATTATTACATAAAAAAAAGTATCTTAAATATCAAATGTTAGTTTTATTTACTTAAAACATTTTAAAAATATCCATTGGCATAAATTAACTTTTTTTTGCTGTTTTCTTTTAATGCCAACCTTATTTGTGGATTTACATTAAACTGAAAAGGGCAAATCTTCCTCTGGACAAATAATTGTCCTCGAGTATAACAGCTGAATTTTCTGGAATTTAATATTCTAAAAATATTTCCATTTTTGAATTTTATTATATAAATGCAAATGAAATTTTGCTTCTTATTTATAAAGAAATACCAAAAGAAAAAATAGCTTTCGTCATAGTAGATTGTATTTCTTATCTTGCATTTTATTCATAAAGCATGTTTATATCATAATTTTTGAAGTTAAATATTGTCAACTGAACATTTATCTAAATTTTATTGATTCATTTAACTTTTTCATTAAAATAAATTCTACCTTATATTATGAAAAATATTCTTTTGTAGAAATTCTCATACATTGGTATATTGATCTTTTTCTTTTATCAAAATGATAATTTTATTACATAAAATAATATGTAATGAAATTTAATGGAGAGTATGTGTAGTTTTCTAAATAAAATTTTATTCCATTATTTCATTTTCTTTTTAATAAATTCTTGGTAATATATTTTATTGAATTTAATTTTTTAATTGCTTTTCAAAATATTTTATGAAATTGACATTGTATTTTTAGCAATCCGTTGGAATGAAAGTGAATTTGTTCTATTCCACTCCAACTTGCTATTTAAACAGTTTACATGCAAGCAATAAGACTTGGAAGACAATGCAATCGGATTTCTTCCCCTATGCTTCTGGCCGGCATGAGTATTGGACAGGATATTACACCAGTCGTCCGGCTTTGAAATATCATTCTCGGAGAGAAAATGCTTTTCTTCAAGTATGTATCATTTTGCACATGAAGGTGTAAAAGTAATTGTTTGAAATAATATTACCAAAAATTTGATAGTTTTAATATGTTATGTTTTAAGGGACATAAATAAATTTTTTAAAAATCTGAGGATATGTCAAAGGAATATATCATTTGATTTACATTTTATTTTGAAACAAATGAATTTGTATGTATAAAAATGCTTTATTTAAAGGAAACTGAAGAAATTCATTTTCTTCAATTTGTATCATTTGTCATAAATATTTGTCATACAATATTCAAAGTTGAAACATATTTATTTTGCTAAGTAAATGAATGTATTTATGCACCAACATACAAAATTTTAAGTGTAAAACTCTACTAGTTTTCCCATTCTTTGAGAAAAGTTATTATTTCAAATGATTTGACTTGTTTTTGATGCCAAGCAACTTCATTTTAGTTGAAAAAGTGTATTATTCTCATTATTTTTCTTTTACTGTACTCAAATAATGAAAATTTTAAGAAACAAATGTTCAGTTTAAAAGTATGGCTGTAAATTAAAAGTATAATTATTAGTACAAAATCATTTTGGCAATTGGTGATTAGGGTATTAAATTTAAAATTAATTTTGTATTTATTTTAGTGTTACCCCCCCCCCCCTTTCATTCTTAGTGATCTTTAGTTTCTCATGATTATTGTATCACATAAAAATAATTATTAATCTGTTTCATAAATTGTCTGCAATCCTGAGCAGACCCAATTTCTTTAAAATATTTGCTTGAACCTGTTCCGTTTAACTAAGAAAAAATGGTATTGGCTTATTCAAATTGTTATGGCTTATTGGTTCATCAAAAATTATGTGAATTCCACTATTCATGAATTACATTGTATAACTGCCACTTAACTTTGGTATATAGGATTAAAACTTCAGTACTACATTCTTTAAAAATAAACACTGAAATTCAATACTAACAAAAGAAAGAAATGCATCTTATTCTAATCAAATAATGCTACATGAACCATGACATCATTCCATTATTGTTTTTAGCACCTAATAATATGTATTGATTCTCTAAATAAACATTAAACTACTTTTCTGTAAAAATAAAATTATTAATGAATTGTGACCTTTTTTTTATTTACTCAATGATGTTTAGAAAAATTTCATTTTCTACATCGAACTTTATACATAAAAAATTAAAGAGGTTACTAAATTTTTTTTCTAGTCTATTTAGCAATATATATGTTATATTCATGAATAATTCTTCATTATATTCAAATTTATCATTATAACTATGAGAATAGATAATAATATACTTATGTTTGCACATTATTAAAATACTTGAAGTTTAGAAAGACTGATTGCAGTACAACAATTACTTTGTCAGGGAAGCTGAAAAACAAAGCATTTATTCTGCTTTGACATTATAAAAATACTGCATTTTGATTTTAAAAGGTTATTTTAACTTTAACAAGCTTAGGAAATACTAACTTCAGCAATCAAATGTTACAATCAGAAAATTTTGTGTGTGTGTGGAAAAATAAAAGAAAACTTTGCATATATATTTATTATCTTTGTTTGGCAATAAAATATAAGTAAGAATTGAATTTCTTTAAATATCAGTGCAGATTTTTAAATACAACAAAAATCAGTAAAACTAAAGCCAGTTCTTAGAATGTGTAGTTCTCTAAATTAGAATGTGTAGTTCTTTAAAGTAGAATATATATAACAGATAAAAATAATCGCTTTTTTAATTATTTTTGCTTTTAAATTCTGCATTTTTTATTGTTTACATTCTCTCTTTAAAATATCTATTTTTTTTTTTTTTAAATTAGGTATGCAAGCAATTAATAACATTAGCAGATGTGGAGAATACTGATACATTGACACTAAGTGAGTGGATTTGTAATTATTTTTAATGCTGTATATATTCAAAAAGAGAATCTTCGTAAAAATGATTATTTTTTATAGAAAAAGCACTTGGAGTTATTCAACATCATGATGGCATTACGTAAGTGTTCGCCATTATATTTTGTAGATTCACAAGATAAAAATTTCTTAACTGATTTATTTAATTTTGTGCAGATTTAGTTTGTTTTTATGATAGTTAAAACAATCTGAATTAATTGATTTTAAAAATATTGATGATTAAAATTCCCAAAATTGTTTTGGAAGAATTAGCTATCATATTTTTTTATTTTATTTTAGTGATTTATTTATTTATTTATTTGCCTCTTTTTTGGAATTTTCATGATGTAGATTGGGTATGTGATAGCAAAGTTTTTAACATCATTATTGGTGATGTGGGAATTTACATCTTTGTTTCACTAAAGACTGTCATGAGATCATCATTTACAATAATAGACCAACCTATATATATTGGCATGCTTGTAGTTCCTCACTATGCCCTTTTCCAGTCAGAAATTCCCTATCAATCTTGATGCAGTTTTGTTCAAAATATGTAACCTAAAAATCCTAAAATTTTGCTGCAAAATCTATTAGGACTTGACATTTTATGTTTTTGTATCATACATTGAATCCAACTGGGTTTCAAATGACATCGTGTGGACTTAACAATGTAAGAACAAGAATATTAGTTCACTATTGTCATCATGCAATTAATACTCAAGATTATAAGTTTTATTGTCAGTAATTTATCAATTTCTATCATTACACTAATTATTCATAATTATATTACAATTTTCATTGATGTTTCTTTATTAAGTAAAGTAAGAAATTGCATGTTATTATATATAAATAAATATACATTAATTGTTGGGGTTAATTAAGGGCATTTTTTCTAAAATAGGGATTATGCCTTTTTTTTTTGTTATCTTTCATGATATTTATCTCTAGGAATGTTTTTTTATTTCGTGAATTTTTTATAGAAAATTAAAAATAAGTTTATATTTTTTAAAATATTGCTGCAAAGATTTATTCATTAATAAATTTATGAGCTGTTAAATTGAATTTATGGAAACATGAAAAAGAGATTAAAATATTTTAATTTTACTTAATCTTTTTGTAACTTGAAATTCAAAGGGCTAAAAACAATTTTGCAGCAATGGTACATCAATTTGCTGATGTTTTATATATCAGTTACTCCACAATTTGAGTTTGGGATGATAAGAATTCTTTTATATTTAAATCATTCTTAGGGTTTGGAAAGAATATATTCAATTTTCAATACTTATGTTATTTTTTTACTGCAAAGGTATAATAATCCTATCCCATTATTTGTCATACTATTATTTAATTTCTTTTAATTAATGTTGGTCATTTTATGTATTACATTACACAAAAGTCTGATAAACAAAATATTTTGACCCTGAATTTTTCTCATTTGCTTGTTTCCTTTCAAAGTTTCATAAGTTAAATGGTTTTTATCCTGAACAATAAAATTAATTTTTTCCTATGTTATTTTTCTTAATTTTTATAATACTTTAGGGGCACAGAAAAACAACATGTTGCAGAAGATTATACAAGAATGTTATCTGAAGGACATGCTTTATGTGAGGTTAATATTTTTTTATTTTATTTTCATTTATTCGCATGTGTTAGATTTCAGGTATAAAAAATAAATTTGTATGCCCTAAATTTTTTTTAAAAAAATTTATATAGTCTTAATTGTGTAAAAGAAGCATTTTTTTTCTATGTTAAAAAAAAAAAGTAAAATTCATCTAGAATGGTCTTTATGTGGTACTAAATTATATAAAAACCTTTTACTTTTTTATTTAACTTAATACTGATAAGAGTGTATTTCATTTTTTAATAATAGTGTTTTTAACATTAGAACTTTTATTTCACTCATTTATATATTACTCTTTTTTTTTTCTATTTAAAATTCAGAAAAATGCTATAAAACTTTTGTGAAAAAATAATTCTTAAACTAAAATGTGTGAGTTAACTCATACTATAATAAAAAATAAAAAAATCCTAGAATGAATGACATTTAAAATTTAGCTTTTTAATTTTTGGGTTTAAAATTCTATTTGTTTTGCTCTGTTAAAATAATTTACAAATGTTTGCATCTAAATAGTGAAAAAATAATGTAAATTTCAATGTAAAAAATATCACTAAACAATTAGCATAGAAATAACTTCTTAATCTACCTAGAAATTTAAATGTGAGTCTAAATTTTGAAATAATTTTTTTGTATTAATAGAACAAAATCGCCTTTGTTTTATATGTATTATAATAATATTTTTCATGATGTTTTTGTGAATTTTTTTCTTAAAGTTTTTTGACCTTTTAATAGGATGCTATTGGAAGGGCTATGCGTTTACTGTTATCAAATGATACTATTTTACCTCGACTTCATTTTTGTAATAATTTAAATGTCAGCCAATGTGTTTTTACAGAACTAGAAAAACAGGTATAAACTTTTATCTATCTTAATTATTAATTTAGATATTATAATTTTTTAATTATGATTTATATATATTAAATTTAATGTTTTTTTTTTATATATTTTGTTAAAAAAATTTAATTTATTTCTGTTAGGAGAATATGATCACACACACAAAATTCCAAGAAATTTTAAAATATATGTATTTTAAGCTGATGAATTAGTCATTTAGTTTGAAATGTAAAATGATGATTTTTAAAAAAAAATTATATATTTCGTTTAAATTATTATATATAATAGAGTATTTTAAGTATGCTGAAATACATTTATAAGTTTTATAATAATTACTGATAAATGTTTTCAATTTTTCAAATTAGTTAAATTTTTTAACTATAAATTTTTGCTATTATTCATAAAATATGGTAATACATTGTGTATTAATTAATAAATACTTAATAAATACATTAATACATTACATACATTAATACATAAATAATAAATACATGTCCTCTTAATAAATACATTTTCATATATCATCAATATAGCACAAATTTTGTTCAAAGATGCAAAGTCTCATATTTTTTACATTTATTAAAATAACTCGTGCACTACTGTCTACATGAAAAATACAGCATAGAAATACTTTTTTGTATATATGTCAGATTTAAAAAAGTATGTAGAAGCTCTTTTTTTTTATATTATAAAAGTAACTACAAGTACTCTGTAAAAAAGTCTACTTAAAGAAAATGTTTCATACCTCTTATAAAGTATTTTACAAATATCCAAAGATAAATTTCAAATTTCTGTTTTTGAAAATGTGTGCAATTTGATACATATTTCCAAATAACAAAATCTCTTCAAATTTCTTCTTTTTTTTTTCTGTAGTTCTTTTTACTTTGTTTGAAATGCTTATTTCTAATTTTACTTTTTCAAAAACTTATTTATTCTTCTAGTTTTTGGTAGTTGTATATAATCCATTGGCGCACCCTGTTAGGACATATTTAAGACTTCCAGTTACAGGTGAAGGATTTTTAGTAAGACAAGTAAACCGAAGAAGAAGATCTGTTCCAGCTCAGGTGAATTACTAAAATTCTTTTTTCAAGATCTCTAGTTTACCTATTAGTATATTTTCTTACAATTAATTAGACAAATTATGCAATTATTTCTTGAAATAGTGTTTCGCAATTATTTTTTTTAAATATGGAATATATAGAACATAGATTTTAGTTATGATGTGCAATATTGTTAGATGTCCTAGATTTTAGTTATGGTGTGCAATAGTGTTAGATTTCTATAAAAATTCATGTTACTGCCTTTTAATTCATGAATAATTATTTAAAGAGGGTTTTTTTTACTGTTGAATTTTTTAATTAATCAAAAAGTGTGAAGTATCAAGATAATTTTTAGAATTAGTTTTTCTTTGAAATAAAATTCTGAATTCTTGAAATGATATTTTTTGAAAAAATAGGATGTTCTCTAAAGTTTTATATTATAACTGTTTAATAGTTTTGTTGAATTGCTTATTTATTTTATTTTGTTTGTATGTGTTACTTTTTTTCCCTTTAATATGTTAAAGATAAAATAGGTTTGAGTTGTTATTGCAAAAATTTAATAAGAACTATAAATTCATTTTTGCTTTATATTTTTACATTTTTAGGTAGAATTATTCAAAAGTTTTATGTCATGTTATAAATGCCAAATATCAAAACTCATTAAGTGACTTTTGATTGAATATCATAAATTATTAGTCATCATTTGTCTGATTTGCTTCTTAATTTGACTGCAAAAGGGACAAGAAAATATGTATATAAAGCAAATTTTAAATATTTGATTAATTATTTGAATGAAAATAATGTTTCTGCATTATTCTTTTTACCACTTAGTTTCTTTCTGAAAATATCCAGTAAATTATTTTTTTAATCTTTCAAATGCCTGAAGGATTTTTTTTATTAATCAAAGTGTTCTTAAAAAATGTTTAATTATTGTAAAATTGAAATGGATAAATAATGTTAACATTTATAATAAGCCTTCTAAAATATGTTCTTTTTAAAAAATATGATTAGTTTTATTTATCTCCCTAGTATAGAACATATTCTTAAAAAAAAATGCATTTTATTTTTGAATGAAAAATGTATCTATACAATTTCTTTTGTGTGTGTGTTATGAAAATGTTACCTTTTTTTTTAGTTGCAATTACGCATATTAAATGTTATGTGACTTTTAAAAAAGATGGTAAATATCCTCTGAAAATCATCATTTTGTAAAACTGTATTTGTTTTGATGTTTTGCAAAATTTTAAGTACAATAAGTGTTTTCTTATTGACTGGTACAGAATTTGTGTCCTTATTTAAAAAACAATTTGGGTCATTTAAACCAAACTAGATATAAAATAATAAGCACAAATTTGTAAATAAAAAAGAAGCCTACTTGGAAAAAGAAGCCTTGCAACACATTAAATAAATGTATGTATAGTATACACACATATCTCTCATTTCACTTTCCTTTATTATTTACTACAATACATTGTCTTGCCAATTTTTTTCCACCTCGTTTGGTCAAAAGAGCTTTTTGAACCCTTAATTTCTGTAGCTGAGTAGAATTAAACTTATATGGCTAATGACAAAAATCATCTGGTGAATCAAACCATTTTAATACAAATTACACTTTTTATTAATGCACAATGACAGAGGCCATGCAACTTGCCTTAATTGAACAACAATTTTAACATGAGGATATGAACCTAGGTTAGTTAATTGAGTAATGTAATATTAAATTACTATAATGTTAAAATTTTTGCATTTAAATAAATATTTTTACTGATTTAGGTTATACCCATCCCACCTCCCATAATAAGTCTTCCTGAAAGATCCAGTTTGGCTGTGTATGAATTAATCTTCCCAGTTTCTCTGCCACCCTTAGGATTTTCTCTTTATGGTGTTAAAATGTTAGATGGTAAGTGTTTTTACAAAATTTTTGATGTCCCAAAATCATTTTCTTGTTAAGTGCCATTTTTTTTTTACTTATAATTGATTTATTTAACTATAACTTGTTTTATTTTTCATGTTTGTTTAATGATTAAGATATTTAATGTAGAACTGAAAAGTTGTCAAATTTATTAAATAATTTGACTGCTCATAGGTCGTTCATTAAGATTAAGATAAGTGATATGATGAATATTAAAAGTATATTCATCATGATTATAAATATCCAATTAAAGTGAAATGTAAATTATTATATTGCATTGTTTTAATTATTTAAAAGCCTGTGTTCATTTTAAGTAATAGAAATTGAAAAAAATATAATTTTAGAAATATTGTTCTTTTAGTAATTGTGCATTTAGTAATTATCATTGTATTCCTTTATTGCTAGTGGGTTTTTTTTCCTGTGTACTTTTAGCTGAATCTTGATTTTCAGGAAAATATTAATTATAAAGTTATTTTAAACATTTTTTTCTTAAAGAAATAAATATCACAGAACATATAAATTTCGATAAATATCATTATCTTGTGCACTTTTTTTTTAAAAAAATTGAAGACTTCTTGAAGATTTCTCTAAAAAGTATTTATAATTCAATTTTTTCCATTAGTTTATTTAAATACAAAAATTTTTGTGATTAATGTTTGAATTAATTTCCTTTGATAATTATGAAATGTTAAATTAAATATCAAAATCAGAGTAATGTTAAATGAGAGCAGGTTCATTAAATATATACTTGTGAAACATTAACTATCTATGAAATTTTGGTTGAACAGTTCCTTTGCAATTTAAGGAGACTGTTGTATAATCAATTGGTGTTCCCCTCTAAAACTTATCTGCTATTAAAACAATCTTTAATTTCTTATGGAGAATTTCTTTATTTATCGAAGTAAATAATCTCTATTATATTTTTATCTTTAAGGTTGTACATTTTTTATACTTTAACATTCCATAAGAGAGAATAACATTTCCTTTATTCTTAAAAACTACCGAGGCTAATAAATATGAAAAAATAAAAAGTAACAAAATGGTATAAGCAAAAGATATATTTAAAATTTATATATACACATAGCAATAACATATATATATATATATATATATGTAATAAATAATAATATTTTGCATATGTTATGTATATGTGACATGATATAACACATAAATTTATTTGTATTTAGATTATGAACCAGTTGTGGATATAGAAAGTGGACGCATGCCTTTTACCATTCAAGATACTGTTATTCAAAATGAGGTAATTGATTTCTTTTGTATTTTAACAATCTAATTATGGAGATTAAAAAAATTTTATTATTAATGAGTGAAACATATTTTCAATGATGAATCTTAAAATTAATTTTTGTATTAAATGTACGGAAATTGGTTTAAATGTTGCCAATTACAATACAGTCGAACTTCCATATTATGAAGTGCTCTGTTGCGAATTTTTTTTCAGAAACCAAGAACATTTCATAATTTTCTTTATAAAATAACTTCCCTTTAGCAAAGTGCTTTTTCTATAGAATGAACTTTTTTCTTACAATTAAATTTTTTCTTTTCCATATTTTAAAAGTAATTAAGGACGCTTGTGGCAATGTATGCTTAGAATTTCTAGTTGTAAAATAATGCAAGTTTAAAATTACTTATATGCTTTAAATTAGAAAATGTCCTTAAAATTGATTAATTTTAATATAAAATTATTTTTTTAATGTTGAAAATACAGTTTAATCCTCAGCATTCTTTTTTTCTTGTTTTCCTTTCTTTTTGACGGGTAAATATATATAAAAAAATAGATATTAATTTACAGAAAAGTGTGAATAATAACTTTTTTCATTATATAATGTTCATGAATTTAAAATTTGTTTTATGTGGTTTATAAAGTATATTGAAAGATGAAACTCTATATAATAAATTTGCTGTATAATGAACTTTTTTCATGATTTAGCGACTTTGTTATATAGAGGTCTGACTGTATATGTATTGAAAATGTAAACATTTAAACGAATTAGCTTTTTTTATAATTATATATGCATTTGTGAAATCAATTCAAAATATTCACTGATTTAAGCAACTATTATTTTAAAGAATGTACTTATAGAAAACTAAATAAAATAGTATTCGTAACTGTGCTAAAAATTACAATACAACATATGTATATTATTTTTGTGGCTTATGTGTCAAACACATGTAACAGTATATATTTAAAAATTCCTTCGATTAAACTTATTGATGGACTTTTGAAGAAATGGGTCATGTATTTAAATATATATAGAAAAGCGATGTGAATATGTGGCATATTGTCATATGTTATGAGTAACAAAGTATTTTGAAATATACTATTTATTATTACCTGTTACTTCAATTTTTTTTTCATTAGAAATTTAAATATACTTTTATTGAAACTGTTTTAGAATTTGCAAGTGGTTGTTGATGGATATTCAGGATTAATGAAGGAAATTGTGCTTGTGCAAAGCAACCAGAGAATACCAGTGAAACAGTCTTTTTATTATTATGAAGGAATGCCAGGTTACAGAATGGAAAGAGCCTCTGGTGCATATTGCTTTAATCCACAACATGACACAGCATATCCTTTGGCTGAGAATATTACTTACAGAGTATTTAAAGTAAGAATTTTATTGTTTTTTGTATATCACTTGAAGCCTATTTGTACAATGTAGGATCTAAAAGTTCAGGAAATTCATATTAAGTTCCAGACATTAAATAGTTTAAAATGCCATTGCTCAACCATCTTCAAAATAGTTTAATTGGACAACAATACACATCTGACAATGCTCCAACAACCTCTCTTGGAAAAGCTTGCAGCCATCTGCATTGCTGCTTTTATATCATTTGATAAAACAGCAGATTTTTTATTCCATTAATGAAAATAAATATCACACTGAGCTAAAGCAGATAAATAGGCCACAAAGCTGCAGAAGCATTGTAGCCCGATTTTGGGTGAAAGTCCTGCGGCATAATTTATTTTGCAACATCCGAGCGCATCTAACTTTCATGAAAAGCTATGCAACTATTTAGGGCCATAATATGCAGAAAGTACTATTGTCTGTTTTACAACATTCGAGACTTTTAATGATGAATGCACTCCCTTAAATGTTATAAAATATCTAGATAATGCTCATTGTTCACTTTCTTGTCTTAGAGAATAAATAAGCATTTTCCTCAGTTGCAGGAAGATGGCCTGAGTGCTCATTGTCTGCAATACATTTTTAACTCAGTAAAATACAGATATTATTCATATACCTTTAATTTCAACATCCTATAGCACCATAGCATCATTTCTTAAATTCTGCAAATGTTTTATCTAAATGCTGAGAAAATTTAATGTTACACTGTTGCTTTTGAATATTTTTGTTTCTTGTGCCACAGATTAAAGATTATTGACCTTGGAACAAAATGTCTCTGTGGTCAGGTAACATGGGTGAAATCTTTCTGAACACAGAAAAAAGGAATAGTGGAATACATTAATTTGTCTTTAAACTTTTAGAACACAATGTATATATAATCTGTTTCCATTTATATATTAAAGTACAAAAATTGTTTTGAAATATTTTAATGTATCTTGAATAGTGCATTTTAATAATTACTTCTATCCAAGCTTTTGCACGCTCAATTTTTTTACAATCATGGTACATAAATTAAAATTTTGTATGCATCATGTTTCCATTCCTTCTCATTATTTATTTAAAACATGATTTCTTGCATTACAATTGTTTTGAACTAGATATTTTTGTTCATTATAAAATTCTTACCATTTCTTGCAGGGATTTTTGGCAATTAATTAAAGCAAATTTCCCTTTTTTCTTCCTAATTTTACCATGCTAGAGGTTCTGTGTATTAAAATAAATGCTACTAAAAATAACATGAATTTTTATCATGAAATTGAATTATTGTTAGTTTTATTTTTAAATGTTTAATTCCAGTTGTATGTATTTCTTGTTAATATTACAATCTGGCAGTTCTCTTTACTTTGGCATGGTGGGGTGGAGCTCAGAAATTGCATCTTAGTCACTTGACCATGGTTCAAAATAATAAAAGTCTGTCATGAGGCTTCAGCAGGGCAGCCGCGTGGGTATTAGGCGCCCTTGTTCAAGTTGAAATTCAGCGCCCCTTTATGGGGTTCTGTTGCACTCTTATAAAGTGCTACAAATAAAATGTGAAATACTCATTCATAGTATTCGAAATTTGACTTTCGAACTGAAAAGCTTTAAAATTATAATATTAAAACACGTTTGTCTTATTGCTTTTTTGAATTATTATTTCATAATTTTAAAAACAAAGCAAAAATGATATAAAATTTTTAAAGCATAAAATATAAAAATTAGAAAATATATTCAAATATATATTTATTGATTCTCCTAGCTTTAGCAGCACAAATCAATTCCTTTATATTTAATTTATCCAAAATTTCGCTCTCTATGTATATAATTGACAAGTCCGATAATCTCTCCTGCGCCATAGTAGATCGCATGTAGTTTTTTTTTTTTTTATAATTTTAAGTTTTGAAAAACTTTGTTCTCCAGTAGTCACCGAAACTGGCAGGGTTAAAGAAATCCGTAAAGCTATTGCAATATTTGGAAATGTATCGATAAGATTGTTTTCATAAATATATGTTAAAACATCAATCGGTGACATATCCTCTTTGGTAAAACATCGCAAAGATTTTATTTCTTCGGAAAAATTTAATCCCTCAATGTCCTTCTCATTAACGTTTTTAGTATCCGAAAATTTTTGTTCTAATTCTTTGCAATGTTTTAAAACTTCGTTGTCACTCCAATTTTTTTAATTTAATCCATCAATGTCCTTTTCATTAACATTTTTAGTATCCGTTAATTTTTTTGAGAACATGTTTCGAAAAAAATATTTATTGCCCTAAATAAAAAAAAAGTTTAATTTTCATTTCATTTACAAAATGCATCATATGATATTCTTTCAATATATTATTTGAAAGTCGAAAGCCCATTTATGTCATTTGCTACTAAATAAAGATTCAGGTAAAGATGCTAATTTAACTAAAAATTTAATTACTTAATTAATTTAATTACTTAATTTAATTTAATTACTTAATTTTCAGAATTAAGTGTGAAATTTTTTCTTCTTTCTGCTGATTCAAAATATTTAAGTAAATTAAACCAATATTAATACAAATTACTAAAAAGCATTTGGTATAAGCAATTGAAATATTGAAAACACACACACACATCTCAGGTACATAATAATTATAAACATTTAAAGAAAAAGCTATAATTATTAGTATTTTTTTTGATTATTTGGAAATTGAAATTGTATATCAGAAATAGATAAATAAAATTCTGCCGAATTAAGGGTAAGATTTATCTGGGTTTTATAGAGATAAACAAAAAGTTGCTTTATGCATTATTTTGTTAATTTGAAAGATAAAAGTTTTTCTTAATTTGTTTCTTTTTATGAAAAAAAAATTGACTGGACGTTACTAACCGAGGAGGTTTAAGGTAAGACCTAACTAAATTTATGCTAAGTATTAAAAATTTGTAACTAAAGCGACATAAAAGCCCTGTTTTTACTCTCTTATTCTGTGTAACAGGTACTAAATTTTAACTTTTATCTAATAAATGTTTAAAATTAACATGTATTTTTTAGTTTTTCACACAACACTTCATTACAGATAGAAAAGTAAATGTGTTTTTAAAACAGCAGCGAGCTACCACAGTATACCAACTGTCCAAAACACATTTGAAGTTCATGAATTTGCAAAAATTCAATATTAAGTATGCTAGGGCCCAGATCGAAAAATTTGACAAGTTTGAGATCCTCTGTTCTAAGCTATGGTGCTGATAAGTACTGTTTTTTATTTCATTACTCAATACGAATACTCATATAATTTAAACTGTACAAAATATATATTGTGTTACAGGTACTCAGCTACTCTCTTCTATAAACTTGCCAATTTTCTGCCTGTAAATTAATGTTTTCATTGAAATTTTTAATAATTACAGAACAATCTGATTTTACTGTGAATATTTTAAAAAAATTTCTGATTGCAATTCATTAAAATTCCCTTCAGTTTAATTGTTAGAGGAATATCTAAAATTTTAATTTTACAATTTCTTTGTTATTTGGTTGAATTGGCAATGTTTGTAGGTTTATGCATAAAAAATTTACAAATTTAATGAAAATTTAAGCAATAATACTTATGTAAGAATATTTTTTGATCTTTGTATGTTTGAAAAGTTACATCGTATACATACCTTACAAAAGATAGTATCATTTTTTAAGAACTGTTATTCAACTCTTTTTTTAAAAAAATAATTATGTACAGATATAATACTTGACATGAATTTTTTTTCGTAAAAGTTAATGTACATTACGTACTGTTCCATAACGTACATAAAGTACATTAACAATTTTTTATAGTTTTTATTTTGTTTTATATTGGCTTATGTTTAAGATATTAAGATTGTACAATGTTCGAAGAACTGCTGTATATCCGTTGATTTTTTTTCAATGATACTCTACAGCTACGAAAAAGTAAAATATTGTGTACATAAAATAAAAAATCTCAAAAATGAAAAAAAAAACTTTTTTTTTACTTCTTTTTGTGATTTGAAGTAAATTTCAAATGCTTTACGATATGAGTAGGTTATTCCAGAGTAATATATTTCTCAAAAAGTAATAATAATTTTAACACAAATGTGTGCATTTCAATAACCAAATGTTCAGTGAATAATCTGGTTATGATAAATTTGAATTTTTAAATCTTTGTATGATGCAAGACATACACAGTGTTATATTCAGAATATGATGAATTATGCACACACAAATATAAATCACATCACAAACGTTGTACATCAAATGAAATTTTCAACAAAGAATAATTCTACAAAATTAAGGCAAAAAATTTCATATTAACCAGCCTTTCTATCATTTACACATGTTGTAAGCATTAATTTACAATCAACTTTTGTTTCCTTATTTATTATGAAAGCAAATCTCTCTTTCTGTTTCTGAAAGCTAGTTTTTCTGTAGTATCATTTGAATCAAGAATATTTTACTGCATTTATTTTTATTACTTTTTTATAAAGAAAAATTCAGAGAATTTATAAAGTAAAGTGAATTCTAGACCAGAAATCGGTATATTTTCAAGAAAGAAACAGTTGTTAGTGAAACAAGATATCGAAAGTATCAGACACCTATTTGATATGCATTTCCAGGGAAAAGGTCCCCCATCCCAGCAACAGTTGCGTTCAAGACTGCCGTGCTCCAATTAGTAGCTTTTATATAATTTAAATATTTACACACAGGAATAAACATATTTTCCATTCCTTAAAAAATGAAGAAATATTTACAGATATTTTTTATTTATTTTTATTTCTATAGCTCAATGAAGTGAGATCAGTGTCAAGATATCAATGCTAGAATTTAAGCTTCAGAAGTTTCGTGAAAAAACCTTCAATACCAGTGCTACCTTAAGTACTACTTTTTGGAATTTCATGTTTACACCAATAATTAAACTTTATAAAACTGTTCTTTCATAGAAAAGTGTGTTTTTGGAAGATGTATTCAAGCAAAGAAAACAAGTATTGATGCATATTAAGCAACATAAAAGTACTATAAAAGTCCATTGAAATATATATATAAATATAGACGAAAATCTTAAAAATAGCTGATGTAACACGGAAAATTTATAAAGTAAAAAATATTTTTAATTAGATTTCATTAAGCTGGACATTATTTTCGCTGCCTCGTTTGTAAAGGAAAGCAAATAATAAATGTATGTTTTGATTTTATTTTAATATGATAAAAATGTTTGTACAATTTTTAAGTCTCAAAGGAAAATACAAAATAAATCAAAAGTAAATTCATAATTACCGTTTGCAAGTTTAAAAGGAATGAAGTAAAAGTGAAGAAATTACTGATTTAAAAATGCGTCAACTCTCTATCTTTGAAAAAAAGTGATTTCCTGAAGGCAGTGGCGTAACCAGGTATTTAAAAAGACCCTGGTGCAAAAAAATTGAGGGCTCTATCTTAGTTGAATTCTATCAAGTATATATATATATATATATAATAAATATGGTAATATTTTAAATATATACAAAGCTACAGTTTTTACTACTGTCTTCTCTTTCTTGGCGTTTATTTCCGCTTAAACGCACCCCACTTGGGTTCTTTCTTTTTTTAATCAAAATTTTAGTTTTATAATTTATCTATAGGTTTGTGTGTGTGTTCTCAAGTATTTAATGACGTTAAAAGGAAGTAGAAACGATATACTACGCTATAAAACGTCGTTGAAGAATCCCTAGCTATTAATTTATTTGGGAGGATCGAACTCGCATCCAACAGCTACAAAATGGTCCACAGAGATAGACAGTAAATGATACAAAAATATACATGAACAAGAAAATTTAATAGAATATTATTATAATTATTTTTAAAAAACATATCTGAAAAAGAGCAGAGGAGGGGGACAAAATTACATCAGTAAAATTACATCATACAAGACGATTGCGATATATTGAAACAGGAAACTAGCTTATTATGAATCATATTGTTATTAAAAATAGAATGTTACAAGGAAAGAATAGCTTCTTGGAAAGGTTTTTTAAGATGTAATAATAAGTATGGTAAGATTGTTCATGGAACTTGAAGTTTATTTTCAAATAACAGTCTATAAAAAAAATGAATATATTGAAAATAACAAGAACTTTTCAACAAGTAAAGTTCGCAACACTGAACAAACAACGAAAAGAATTTAGGTGAAATCCCTACAAATTCGAAATTACTTTCAACTGAATTGCGACGATTACAGTTATGTTGCAACTTTTTATATTTATATCTTAAATTTGGAAGAAATCTCAAATTCGGTTGCCCTTGTGTTTAGATATCCTGCTTAGAATCTAAAGGAATTCATGATACCAAAAAGAGTGTTGTAGAGAGCGATAAAGCAGTGCTTCTCAAACTTTCAATATTTTCAACCTAATTTTCAGTCATAATTTTCATCGCGCCCCACTTCTTACAATAACAATGTACTGAATGCAATTATAATGTACCTTAATGGTAAAACTACGATGCAATACGACTTTAATTATAAACGCACTAATAAGATAAATATTAAGTTTTGTGAATAAATTTTGTATATGACAAGCCCAAGAGAGTCACTAGTAATTACCGAACTTGTTTTTAATTGAATATTGATAAATTTACTATCAAATACTTTGTGCATAACTGATACATTTATAAATAGTGCGTATTATATCAGTTTGAATGTGTATTTTATTTTTTATCATATAAGAATGTATTTTACTTTGTAATTATTTTAAATTGTAAATTATTTTACCAAATTGATAATTATTTCAAATCTTTTGTTTTCGATTTTTCACGATACGTTCGCGTCCCCAAGTAGGGTTATCACGCTCTTCTGGAGGGCGCGCCTCACATTTGAGAAACGCTGCGATAAAGATTTTATTTCGAGTTTTGAGAACAATTTAATAACAGTATACATGAAACAAAATATGACTTGAAAAAGAAAAACCAAGCGATTTACATAAATTTAAAAATGTATATATATATTCATTGCAAACAAAACAACGACGTTGAGTCACAACATCTTCTCAACATATAATGAATAAAAATTTATGCCGATACAAGTCATTCCCAATTTCTGTTGTTCCATGTTACAAATTCTTAGATTTTGAACACCGTATAATAGCTCAAACTCTGAACGGAACGTTTTTATTGTAGGTATCGGAAATCAAATTTTGTTTTAAACAAACGAAAACAATCAGCAGAAACGAAAACAAAATTAAATTAAATTATATATATAAAATTTAAAAAAATAAAATCTTATTTTATTGCTAACAAAATATAAAACATGCAAAATTGCAAGTTTTTCATCAAAAATTTTTATGTAAGTAACATTAAATTAAAAAACTATAAGTACTATAAATTTTGGCGCCCCCTGCCCCAGGCGCCCTTGTGCGGTGAACAATTTTGCCACCCCCACGCGGCGGCCCTGGGCTTCAGGGTGTGGCATTAATAAAAATCTAGTTAGTGCTGCTTTTATTGCAAGTGTACTGTGAAATGGAATTTCATAATAAATAATGTAAATGAGTTTTATACTCTCATTTATTGTTATATATATTCACACATTTAGACTAATATGTTTATTTATATATTATAGGGCCCATTAGTTGAAGAAGTGCACCAGTTTTATGCACCTTGGATAAATCAAATCATTCGTCTTTACAAAGGACAGAATCATGTTGAATTTGATTGGGTTGTTGGACCTATTCCTGTCCAGTCAGTAATTATAATATTTTTTTAAAATATTTATATATATATGGTCTAGTCAAGTTTCAGTATAACCTCTCCTTATTAATATTTTAAGTCAATGTTGAATATTTGATGATCAAATTTATATCATAATCAAATTGCTGTTAAGTTTGACTGAAATCAGGTAATCTTAGATGTGGGTTGCTGTACTATTCTTTGGCTGTGATTATTATTTTTTGGAAATGTGATCCTTATAAAATGAATCTTTAAGAATAATTTCATTAAATCACTAGGTTTTTCTTGTAATATTCTAAATTTATATTTTAATTTGTTAAACATATCTATAATACTAAGATTTTAAACTTTCTTAAAAATTCCATGTTTGTGCTTACAAAAATCTAATACATGATAAATACTTATTTAAAATAATCATAATAATTACGTTAATTTTCTATGTTTTTTATGTTTTCTTTTTTGATTTAATTTTGTTATTGTTTATATATATTTAGGGATCATATTGGCCGAGAAATTATCACTCGTTTTGATACTAACTTGGAAAATAATGGAATCTTCTACACTGACACTAATAGCAGAGAAACACTGAAAAGAGTGTAAGTGAAAAACAGAAGTATAAAAAAATTTTATAGCTATTTTATAGATTAGCATTTTAATGGGAATTGTTTTGTTTAATTTTTTTCTCCTTTCATTTAGTCGAGATTATCAAGACACATACCCATGGAACATAACAGAAAAAATTGCTGGAAATTATTATCCAGTAACATCTTGGACATACATTAAGGTTAGGAATGTTTTAACTAATATTTTTGTGTTTTGCAATGATTAATTTGTTTAAGAAATTAGTAGAGATGTGTAGCTAGGATCAACTTCTGAAAAGTGATAGGGAAGCTGAGATATAGATTCAAAATTCAATTTGACCTTGTTTTTTACCATACTTGAATAAAAAGCTTATTGTCGAAAATATTTCTCTTCTGTTATTTTTAATCAATTTAAAAGGATGAATTAATTTTAAATTATATTTTTATTTATCCCATGTATTATTCACGACTGATGGCTGCATAAGCTGAGTGAGTTTCATGAATAAACAAAAGATGTAAAATATTATTGAATGTTATATTTTGAAAAATAATTAATTTCTAAGATAAATTTCATAATTTTATACTTTTGTAATGTATTATTTTTTGCATTTTATTAAAACTGTATTTATTTTTATACTTGTAAATCTGGAAGCAATTTTTTTGTAACCTTCTCCATTTTACCAGACTGGCAACAGTCTGTTTTATTACATCAGACTAGTTGCAACATTTTGACTTAAGCTGTAATTTTCTATACTTTAACTATTAAGAATCAAACGTTCATTAGAACTGTTGTCAACTTGGCAAACAAGTTACAGAAGAATCATTCATTGATAATTTTTTTAGTTAAGCTTTAATATGTTTTAACAGGTATTTATGAAGTGATATTCACAATGATTCGAAATATTCAAATAACAAATACTGCTATTTAATATTTATGTTTTAATCTATTACAAGTAATATACACTGAAGAGCCAAAACATTATGAATACCTATTCAATAACATGTTCCAGCAACTTTCGCCAGCAAAGCAGCTACAACCCTCCTTGGCATGGATGCCACAAGTTCTTAGTATATGACTGGATACAAATTGTATCAAATGTCTAAGATACGGTCACACAGATGAAAAACAATTTCGACATGAAGATTTTTTATCTCCGAGTTGCCTTTCTATGAAAGCCTAATTAGCTCTATTGGTTTAAAATCCAGTGAGTTAGAATGCCAGGTCATTAATTGGAATTGATTATTATACTTCTTGAACCACTATTACTTGTGATTTTGGGCATTGTCCTGCTGGAGGATTCTATTTCCAGTTGGGAAATGGAATCCTCCATTTCCCCAGTTGCCATATAAGGGTGCAACTGATCTGTAATTATGCTCAGATAGTCTACAGCTTTCATGGTCTGTTCTACTACAACAAGGGGTCCCAAAGCTTCCCATAAGAAGATACCTTAAAGTATAATACTGCTGCTTCAAGGCTGTCTATAACCCGCTGTATATGGGGACAGCAACTACTCGCTTGGAAGATAGCACATTCTGACACGACTATCGATGTGATGTATACAAAATCATGATTCATCTGACCAGACAACTCTCTTCATCTTATCGATGGTCGCATCTCAATGTTCCTAGGCCAATTATAGGTATAGCTGACAATAATGCTTGGTCAACAAGAGGCACACGAGTGGGACTTTTGCTGTGCAATCCCATATTAAATACTGTCCACTGAACTGCATGTTCCAATGCACTTGGACCTGCATTGTATTGAGTTGTCAGCTTACCCACTGTCTGGCAGGACAGTCTCTAGTGTCCTTTTTCTTTGATTATACATGGATGTCCAACAGCGTGGCATCTACTAGTGGTTTTACTATCATTTATCCAAAACTAGTATAAATACTAGAAACGATAGATCGCAAACAACCTACCAGCTCCGGTTGTTTTGAAAATATTAGGCCTTTACAATATGCCCTCTATAAAATTCACTTAGATCAGCAGCCTTTCTCATCACTCGCAAAAGTAAATACAGGAATGATTCCTTACCTTTTCTAGAAGCTGTTAAATACCATTTTCAATTAATCACATGCTCTCTACATCATCCACACAATATTGAAAATGTGTGGGTGTTCATAACGTTTTGGCTCAACAGTGTAAGTTTGCAAATTTTTACATGTGCTTCAATAAAAGGAAGAGTTATTTAACCTTAAAATAAAAATTTAAAATCCTGTGTGTATATATTCCAGAGAAAGTTTTATAATAGCAAAATTATTGATTAGAAAATTCCTGTATTATTTTTGGTACAAAGAATATAGAATAGTTAATTATTTTTATTTTCTTTCAAGAGGTATTAGATTATTTGTAGGAATGTGCATGGCATTGTTCATCCAAGAAAAATGCAGGAAGTCATGCAGTGTGCCTGACTTATATTTCAATCAACATCCTGCATCCCTTTTTGTTTATTTCTGTGTGTGTTAGTCATGAATTAGTACTGTTTTTGTTGTAGATATGAGGCTTCAAAATTTATTTCAAAAGAATGTTTTATTTACAACCTCCTTAGTGCTCAAATGCTGATAATTTTTCTGTTATTAAACAGCAAAAAAAAATTTGCTAAATATGAATTGTATTTTTCATTTTAAATTAAAATGTATGCTGAAGAAAAATAGAATGTAAACACTGGTATTGATGTTTTTTAACCAAAAATTTGCTCTCATGTAAATAAATCTTTATTCTCTCCCCCCCCCCTCCCAAACTTTATAACAGGAGAGAAAAAAAGCACAAATGATTAGCCCATACTTACAATGTAATAATTCTGGTAAACATAGAAAAAATTGTGAATTTTTTGTGTTCTTTAAAAACAAAACATTCTCCTCCCCTTCCCCAATTTTTCTGTGATTTTCATGTAATTCTGCTCATTGAGCAATACATCTTCATGGAGCCAAATTATTACATAGACAAAATGAGACAAATGTCCTGGGCCTAATTTTCTGAAAGGCCCTTTTAAATTTTTATTTTGAAAAGATTCGTAAATAAGATAGTTTACTTTTCTCTTGGGCAATTGTATATAATAAACTAATGAACAAAATTATGTTGCTTTTTATATTGTTTCTAGGTTTAGCCTATGCTTACAATATAATAGTTCTGATATTCATTTGCTGTTTGTACTTTTTTTAACTGAAATTCATTTGTCTAAAAGCTTTTTATTATTCTATTATAAATTATACATACAGTTATAGGGAACTGAAGGGTTCGCTTCTTTTTAAATACTGAACCAAATGAAAAGTTATAAATCTTAGTAAGTCACATGAAATTAAATCCCTTAACTGTCATGTACCTTGAACAAAATGCTTTGGGTGATATTAATAATGATGAAATAGTTTATAATTTTGCAGAATTTAGTACTAGAAATTAATCATTAGTATATATATATACTACATTATTTACTTTTGTTACATTTGATTAAAAAAAATTCAGTATTTTTTTTAAAATTTCAAGCTTATAAACCTTTTTAGAGAATCTGATTTTTCTATACTAAAAAGAGATATTTTATTTATTATAGTGTAAGGTTAATTTTATTTTCTATTCAGTTTGGTTTTATTAATTGTCATATTCTTGTTTGCTCTATTTCTTGTGAGAGAGGAAGGGGACCTTATAAAAGAAAATATCTAGCTTCCAAAGTGGGTTGATCCGACTGTGGGCAAACAAGCAATATTTTAGTATACAAATTGTGTATGTGTGGAAATTAAAATATATATATATATATATTGTGATTTGATTAATTATTTATTTTCCTTTTTAGGATGAAGCACAGGATTTGCAGCTTTCTCTTTTACCTGATCGTGCCCAAGGAGGAGGAAGTATTAAAGATGGTTCCCTTGAATTAATGGTAAATATCAGTTATCTTTGTTATAAAAATATATAACTTTTTATTTCATACATAAAGAATGTATATAATATGCTGTTGGAAATTTTGGTTGAAAAATATAAAAACTCTGCAACAAATATTTGATAACTAAAAGCTATACTGAATATTGAATCATGGGGATTAAACAATGTTACAGAATTTTGTCAGTTGAGTCCCTGATGATTGAAAACAATTACCAAATCAATACAGAAAATTCTTTTAGTAATAAGTAGTATTATAACTTAGATGATTCAACATTAAGAATATTTTTCAATATGCTATTAATGTTTGCTGATATAAGATCCAAAAATTGTTTGCTCTAAAGGAGCCCAGCTTTAAAAGAGATTGGAGTAAATATCTTCTTAATAAGGGGCGTAGTTACCACTGTATCAATGTTACAGAGCACCCAAATTACAAGGACCCAAACATGTGTCACATTTTGACACTTTTAGAAAACTTTTATTAAAGTAATTATTTTTAATATTTTCTAACCCCCTCCCCCCAACTCCACAAGGAATTTTGATACAGGACCCACTCAGGAATAGCTGTGCCAGTGTCCTTAATTTCTATAACTGTATCTATTTATCTTAAATATAAAATAAAAATTAAGGTCTCATTTACCAAGAGGTACATTTTTCTAATAAATTTCTGTACAGATGCCACTACCAGTAAATTATGCAAAACCACCAGAGATTGATGGAATTTAGTCTATCAAATTGAGTCACAGAACTTACTTATTCGAAATGTTGAACATCATTCATTGAAACATCGCTTGAATTCTTTGGGGAGTCTTCTGAGGATTTATTTCTGTTCCGATTTATCTTGTAAATAGGAAAGTTAGCTGTAGCCAACCTTAGAGAGATAGATGACCTTGAAACTGTTATTTTTTATGCTAAGTTTACATATTTTATCACTAACATGATTATTATCTTTAATTGATTTTGGGAAGATTTAATGTATTGTTTGTAGCATTTCAACCGTTTTAATTACTTCTACTAAGAAACTGAAAATGAACAGGTGTTTGAAATATTAAAGATTTGAGTAACAATTTCGATGTGTGATGTCCACTGAGTCAGCAAACTCATCCTTAAAACATAGTGTGTATTAATAAATGAATTTATATTATGTCAGTTGTAGAATTAATTTTTGAGAATCTTTATATCATTTCTAGCTCCACAGGAGATTACTTTTTGATGATGGCTATGGTGTGAATGAAGCTTTAAATGAGCCTGGATTTGATGGAAGAGGACTAGTTGTGCGAGGATCACATTATCTTACACTTGGTTCCATTGAAGACATGACACCTCTGAACAAACGTTTAAGTAAAATGCGTTTCCATGAACCTGTGGTTGCCTTTTCGAGGCTCTCTTATTCAAATTTATCTCGATATGCTTTGAGTGATGTAAGCCTGTTTCCTAGTTTATAATGTTTCATTTTGTTGTCAATTTCATGCTTTCAAATTATAAATATCTTAAATGTTCTAATTTGTAACAAATTACATTAATTTATTCTCCTGTTTCTTGGTTCTTTATGAATTGTATAATAATTATTCTAATTTAACTAATAATTTTTTACTAATTTAAGTTTCTGTTTTGCAGCATCATTATTTTCATTTTAAAATAATGATGTCCTAAAAAAACAACTAATATTTAAAAAAAAAAAATTTTAAATTAACTTAATTTTTTTTTTACTTTTTGAAATTTAAATTGTTACGAAATTTATAGCTTTGAATTGAACTAGTTTGTTTATATATTTTTTTAATTTTGTTTCTCAAAATATTCTTAATTTTAAATTGTTCTTAAAAATCTTATTGAGAAATATGCAATTTATTCATTAAATTTATTTTTAAGATATTTAGAGATTTCTCACCCCTTAAAATAATTTTATTTAATAACAAAGGAACGAATATTTTGCTTAAATATTAATAAAATAATTTTAAAATTATATTTTCAGTGTAAGAAATATATAAATAATCACAGAATCTAGTGAAAATTAATTTTCAAAACAAAGAAATTGTATTACTTAAGTAATTCCAATCTGATAAAGTATATATAAACTTTAATCTAATTTCTTGTTTTTTAGTTCCGTGGTTTAAAACGCAGACTTCCTCACAATGTACATCTATTAACCTTAGAGAGATTGGATGATCAAAGGATATTGTTAAGACTCGAACACTTTTATGAATCAGCAGATGAACCTGAAAGGACAGTCACAGTTTCTCTAAATGTAAGATCATTTTCCTACATGTTTATTTCATAAAGAATTTAATCATTGTTATCCTTGTTTTGTATACCAAGATTTTAAAATTAATTTGATTAATTCTTACTACTGAGATAAATCCATGATTAAATATAAGGCTGATCAGTCGTAAGCATAGAAGCTCACTAGTTTATCAGTATTAAAAATATTGACTGTTCTCATAATTTAATTATAGACGATAATGCATTGGACTGAATGGGCCAATAAAGGATTATTTTATAATTTTTTTAGAAAAATTGCTTAATTGTAACATGTACATAATGTTAATGCAATGGGATTTACTAGTTATTATTAATAGCAAAACAAAGTAAGCCAGTTAAAGTGAACAACTTAGAAGAAATGTGATACATTGACAAAACTGCATTAAAAATTTTCAATACACACACAGGGTGATTTGCTTCCAGACCAATAAACTTGTTGAGCGTGTGGGGACTTGGAATTTCATAGAAATACAGGACTGCAAATGCTATAGTTATGAGCTATGGTGCAAAAAGGCAGTGAAAAAAGAACAGAAACAACAACACATTAATGGAGCAGAAAACATTTTAGGAATCTTCCAGAAAGTAAGGAATTCCATGCAGTGTTGCTATGAAGCCTACCAGATGATTTCTAGTTGTAATTTCAAGCACCTATTGTAGTGCAAACTTTCAATAAAATGTGTTTTGGCTCAATTTTTGGGTTTGTCTTTGCTTCTTTGTACCATAGCTCACAACTATGGCATTTGAGACCCTGCATTTCTATGTGATTCTGAATCATATATGTATTTCCTACGCACTGTGCAAGTTTGTCAGTCTGGTGGCCAATCACCTTGTATATACTGGTAAGTATGTCCATTTTTGCATAGACGAATTGAAAAATATTACATTCAAGTTTAAAGGTTAAAGAAAGTTGAAGTTAAAATTTAATCAATTTTTTAAATTATTTAATTGAAATCCAAAGAAAGAATGATTTATGAAATTAAACAGTGAGTCAAACAAATAAATATAGCTGAGGTACCTGGGATTTCCCAGGTACATCTAAGTCAAATATATAAATATTTGTTACCCTAGTGTGGGAAATGATTTCCACAAAACCTGTCCTCATCGCATCTCTACTCAGTAAAAGAAACATAGCTAAGAGATTTCAGGTATCTAGGTCTAATAGTTCTGAAGATCATCTTTTAAGTGAGTGAGTTGCTTTTCTCAAATATATATAGAGAAAGGCCAATTATCTTTTATACCCCTGTAACCCCGCTGCCCTGTTTGGCAGTTGATTTTTGCAAAACCTATTGGATTTCTACTTAACAAAAGAATTATACATGCAAAAATTTTAAGTCTGCTGGTCTAATAGTTCTGGAGATCTTAAGATGAGTGAAGGAGTTGCTTTTCTCCTATATACATATATGTATTATGTAATTATAACATCAACATTTCAAAAAATATTATTCATGAATAGATATGATATATGAAAATAGAATTTTCAGAGTTATTTTAAATCTAGTAAGAATCAGTAATTTATATCTCTATGATTTTTTTTTACTCTACTAATGTCTAACAATAACATATTCATTATCACAACATATAGGTACATATAAATTATGTTAAAATAGCAATGTCTAATCACATTGACAAAAATTTATTGGTAATTATTGGATTTATTACTTTATCTGATCTATATATGCCTTTAAAATTCAATTTTAAGGAGCTTCGTAGTATTTTACATTATACTTTTCATAAATTTGGAAAAATTTAGAAATATTTAAAATTTTGTCTCTCAAAAAAGTTATACAGTTGTAAAGGCCTAATCATATTGAAAGTGAAATTACATTGCTCATTCTTTTATATTTATTGTAGTTTACATAAGGTTTTATAAAGTTTCATTGTCAGTTACAAAGCTTGACTTTTTTTCCTTCCTTTAAAAAAAAAAGAAAATCTATGAGCAAACAAATTAGCCCAAAATGCATTTTTCCTCAAAGTTTTTTTTTTAATTTTAAAAAATTGATTTATGAATTTGCAGCTAATAACATAAATTCAGCCATTTTATTAATCACCCATAAATGTTAAGAAAAAAAAATTCAAATTAAAAGCATGATAAATGTAAATAAAAACATATGCAATGCATCTTTTATTTGTATCTTTTAATTATCATAACAATTAAATAATTGTTCATATTTAAAAAAGTGAGTTATTATTTTGTGGTAAATAAAATAATATAATTAAAAGTTATTATAAGTATGGAATATTTTTATGTTCTGTTTTAAAACTCCTAAGAAAAGTATTTTTTAAAAAAAAACTTTTATTGATTGAAATAGTATAGATATGCAGAATATTGTCTTCATATATGTTATTATCAACATTTTTTTATTTTCTTTCAGAATCTTTTCAGGCCATTTAGGGTTATATATTATCAAGAAACAACTCTTACTGCCCATGAGTATTTGTATGAGGTAGATAGGTTAAAATGGCGTACTCGAGGTGATGACGAGGAGGATACTGATTTTGAAAGTGAATTACCCCCCACAACAGCCAGTAATGATTTGAGTGAAGGTAAAGTTAGCAAGTCATATTTAAATGCCTTTTTTGTAACTTAACTATTGTCGTCATTTTTAAATTGATAAAATGCCAATGTAAATTGGATATACCATATATTCCAGCTTATAATACACACTTTTAACATAAAAGTATGGGTGCATATTATATGCCAGTTATAAAAATGATAGCTTTAAGAATACAGAAGAGATAATATATATCTAATACTATATCTGAATACTGTTTATTTAAAAAAAAGGGCATCCCTTATGAACTTTATTGGATAATATGAAATTTCATCACATTCGTTGTTCTTTATACATTTAGATACACGATTGAAATCTATTTCATTGAATTACATATCATTGATTTCTATTTCACTCACATGCTATTTTTGGACTGAAAATGATAAAATCATTGTAAATGCACACATTTCAGATTTCTTAAAAAGTTGCACACAGTGAATATGCCTAAAACTTAAAAATACAGTTTGAAAGTATAGGTGTAGGTAATATGCTGGAATTTTTAATATATTTAATTGTTTTTAATGCATTTTTATTTAAAAAGAAAAGAAAGAATTATTAAGAAAATTATTGAAACTTTTAACTTAAAATACAAAAAACAAAAAAAATTGTTTATATTGGCAATAAATTCAAAGCTTATAATTACATTAGCTACAAAAAATTTAACCTCATATAGGTAATAAAAAATAGTTAAGCAAAAATTTTAAAGTTTATTATTTGTTTGTAAAAGTTATAGCAAAATTAGTATAAATGTAAACATATAATTTAAAAAAAATTTTTTTATTTTTTGTAATTTACACTCAAATAAATTTAAATTTTTAATAATGTTATATAAAAATCAATGCATTCTACTTATATACAGAATGAAAGAAATTTATAATTATAAGTATAAAGGTTTTTTTGAATTTACTTGAATTGTTTTTTTAGTACTAATAGAAAGAGGGAGTGGGGTGGGTAGCTCTGTAGATTCACAATAATGCAAAATTTCTTTTTTTTCCCTTGGCTTATTATTTTGAAAGTTATTTCTGTGTGAAAATTATAAATCACTACATTAAGTTTATATAGTTGTATAAAATTTAAATTAATATACTTCTTCTGATATGATTAATGATGTTCAATTAAATTACATAAATTAATAAGAGCATTCTATTAACAAAGTATGCAAGAAAACTATGAATAATTACAATAATTTCATAAGTTATTGTTAATTGAGAACTTACTTTATGAAAACAATGACATTATGAAAACTATGCCTCTGGTATTTATTTTTAATATTTATTACATTGGGTTTTTTTTTTAAATTTTATTTTCACAGTTTTAGAAGCAGAAGTAAACGAGTCAGAAACTGTCAACGAGGCAGAAGACGACCATTTGAGAATTACTTTAAAGCCCATGGAAATCCGGACATTCATTTTAAAAGTAGATTATTATGTTAATTATTAAAGAAGAATATTTATTGAATGCTGAATTATTAATTGTGCAATATTTGATGTAAATATTTATGTTAATTTGGAAGGATGTTGGTCTCGGCTAGTCTAGCGTTGTTAATGCATTTTGTGTCGTTGTAGGCACAAACTGTTGCATGAAATGTTTTATATATTTTCGTTTTAGGATAACTTATTGCAAAATAGCTATTTTAAGTTGTAAATTTATAAATTATTATGTTCATATATATACTGGGAAATAAAAAAATTTTAAAGAATATATGTTGTTTTTTTTTCCTTATTTTTATTATGATATGAATTTATAATTAAATTATGGCTTTGGTTATACCTGTTTTCCTTACCTTTCAAAAATAAATCAGAATGCTTTTCATTGATTGAAAGTTCCATTGTTTCATATATTTTTTATAATATCTGTTACTATGGTAATAAATCTAATTTGAATTTTAAAAAGTTCTAATTTGTTTATCTGTGAATCAATCTAAATCTTTTAATCTATAATAAATAGTAAATCATTTCAATTTTTCAAAAATAAATTTATGATAGTCAAACTTAATCTTTCTTTTAGTTTATTCTACTGTAGTATGAGAAAAAAGACAATTTTATAATTTTCACAATTCTCATTGTTCCTGGATCATAGATAACTAAAATATTATGTTAACTGATTAACCTGATAAGTATAGTTAACTCTTTTCAGTAATTCTAGAAATATTTTTTAAAAACCATTAAAAACTTTAAAACTAGATTTCTTACCCAGAATTAATTAATATATTTTTTTCCCTTATTCATGTTTGGAAAAATGACTTTAATTTTTGTAAACTGGTATCCATTCCTTTAGATACCCAGATTTTCAATAAGTTTTGACCTTGAATATTTATGCTGAACCATAGAGGGGAAATACACAAAAATTTTGGATTTAAGGGTTGAAAAACATGGGGAATCCAAATTAAAAAAATTTATGGTTTTTACAATTTATATTTTTTATTGCATTTGACCATTCATGTTACTTTTAGGATTATACGTAAATGACTTGATCCCTCATGACTGGGCTTGGATTTTAGAATTTTCATATATATTGAAATGAAGCAATAGATAAGGAAAATAATGTAAAATTTTGAATATTCCTTTTTAAAGAAATTTTGGTTGATAAAAAAACTTCAATCATTCAAAGTAGTTGTATGAGAGATAGAAAAAGTTTATTACATGATTTTATTGGTTTTTTAGTAAGTTTTTTTTCTTGAATCATTATAATCTGGAAATGAAAAACATCAAATTAGGTTAAATTTTATGAAAATTATAATCCACATACTGCAAATCTTTATTACCAATTAGTGTGAATTTTTTTTTTCTTCCAAAAATAAGTGTGCTTGCAATATACGATAGATGCAGAATGATAAATATTTTTACGTTTTTTTAGTTGCAGTGTGAATTATGTATTTTAAAAAATAATGATGCACCAATCTATATATAAAGGAGGAGTAAAGTTACTCTCACTCACTTATCATCATGATATCTCCTGAACTATTAACCTACACACTTGAAATTTCCTAAGCATGTTCTTTTCATGGAGTAGAGATTCACTATGAACGAGTTTTGTGAAAATCGACTCCTATGGAAAGTTACTGGAGCATATAAGATAAAAAAAAAAACCTTTTTTGAACTATTATACCTACAGTAATGAAATGTGGTATGCAAGTTCCTTACGGATGAGTTGAAATAAACTGGAAACGGGTTTTCCGAAAATCAATTCGCATAGGGGCTACGAGGCATGTTGATAAAAAAATTCTGTTTTTGAATTATTAGACTTAGAATTTGGCAAGCATGTTTGTTTTGTTGAGTATAGATCCACTAAATGTGGTTTTTGCAGAAATCCACTTTGGGGCAGGGGTTATAGGAGCGTATCAAACAATTCTACTTCAATTTTGGAAATTCGTCCTATCCTTTTTCAGTTCCTACTCTATTAGTTCACACACTCCCTATATATATTTATATATCTTATGTGTTAAAATTTTTCATCGTCAATAAAATACTTTTTATTCGTCCACTCAAGTTCAAATACATTTTTTTACATTTGTAGTGAATAACACTTGATCTTATTACAGTTTTTTTTAAATTTTTATTCAATTTAATTCATTATAATTTTAGAATATTTCTGTCGATTTCCTCTAGATGGCAGCCCCATTGGATAAAATAACTTTTGCTAAATTTGTGAAGAAGATTTAACTTAACCTGAATAATCATATGCTAGTTTGACGTCAGCATTCCTTATAAACTGGTTTTAAGATAAATTCTTGCCTTTTTTTTCTACTTTTATAAAAAAATGTTCTTTCAAATTTAATGTGGTTAAAAAGTATTTAATGTTAATTTAAAAGGTTTTTTGACACTTAATATTGTGTTTCTATCACATGTAAAAACAAATTAATATCAATTGTAATTATTTAATAAAAAGTAACTAAAATAAAAATTTTCTAAGTTGACCAAAGTAGAAATTGACTAAAAAAATTTTTTTTATATATATATTAGTTGTTAAATTGAGAGGTGATGGTTATAAAAATGTTTTTCAATTCAATCGGTCGTCAGTTATATATATGCATACATTATAAAATACCCAGTAAAATGAATATATTTAGCTACTGTTTTAATTTCCGTGACAGTCTTATAATTTTTCTGATTGTTTTTGAAGTATGTCAGAATTTATTTCCTAAAAAGTGTGACTTTTTCATCTTTTAATCCTTTTACCCATTTATGAAGCATATATTAGCTTTATCTAAGTGTACTAGACATTTGTTAAAAAAATAAATTTTAAAAAAATGCATTTCAATAATATATTTCATCCTTGTGAATTTTTACTCTGTTAACTTTTTCTTTTATCTACTACTTTTAATCGATTTGTAACTAGATCCCAAAAAAACGTGTTCATTTTTTGCGAGGACCCCGAAAAGAACTTGTCACGTGCTTCTCCAAGGCCGTCTCTCGGTGTCCTGTCATATCGAGTCCACCCCGAACGATTTCTGCGATTGACAAGTCGTCATTTCCTCGATTCTGAAAGCGATCGAACAGGACCACCCAGAAGAAAGAAATGGAATTATTTGTCTTCCACTTCTAGTGACTCTTAGCCAGGTTCCGTGTGAAAAAAAGGTGACGTTAAGTGTTCGAATTCTTTGCCGCGAGGCCTACTTTTTTTTGTTTCGGAAGAATAACCGAGAAGTCTCTTGCTCATTTCTTTAGAAACTCCCCAATTTTCCCAATCAGAATCTTCGTTTGTAAGCGTGAAATTTAAAGCGGAAAATGTAAATTAATACAGTTACTGTGAATATGAAATTACTGTGGTAGAAATTAAGGGTTTCGGGGGGAAAAGTTAATTAATCATCAGAAGGTATAGAATATTCTTTCAAGTTATCTGCTATACCCGCCTAGAGAATCGAATTTCTCATTTTCAAAATTATGATGATTTGTTTTGATTACAAATATTGTAATAATTTTATTGCAATTGGATTTCTGTAATAATATTAGCTTAATATCTGCAGAGATTACAGTCGTGGCCAGTGACGCACAAAGGGAGGGGGGGGGGTGGATTCGGATCCCTCCATAGCCCTTTGATTTTTTTTCGATTGATTTTAATCCTATATATGTAGTACTTAAAATTTAATTAAATATTGGTTTTTAATAATTAGTTTTATTAATTCTAATTATTTATTCAATAACTAATTTTTGCTTTTAACCACTCTTTTCTTAGACTCCTCTCTTATTAACAGTAGAAAGACTTTACGCCCTCTAGCGGGTAGAGCAATCTTCGGAAGTGTAATTACGTACGAGCTTGCACTCCGATCCCTTTCAATTCTAATCTAAATTTTACTTCTCTAGTTACGTATGTAAATGTTTGTTTTGTCTAACAAACATGTTTTAATTAACTAGTGGACTTAGTTAAGAACTCATTCCTCGTGTGTTCCTTAATTACATTGGGTCACTCCCTTATATGCTGTTTGTTCCCGAGAATCGACAAATTCAAAAGAATATGTTGGGTGGCGTATTAGGGTATTTTCTATTCTACCCGATTGTTTTTACCTTGAAAATGTTTACTTACAGTTTTATGCCGTGGCAACAAAAATCTAAATTAATTTTGATTTATCGTTTGGTAAAATAAAACTTTTTTCAATGGGGCTGCGCATTAGTATTTTAAGCCTTTGCAGATCTAGTACATTTTCCAGGAGCTGGTATCACTTTTTAGCGCTGCGCCCTATAGGCGATAACAATTACAGCAAGCAATTTAGACGCCCAGTTTTCTCCACAGAGGGAGGCACCTGAGCTCTTGGCGATGCAAACCAGTACTAGGACTTAATTTTGCCGAGAGCATCCAAGCCAAACAGACACTCTAGGGATCTTTTACATGCCGCATAATCATACGACATGACCGCTGTCGATTTTCTGCAACATGAAAATCCACCGATTTGGGCCGGGGTCGAACCCGCAACCTTGGGTGCAGAAGGCCAGCGACAAGCCGACTGAATAAATGTAGACAATTATTTCATCAATGTTGACATGTATGCAAAAATAGAAAGTGAAAGACTCCTCTACATACGACTAAATCAAGTCAAATTGCGTTCTGAAGAGTACATCCATTTACGGGTTGTAATGCGATGCAGTTGTAAAATAAAACTGAAAATAAGGTTTTATATAAGTTTTATTTGTGTACCAAGTAATTATTTCATATAAGTATATTAGAAGACATCGATTTTAATAACTGAACAGATATTTTTGATCTAGTAGCAATTTATATTTTCTTGTGTAAACACTGCATCTGTTGACTCATGACTCTGTTGTAAAACTCTCTCTCATGACTCTGTTGTAAAACTCTCTCATGACTCTGTTGTAAAACTCTCTCTCATGACTCTGTTGTAAAACTCTCTCTCATGACTCTGTTGTAAAACTCTCTCTCATGACTCTGTTGTAAGACTCTCTCTCATGACTGTTGTAAAACTCTCTCTCTCATGACTCTGTTGTAAAACTCTCTCATGACTTGTAAAACTCTCTCTCTCATGACTGTTGTAAAACTCTCTCTCTTTCTCATGACTTGTAAAACTCTCTCTCATGACTGTTGTAAAACTCTCTCATGACTGTTGTAAAACTCTCTCTTATGACTCTGTTGTAAAACTCTCTCTTAAGGCTGTTGTAAAACTCTCTCATGAATCTGTTGTAAAACTCTTATGAATCTGTTGTAAAACTCTCTCTTATGAATCTGTTGTAAAACTCTCTTATGAATCTGTTGTAAAAACTCTCTCTTATGACTCTGTTGTAAAACTCTCTCTTATGACTGTTGTAAAACTCTCTCTTATGACTCTGTTGTGAAACTCTCTCTAATGACTGTTGTAAGATATTGTTATATAATTCTGGATCGTGATGTAAATGGTAACAATTATTAGAACACATTTATCTATTGGAAATTTTAACAAAACTATTTTACCTTGCAGAGTTAAGCTTGTGTGGATTGCTATTTGATCATTGTTAGCTAAAATATTTCAGATATTAAAGATAATTGCACTGTATTGCTTTTTAAGGTGAAGTTCTACGAGTCTATCATTTTAAAAAAGTTTTCTGAATTTTCGATTCATCTCTATTGAATTGAAGGAAGTTAGCCTTTTTTCTCCTCCCCTCTAAATTTAAACCTATAGAATATTCATATTAGCAATACATTATAATTTTTTCTGTAAATGACTCTAGTTTTTTTTAATGCGTCATTTTTTGTAGCAGTTTTACCAAATGCCACACTTAAAAGCTTTTAAAAATTTCGGAAACACTAAAGCATTTTCTCTCTATCTCGTGTGTTTCTTTTTACTTAATTGCTACAATAATGTGGCGTATTAAAAATTAATAACATAAAATAATAAATGTTTTCCAATTGTATCCAATTAAATAAAATTTTGGGCAAGATTTTCTCTTGAACGCATGTTAATTAAAAATTAAAAAAAAAGATCCATCCCCTTGTTTATGTGCCCTGATTTGAATTAAAATTATTCTAATTTCTTTCCTTTCAAATTGTAATCAACACACGCCAACCATGAAAACGAATAAACAAAACACGAATTATTGTTCCTCGCGCGCACGAAAACCACGTGCTGGAACACATCGTTTTCGCGCCAAAATCACTCCCCCTTTCTTTTATTTCTAATTGGCACGCCGTCATCGAACCCAAAACAAGAAGTACGCCGCGCATGACGGCGAAGACGCGCGGCTTCTTAATCAGCAACACGCGTCGCCATGTGGCGCTACCAGAAGTCGAACGCATCCTGCAAAGCATGACGGTCACGGCTGATTCGAATCGCATCCGAGCCGAACGCAGCACCTGCCTAACTTAAAGGGTTTCTTGTAGGCCCAGACGTGTTCCAGGTAAGGGGATCCCCGAAGCAAACACGTCATCTGGTTGTCGTCACGAATGGAATGAAAGTGGCCTAAGCCAAAATTCGTAAGAATATGATGATACTCAAACCACATTTTAAATGCCTGCTTTCATCAACAATGAATCTAATTTTCAAAAATATGTTACTACAGTGATAAAACTGTCTCTTAAAATTTATATTTGATCAATAAAGCTCTTATATATATAAAAAAAATTAGCAATTTTTATCAACCCTTTGTTGTATTGCAGCAATTTACACGTAATTAAGAATTCAAAAGTAATTTTTTTTATTTATATAATTATGTGAAAATTTTTACACGTTCTTTATTCGAGCACACATAAAATATACATCTCTGAAAAAAAACCTATATTTAAACAAACAAATATTTTAAATTTTTTAAAAATATTTCAATAATATAAAATTTTTACCTTTTTTTGCAAATTTTAATATATTTTAGTAATTTTTTTTCGAATAATGTAAGAAGTGTCCCGCACAATTCTGTGCGTGAGATTGGTATTATGAGGGATACTTTTATTTCTACAATTTTTTCGTGTCGGAAATTATAAAAAACACTAAATAACTATGTCTAACTTTGATTACATTTTAAAAAACAAGATATCAACCATTGGCATGGCCAAGTAATTTTAGCGCGTTTTTCACATGTTGTATTTTGCAATAATGCAACTAATGAACTTTTTACTAACAGAAGGTAGTGTGTTGTGTGTACTGTACCACTCCTTTAAATGTACTATTATTGAGCTGAAAAGAAATAATGACACAAAGATTTCCTCATTTTTGTGAAGATTTCCTCCAAAATGCTGGTAGATTTTTTTTAAAAAACTTTTTGCAAACAGTAAATTTACTAGGTAAAATTTGAGAAAACTTTGTTATAAACTAGTGAAATTCAGGAAAATTTGTAGGAAAACTATGGGAAAATTTAAGTATGATTCGGCTCATCTAGGGCACAAATGCCGAAAACCCGAGGTCAATTGGTTGCTTATTGGCTGAGAAAAAGGTACGACAAAATATGGAACGAAGACGAAATTTGCGTTCTAATAGCGCTTTTGTTCCACTACATGAAAAACGCGCTAATAATTGTTTACCTAAATCCTTATTCCTTACACAGAATTATCAAACCCATTATACAAGCCGACCAGAAACAGTTTCAAAACTTTTTATTGAATAGAAAAAAGCCAAAGCATTTTAAATATGCGATTGTGGTAAAAAAAATAAATAAATAAAAATAAAATTAAAAAAAACTGAGCAAAATCACTTGAAGTTTTTGAGGTCAGTAAAATAAATGTAAGAGCTAAATTCAGACTTCTTGTGTTCTTGTTTCAGTTTTCGCTTCAACCTACTGCTAAAATTTTAAAAAAAAATGGTTAAATAATGTAGCTAGAGATAAGAAATTTTGTGAAATACATATTGAGAAAAGTCGCACGATCAAAGTGAGGTAATAAAAATAAATCCGTTATTTTGGTCATTTTTAGGATAATATGTGTCCCCTTTAAAATTTAATACACCAGAATATATATATATTTGTCTTTTTTTTTTATCTCCCTTAAAAATTAAATCGGAATAATATATATTTACAGCGCCGATCCTAGCAGGTATACAGAGCATGGTCCGCACGCATGCGGCCGCATATAATTCTATCAATCAAGCAAATTTTTTTACGAATTTCTTAAAATAAAACTTATAGGGGAAGCCTGAATGCTGAACATTAAAGTAGTTGGAAAGGAAATATGCTGAACATTAAATAGTTATTGGAAGATCAAAACAAGTAATGTAAAAAAAATTAAGTTAATTCCTACTTAGATAAAAAAAAAAAAAAAATTATTACTTTTTATTAAACAGTTACAATTAATAGAAATATATATATACATATGACAGAATCGCAACATTAAGTCTCAATTAATTTTTTAAAATTATTATTAAAGTATCGTATTGTCATCCCAAACAATCGTGTATATAAAATTTCAATTCAACTGAATGATTTGAAACGTGAGGGGAAAAAACCTTTTTAAAGTTTTGACCCAAATCGCTAAAAATGAAGTTAACGTGGCTGTAACTGTAATTCTTTAAATAATTAATTTTAGTCAATTTTAATTAATTATAATTAAATTATTGTATTCTGACCCAAAACAATTGTGTATGGAAAATTTCAGCTCAAATGAGCGCTTTAAAATGTAAGAAAAAAACCTTTTCAAGTTTTTACTCAAGTCGGCAAAAGTGATGTCAACGTGGCTGTATTTGTAATTCTTTGAATAGTTAATTTTAATCAATTAATTTCTATTAATTATGATTAAATTACTGTATTGTCATACAAAATAGGCTTGTGTATAAAAATTTCAGCTCAATCGAGCGCTTTAAAATGCATTTCATTAACGAGTGAAAATTTGAACAAGATAAATATATAGAGAGAGTGAACTAATAGTAGGAATTGAATAAGTACGGATAACATAGCATAATTTAAGATTAATAGAGTGTTATTGCACTGTCCACTGTCCATTAATCTCTACTCTTTACATAACATCCTTCATTTGATAGAAAAATTCGTGGCAGAGTCAGCAATACCGCGATAGAAAAGGTTTCTTGCTTATCAGCTGCAATGACGGTGCACTGTGGATCGATAATAAACAAAGGGGTCTCAAAAATGATTTTTGCAAAAGTTGCTTTACGAAAATTTCCAATGTGGTTAATCTTACCTAAGACGTAGGAGTGTTTAAATTCAATATGCATTTGAGGAAATTAAACGTTTTCAATTTACTAATAGCCTTACACTTTAGAAAAACAAAACAGAGGAAAGAGTTGATATCTATGTCTTTGCATTTTTATATATAATAATGCTTTACTTTTTACTCTTACACTGGTAAATGAGTTTATAACGTCATTGTTAGGTATTAGTCATAATATGAGAAGTTCTCTAGAGGGGCAGCACATTAGGTGTATGCACGTGGGCAGCCAACACCCTAGGATCGGTCCTGTATATTTACTTTTTTCAAAAACACTTTACTAGCTTCTTATAAAGCTCTAGTTATGTAGTGCAGTAGCGCACCAAAAAATGTTTCAGGAAAGGGGGGGGGGGTCAATGGTCAAAAGTTCCCCAACTCGTATCATACCTCAAGACAACATCAAATGATTCTTCTGATTTTGTTAACAAAAGTAGTAAAAAATAAATTATTGAATTAATAATTAGCATTAATTAGTATAATAAAATGCTAATAACAAAAACTTAATTTTAATTAAATTTTTTGTTATATATATAGGATTATCACATCAATCGCGCGCGCGCGAAAAAACTCAAGGCCTTGGGGGAGAGTCCAGATTCCTAGGTCACCCCCTCCCCCTTGTGTGCGCCACTGATGTAGTGTATTCTTTTTATCATTTGGGTAAAAAAATACACTATGAATATAGTTGTAAACTTTTCATATAATAAATTGTATCAATGCAGCATATATAAAATGTAAAGCATGATATAAAAAATTACAAACATCCCACGCTTAATAGCATGTGAAATTTACCATGATATGGAACGAAATCTCACCGTGGGTATTCCCCTCCCGTTTAATCTATAGAAAAACGATCCCTTGTTTGACCCCACCAATTTGTCGTGGGTGCATTTTTACATTTCCTGGACTTTAAAAAGAACCAGGGTGGACAGTCCTACACGCTTGACTGCGGGCTCGACAGGAAACGCACCTGTCAGCAGAGGGGGGAATTAAACGTAATGATCTCTTTTCAATTGCTGATCATTCTGCCCTGAGAATATCCAGTTGAAATCGTTTCCCAGCCCTCAGAAAATGTCCAGCGGAATGCTTCTGGCGGAATTTGATTGGCTATTCTCGTGGGACTGGGAGTTTGTCTGAAATTATTCTTTCTTTTGTCGATAAAACGGAAGGTATTCACTGGCTTTAATCTGTCGAGAGTGGGAAATGTTAAAAGAGTTGGAAAAATGAAAAGAAAAAAAAATATTTCCGACGAAAAGTGAGATTCTTGGCTTTAAGCTGTTGGTAGCAGGAAATGACAACAATTTTTGGCAACAGTTATCTTTCGGATTTAGATCAGTGGTTTTATTTTACACTGATTGATCAGAACGTTAATTGATTGGCAATGGATAGCTTAGCGCAGTTAACTTTAAAACATTCTGTAAATTAAATATTGTTATAAAGAGTGCAATTAATAAATTGATTCGAATTTATTTTAATTTACGTCGTGCTGTAATTTTGAACCTTGGTGAAATGACAAGGACGACACAAGAGCAGCTACCTCCTAACTACAACACCGTGCCAACGCGAGAATTTTTAGCCTCTGCATTTTTATAGTGCATCAACCCCTCTACACGGTGGGTCTTAAGTGGCAATAGGACTCGAACTCAAAATACGCCGGCCATAACTACTTCGCTACTGCGGCCACCAGAACAAAGAATAGACACAATAATAAGGTACATGAATAAGATATATAGTGGGTTAAATATAATATATGCATAACTTCAAGATGTTAATTTTCTCATTTCATCCTTTCCTATATTGCAGGGCTGAGATTTTTTATTAAAAAAATAATTACCTTAAATTAAAATCAAAAGGGAAAAACACTCACACATGTGAGTGCTTTTTTTATAAGAATTACAGCTGATCAATACACTGGTTGACCTACATACCGGTTCTTCACACAGGTGAATTAAAAAAGTATAACAACCAAGATGATAGGAGAAAAAAAAAACGCACACACTCATTTGAAGTCAAATTAATAAATTATGTTTTAAATAATTTTAAGTAAATTTCAATTCTATCAAGCGCATCATACTGATATTAAAAATTAGTGTACCAAAAACTTATAAATCAGATAAACTCTTAGCATAAAAACTTTTTAGATATCTAAATAAATGTAAGCACACTTTATTCCAGGAAAATCCTAATTCGCGTAATGATATTACAGCGTAAGTTAGAAATTCTAGAAAAAAAATTCTGCTGTCAAATAAAAAAAAAAACTAAAATTTAGTTATTGAAAGAAATTTATAAGTATCTATAAAACAAAAAACTGAAAAAAATAAAGGTTTGCATCCCGATATAGGTGTGGCATCATGTGACATCATATCGCCAGTTACGGATTAGGTTTTAAAGTACGCACACACAACAAGAAAAAAGAAGGATTGTAGATTATACACAAAAATAATGAAGAAAATATTAATTGCACCGTGGAATATTTTCTAACGATAGTAAATAAATTTCTTAAGTAATTAGTCAATATATTTTTCTTTTCAAACATGACTACATATTAAACCACAGTAAAATTTTGCATTTTTGAAGATCCACATTGTTTTGTTTTTTACTCTTGTAATTCCAGACAATTATCTGACAAATTACAGCAGCTGGTCCTCATGCTACATATCTAGTACATTCAAATTGTCGCAGACCACACACAGCATGTTTCTTTAATATAAACTAAAGACTCAAATTTGTGGTTTGGAGTCCCTCTGGCTGAAGTCATCACTTGAAAATTAAGGAATTACTTCTAAAACATTGAAGCAAACTGCAAGTCTAATATTATTAGCAAAATTGTATTCGGCTTTCATTCAAATTACTATAAAAACTGTTTTAAATTCAAAATTCAATTAGCTTTATAAGTTTAACTAAGCAACCCATGAATTTCCCGACAGAGTTTTAGAATATAATTGTTTCAGAAGTGTATTATGAAATTGTGAGGTGAATAACCCACACCAATCATGAACTTTAGGTACCATCTCCACCAAATGGCAGAAGGCCTTAGTAGCCTAGTCGTTACGGTCACGAACTCACCGCCGGCGTGTCATGAGTTCGAGCCTTAATTCCATCGAAGGGGTGTTGAGGAGCTGAAGCACATAAAATCTGTCAAGGCACAAAGTGATTAAGTTGGCGTGGTGTGGTAATTAGGAAAAAAATTGTCGTCTCAGGTGTCGCCCTCGTCACTTGGTCTTGATTCAAAATTACGAGGTCTGTCGCCGCTAGTGTTTCAGAGTGTGATGATGTTTTGTAGCATTTCTAAATTTGAAATGAACCGAATGATTAAAAAGCGCACGTGCTCTCCCCCCCCCCCACACACACCATAACAAATTTTAAAGTAAAAACTTTATTGGTTTCATTAAGTATATCATAAAAAAAAATGCGCGTTTAAATTTAAGGTAAAATGTTAGATTTTTAGAATTTAGTACATTGCATTGAACAGAAAAGTGTGTGAAACTCATCTTTTCCTTTATAAGAAAATTCATTAGAATTTCTCGACAAAATTCGTTGTAGGTTTGTGGTAACAACATCGATATTTGTTTCTTCTAGGGAGATTTAAAATCTCACAGAAATTTAAATCAACTCATTTAAAAAGATAATTTAAACTTATTTTAATGATTAAAAAAATATTTGAATTAAGAGGTAAACCGTTGCCAAACGTTTAGCAAAAATAAATTAGTATTTAATTTCTCTCCAATAAGACAAAAATTTGTATATTTTACTACAAGGGTGTCAAACTTAAGGGCTTAAGCCAAACAAAACCAGGTATAACTTTAAGTGAGCCGCAAAATATAATATATATATATATATATATATATTATAGAAACGTAAGTTTTTATTTCGAATACATTATAATAAACATACATAAAGGAACAAGAAAAATTTACTGTTTATGCCTTGAAACTTGATATCTATTCTCTTCTATCTTTTCTACTTCGGGAGAGAAATTTTGATATTTTATTATATATTATTGTGAGCCGATATATTGGCCTGGCCGCAAAAATATTCATTTTGAGCCGCATGAGGGTCGCGGATCGTGAGTTCGAAATTTCTGCTGTACAGTATCTTTAGACCATATCTTTCTCTCTTCACCATCTAAGAATTCTATAGAGCATCTCGATGATGATTTTTAGAGAATTTTATGCCATTACTATGACAATTATGATAATCACGTATTTTAAGTTGCTATTACTATTTTAAAATGTACTATCAAATTACGGACAACAGCAACTATTGTAAAATATCTGGATATAAATATATGATTACATCACTCTAAAATACATTTCACCCCAAAACAAGTAATAAAGTAATTTTGAGTTCTAGATAAATCTTTTGATTAATAAGTAAAACGGCAAGGTCAGCTGCTAATATGTTACTGCGTAATTCTAATGCATCTTCAGCAAAGTAAAATCCAGTTCTCATCTCATCGTGTCTGAATTCGATACGATTTTTGTTTTCTTCCTTGCTATTTTGGAAGGAAGATAATGTACAAAATTGAAAATAATTAGAGATTTCGCATTTCTGAATTTACCAAAAGGATAATTATTCATCCTTATGTTTACGCTGTATTAACGGGAAATCTGTACCCAGGAAAACCCCAATCCGGCCTTGAATTGATTTTCTATTCTTGATTTTAATTACAAACATGGAAACCCGAAATTTAAAGTTCATTAACAACCGCTTCCAGCTCCCATTTTGCTCGGATTTAATGTAAAATGATAGTTTTAAGACACTGCGACTAATCTATGAATATGTTCTCTGTATCCGGCGAATCTCATCGGAACAACCCAAGTCATAACATAAAAGGATATAATCACAATTAAATCGTGGTAAAAAGATGCCCTTGAACGTGATAAATATCTGTCACCTACATCCACCCACCCAAAGATAGGTACATTCTTGTTTTCTATTTTCAAAATCCTGAATGAAATAAAGAATAAGAATAGGCCTGGTTATAATGGAAGCCGTATCTATCTCGGCCTAATTGAAAGTAAAGCTTTATAAAAAAAAATCTCAAAAGAAAATGCTGTGTTCTAGTAAATTAGTAGATGTGGAAAATAAAAAATAAAAATATGCAATAAGATAAATAAAAGTTGATATTAATTGAAGGGGTTGGTTCAAAACGTGATAATGACATTCACCTTCGAATTTTTTTTTTTTTTCTTACCGCGTGTGTCCCAACCCTTTAATATGAAATCCACGCGACTGTTGAGGAAATTAATATAGAAAGAGAGAAAAGAAAAAAGCAGGAAAAGAAAGAAATCATTTGCAGTAAAGCAGGCTAGATAATGGAGTTTTTGAAACAAATCACATAATGTTACGATGTATCAAATAAAAGTGTGATTACTTTTGTGACGGGAACTCTTTTTTTTTTGTGTATTCCAAATAAGAAATAAGAGTAGTTCTTTTGTATTTTCATCGGCATATGGAACTTGATTTCGATTTCTGCCGAAGAAAACTATTACTTAAGTAAAAAAAAAAAAATGACTTTATACATTGAAATGCCTGAAATATCTCCTATTTTGAGATTAAAATTGTCAATACATTTTAATTTATATTTTTTCTTTCAAAAAAAACATATAGTTCTTTTTTTATATAACTTATTGTCTGGAAACATGGTAAAAAGTTTAAATGTTCTAAATAATTGAACATTAAAATATTATACAATGGAACTATTGTTTTTTTTTTTTTTTGCTTAATGTGCTGGATTAGAACCCACGACCTATGGGTTCGTAAGCACGTAACATACCACTAGACAAAAGGGATCCCTGTTGTCCGGAGGTTATTACTGGCTTACTTAGATATCGCCACACTTAGTTTATAAATTATATACATAAAGGAGAAAAGAGAGAGAGTGACTCACTCACTAATCACAATATGTCCGGAACTTTTCAACCTAAAGGCTTGAAATTTGGTAAGCATGTTCTTTCATAGAGTAAATATTCACTACAAAAGGGGTTTTACGAAAATTGACCTCCAAGGATAGATGGGGTTGCGAGAGGTTAAGGGGTTTTATAAATAAAAAAAAATCCTATTTTTGAATTATAGACCCACATACTTGAAATTTGGTTTTCATGTTTCCTTTGTTGAATAGAGACCGTTAAGAATCGATTTGACGGAAATCGTCTCCTTGGGATTACGAGAGCTCCCGATTGTAAAATTCCCGTTTTCGAAATGCATGTTTCTATTGTTGAATTGAAATTAGCCAAGAACGGGTCTTACGGAAATCGACTCTCAAGGGCGGTTACGGCGCTTATTGATTTAAAAAAAACCCTGTTTTTAAACCATTAGATTTAGATTAAAAAGTTTTCTAGCATAATTATTTTGTTGAGTAGAAATACTCTAAAATATGTTTTGCGGTAATCATTTTAGGGCAGGGGGCTACGAGAACGTAAAAGATAATCCTATTTCAATTTTAGTAATTTAAATTCTGTCCTTTTTAAATCCGGAGGTGAGGGTTATAAGAATATTTTTCTATCTAATCGAATGCTAAATGCTGGAACTTAGATACCAATAATTTATATATAAACAGTATTTATTTTTATAACATCATAAAATATCCAGTGAAAAGGGCGGATAACGGCTGGTAAATTAATAAAAATGTCAACAATACACTACAGAGTAAAAAAAAAGGGTTAAATTCATAAGATGTCATAATCACATAACTGCTACAACATATTTTTAAGACTATCAGTTCATAAGTTGATGTGATGTCATAGTCACATGATAAATACAATCTCGCGTTTCCAGCCAATTGGCTCAGGCGCTTTGTTGTACAAAGTTTTGATTCTTACTTAAATTTTCTTTTAAAGTATACATATGTGTCAACAAGTCGGCTCGGTGGCTATGAGGTAGCGTTCCCGCTACATAAGCGTAAAGTTGCGGGTTTGATTCGAGCTGGAGTCGACAAATTTTCTGGATGCGAAAATCGTAGACTAGCATGTCATATGATTATGTGGCACGTAAAGATCCCTTGAGCATCAATTTGGCTTTGGTATTCCTGGCAAAATTAAATCACGACAACATTTAGCAACCTACGAGAGTTTGTATAAAATTAATTCAAGTATAAAAATTCGAATGCGAGAGCCACCACTAGATGTCACCACTACTGAAATGGCTCTGACACTTAGGGATCTTTCCGTGTCTGGAAAGGCTAGTGTGGCAAAACACAGCCCATTTGAAAAAAAGTATTTGTCAATAATAGCAACGCAAATAGGTAAATAGACTTGATTCATTGGTACACGTGTAATATATAGGGGAGACCGGGGCAAGATGACGACGTTAACAGATTTTGTTGTTTATTAATATATTTTTAAGGGTAGTAAAATCAATTTTACATGAACTGTTAGAGTAGTCCTTTGTAGTATTAAAATATATTACCATTTAATTTTTCAAATAAAAGAAGTAAAGGAATATTTTATTTTTTCATAACCTTAACAAATCGTCATCTTGCCCCAGTACAGGGGCAAGATGACTTTTGCCTTGGGGCAAGATGGCGACAGTGAAAAAGGTTGAGCATATTTTATGTTTTGAATGTGTTACATGGTTTAACAAATGATATAACTGTGTTTTTACATCTTACAAAGTATCAAACTAAGCGTAATGCATTGTAACGTAATATTGAAGTGTTTAGTTGTATACCTTACAAAAGACACAAATAAAAATGACATTTTTATAATTGGAACATTCCTCATGCCAACACTCTTGGCATTTGCAGCACTGGATCCATTCTTCTGTTGGAGGGATCCTCTTCACAAGCAGGACATCTTATAACACCGTCCTTTGAAGTTGATACAACCGGAATGCTTGCCCTGGATTTTATAGATTTAGGCCTACAGGAACAGTTTGAGTTTTTTTACTCCCTTTTTTAGCTTCACGAGCTTTTTTTTTCTGATTTTTTTTTAACTTCCTGTTCTTCCTTCTACTTTTCCCTTTGTTCTAACATTTCTTTGGTGGGTATGCTTGTAAGAATGCTAGAGCTCAATGTTTTGTTTTTTCTTTTTTTCTCACATTATGTTGTTTTAGGCAATGGTTTGAAATAAAAAACACTAACAGGCTTCTTTGGTGCATCGGAATCAGCATTTGCCATAAGTTCTGGTTTTTCTGGAGGGTTTATATGTTGGTTTTCTATTACCGGGGTCTGAGGATTAGCACTATTATTCTCAGTTTCATCGCCAACGGCAGCATGGTTAGTAGTTTTTACCGCAGCAAAGTCATGTTAGCTAAACACAAGAGGATTATGAGGCTCAATCCCATATTCTTTAAACCCTTTCAACGGCATTTCCAACTGTAGCTGATTTGAAGTAAGTGATGCTCAAAACCTCACCAATATTTTTCTCTGTGATAGTTTGTTCTGGATGAGGGACCATTAAGTTGTCACATGCTTGGCTATAGTGCGTTTTTAAATGGCCGAAAAATGACACAACAAGGGGCTGGAGACGATGTGATGTGTTCGACGGCAACCCAACCATGATGATGCTTTTCGCTCAGCAATATAAGATAGCCTACAAAGTTATATGAGTTTTGTGATTGTCAAAAATGAACAGATTAGGAGATTCTTTGCTTGGTTTCACATGAAGATAAAAGTGCTTCAAAAGAGAGAAAAAGGTGACCTCATGGTTCCAGCCCTTATCACTACAGTTTCCTACAGTTCCTGGTGGGGCTCTTTCTACATGTTCAGGAAGCATTCGTTTTCTCACAAAAAATCAGAAAAGGTGGCAGATAAAAGCCAGTAGCTCTAAAGCAACAAATTATTGTTACATTCCTTCCTCTTTAGAGGGGAGAGCTTAGCGGATGGCAAAAATGTCTTCCTCTGGTCACCCCCTTTCGAATGAAACCTTTCCCAATCCGATGCACCTCTTAGCCCCAAAAGAGATGGAAACGCAAGGTCACTCGGACATACACACAGACAAACAAGTGTTCACAGGATTTAATAGAATGGACAACAAAAGTAAGTTTAATAAATTCCGAAACACGGGGCAAGATGACGAGCTCGTCATCTTGCCCCGTGTTTCGGATCGTCATCTTGCCCCAGACTGTCTGTTTAAAAATATTCGCTCTCATTACCATGAAGGAAGGCAATTAATTGACATTTATTCATGGTAATAGGTAGTATTTAAACCAAGTTACTCATAAATATTAAAGAGAAACGTTATATCTTACCTGAATCTGTAGCAGAGCTTATTTACACATGCATAAAAGTTATATCGTGGCATCAAAAAACAATAAAAGCTTCACAACTAACACAAAAAGGGCGATTTCAGCGTTTTTATACTATAGTTTAACGAAAGGCCAAAAGGAGAGCCAGTAGTGTTCATTTGATGCTGCTACCTAGTGGAATACGGAAAAATTAAGACGTTAGTCATCTTGCCCCGGTCTCCTCTACATATTGTTTTGATTTCGAAAAGTTTTTGGAAAATCTTAGTACTTGAACATCTTTACTGAATGATTAGATTTGAAATTTATCGAAATTTTACAAGTATTTCTGCAAGTACAAGTCTAATAATGATTATAAATTCAATTTAGATCACGTGATCATATTTATCACGGGACTTATGTATTCAGCCTATTGACAAGCAAATAAGTTAATTTACTTCAAATATCCCATTTTTTATAGTTAAAAAAATTCTCTTTTTCATATAAATGTAGCATTTTTTTCAGAAATCAAATAACAAAGAATATTATAAATATATTAACATAACAAGAAAGAGAGACAGTCTTTTTTTTTAATAAATCAAACCATTCATTGTAAAAGGAATTATATCAATTTGTTCTAGAGAGACGGGAAAAGATATCCTCAAAAATTGATCTAAAAAAATCAATTAAAAATTATAAGAGTGTAATAATTAAAAATAAAGAAATAGCTTCATAAAAATGAACTTGATAATTGTTACAAAAAGGCAGGGTCTTTTATATTAAATTATAATTGACGAATTAATGCATAATCGAATGTGGTTCTTTTTAAAATAGCAATAAAATATAATTAGATTTATATGTGTGCTACACTATATTTACATCATTGGATTAAGCAGGACGAACTTATTTTATAAGAAACTAATTATTTCACTTTTTCACACAAAACAGATACTTTGCACCACCATCTACAACAGATGTCGGTAACCTTTTAGCTGTGATGGGCCAAGTGAGTGAATATTAACGTCGCACTGTTTTTAGCTACACGAGGGCTTTTTGGCAACGGACCTCGTAATTTTGAACCATGGTCAAGTGACGAGAACGGCAGCTGAGCTGGAATCCCCTCTTCTAATTACCACACCACACCAATGGGAGGATGTTTGAGCTCTCGACAGATTTAGTGTGCATCGCTTCCCTACACGGTGGGTCTTTAGTGGTACTGGGCTCGAACTCATGACATGCCTGCCATGACCCGATACCTTGACCACTTGGCTACCGCGGCCACGTGATATGCCAAACCAGTCTACAAATATGCTTCATTGGACATGATATGATACTTGGACATTTTCGAAATAATTCGATTTCCGAGATAGAACACGCAGAATTGGTGAATGGAGGTCAATAATTTGTTTACAGTTTTATTATATGTTAATTGTGCATTATTTAAGATGGCTATTAACATAAAAATAAACAGCATAAAATATAACTATTTCTTCAGCAATAATGAAGAAGAATTGCACATATATATTAAGTACTTTTAAACATATTTATTAAAATAAGAAAAATATAACGTAAAATGTAAGTATTCCCTCCTTATAGTTACATAAAAAGAAAAGTTTTAATGCAAACCTAGTGCTTGCACCACTCACTTTCATATATCAAAATCAGAGGTACAATTTGTGATTTTCAATTTGGCACGATTCTGAGCATTCAGTTGTTAAACAATTTCTTTGCGGACTCGAAATATTTTTCAAATGAAGAAAGATTTTTTACTTAGATATGTAGAACCCAATGCGAACCGCAGAGTATATGCACACACACACTTTTCTCCTCCTTCAAACAATTAAATCTCTCCAGCAATAGCAGTGTAAAAAAAAAAAATTTAAAAATATATAATTTACAAAATAGCTGTAAGACTTTTAGCTTTTTCATAATTCTGTAAATGTCCATAATTCTGAAAATGTTTCTCAAATAAGGTCCATTACAACTTTATCAACTTCCATCCACTCGAAAAATAACAATTTTTTTTTAGTAGTGTAGAGTGCCATTGAGAATTGCACCGCGTGCCACATGTGGCACGCGTACTTGGGTTGCCAACCCTTGTGATCTAACTCATTAAATGTTTTTACATTGAATTCTTTTTCAGCGGTCTCAAAAGACATAATGGTTGTTTGCCACTCTATTTTTTAATATTTTCAAATATGCAGCCACAGAACAATTTTTTAATTGATTTCTCTAATGGACAGCTGATTACTAAAATATTACAATATATACTTTAAGTGCAAGGAAACTCACAAATTTTTTTCTCTATTTTCTGTTCCTTAAATCTAGAAGTGAAACTGAGCGATCGATAAAAACCAATAATTCTTTTAACCTGGCACTGCCTCAGTGAGAGTGAGAGAATATTAACGTCGCACTGATTAGCAACACGAGAGCTTTTTGGCGACGGTCCGCGTAATTTTGAACCATGGTCAAGTGACGCGGACGACACCTGAGCTGGCACCCCCTCTCCTAACTACCACGCCACACCAACGGGAGGACGTTTGAGCTCTCGACAGATTTAACGTGCATCGCTCCCCTACACGGCGGATCTTTAGTGGTGCTAGGATCGAACCCATGACACGCTAGCCATAATCCGATGCCTAGACCACTCGGCCACCGCGGCCGGCACTGCCTCAGAACTAGGAAAGAAACTCGTTAAACCAAGAATATCAATGTACGATTTCAAGACTTTTCCTGTGAGAAATGTTCATTTAACAATGAAAACCTATCTTCAATATCCTCACAGAATGGATTGCGAAAACGTATTATTAACATTTTCTTGAGTCTGAATCCAGAATTACACATTTATTTCTTGAAGAACTTATACGATGTTTCTTTGGTTGGTTTAAAAACCGCAAATTTCCTGCGAACAGGTACAAAAAAAATTTTTCACCGAAAGCAAGATATAACGACAGGCTTCTGTACTTAAAACCCAGTTTTTTGTTTGCTTGTCAACTGCTTTTAAATGTAGAGTATCCAAGTAGCTGTATATAAAATACGGAAGATTGATTTATAATAGTCAAATAATTATATACAACATTTTTCAATTGGACGCGTCCACCTTCATCAACGTTTTATATTAAAAGGAATTTGATTTTTTTTCGAGTAATCTATCACAAATACGTAAGTATTATGAAGTTTTAATATGGGGCACATATTTACAAACTGTATCCAAAATGTAGACATTAAAGATTTTTCTTTTTCTAATATGGGATGCATTGCTTTGATATTTCACTATTAGGTAAGTTTTGGTGGACAAAAAAAATAACAAGTGTGTTTTTTAAGTATTGGAAAACTATCAGTTAAACAGCAGTGAACACACATTGTTTTGGAATATACAGAAATTAGACGAAGACTGAACATCAACACATATTACTGCTAATTTTATTTTAAAGTTATTGTTCTACAATTTCTTACATTCTATTCAAATGGGGCTGCGGATTGCTAATTGCCAAAGCAGACTTAGTACATTACACGGGAGCTGGTATCACTTTTTAGTGTGGCAGCATATGGGTGGATACCAATTGCCAGAATGTAGTTTTGAAGCCTAGTTTCCTCCCCAGAAGGAGGCACCTGAGCTCTGAAGAAGCAAAACTGTACTAGAAATTTAATTTTGACAAGAATAAGCAAGTCAAATAGACACTCAAGGGATCGTTTAAATGATACATAATCATACAACATGGACATTATCGATATTTTATATCATGAAAAACCACTGACTTGGGCTGGGGTTAGGCGTAAAAGGCTAGCGCCCTACCAACTATGCCACCCAGCCAGCACAGAGAAAATAATATTATTAATTTTTTTTTACAGTAGAACAAGTTCCGTATAAATTAGATTCTAAAATAGAGAAATAAAACTATTTTTTTTCAAGAAAATTTACTCTGAATTTGTAATTATACTTTGATTTCAAGCTGCACCCTCGACAAATACGATACCCTTCAACTTCAAAAAAATTGAAACGAAAGAAAAAAATGAGTAAAATAAAAAAAAGAAAGACGAAAATGATTGTAATCAATCCTCATAGATTCAACATCCTTCTCTCAAAAGATGATGGACTTGAAACTAAAGAGGAAGGGGAAAAAAGCATCTAATTTAGAGGGAAGAAATTTTTCTATTCTTTTTCTTTCTCTCTTCAGTTCCACCCTCAGAACAATGGCTTCCCCTAGCAACAGAGAAAGTTCGTGTTATTTCTACGTATTCGGTTACAAAAAGTTTTTCCTATTGAAATCATACCCCCCTCCCAACGATTTTTTTCCCTACTTCTCTCTGTTATCAAATAGTAATTTCATTTATACGCTACTTAAGTAAAACTTTCATATAATTAGACACTGAACCTATATTATTACAGTAAAGCCTTTGGTAATATGAGTGGCGAGTCTTAAAATATCAGTTGTGGAGGAAATACGAATCACACACCATACTCACAGCTCTTTTTCGTTACATATATATAGGTATTTATTTGTATGTTTCATATTTAAGGAAGACTTCAAATCAGACTGAGTTTTTCATTAGGGAAAAATATCAACTCATAATCCTCATTTCTAGGTGAATTTTATAAAGCTTTCTTTTAAAAGAGGTGGAATGAATTAGAATTGTATTTTCTGCGTCTCTTCCCTCCAAGAATACTTTACTATAGTTAAAACTTCTTTTTAAAACTGGAATATATAGTATCTTTAATGTTGTAATATTTCATAAACAAAAGATGTTATTTGAAATTAATTGTATATTAAATTAGTTAAAATATACTGGTGTGCAAATATTAAGGACGAAGTCGAAAAATTAGCATATCAGCTGAACGAAGAGGCAGAGCGGACAGAAAGACCAATCAGTAGATTAAGTGAGGTGATGTACGGTAGCACATGCGCAGATATGCAGGTAGACGTAATGGGGGAGTGTCTGAGTAGTAAAGCATGTTGTCGGTGTAAGATTAGTATTTCTGGCAAAGAGATTGCACACCGTATAGCAGTTAAAATCACACCGAGTTGCTGCCTCAGCGAGAAATGGCGAATAATCAATCTGTTAGACGACATCTGGATGCTTTTACCCGAGGTCGAATCATTGGGAAGTTGGAGGAAGGTCGCAGTGTGACAAGTGTGGCTGCAGAGTTCGGAATTGCTCACAGCATCGTTTCACGACTTTGGAGACAATTTCAAACTACAGGAACAGCTATCCGGGGGTTCAGTAGTGGTCGTCCACGAGGAACCACACCCGCAGATGACCGGTATATTGCCTTACAGGCCAGAAGAAACAGGCGGCAGACAGAGGGAGAAATCGCTAGACACACGACACAGGCGACTGGACGACCGATATCGCGTTTTACCGTGGCCAGAAGACTGCACGGTGGTGGTCTGTTTGCACGACGCCCTGTACGGTGTGTACCTCTAACGCCTGCCCATCGGAGAAGGCGTTCTCTGTGGAGCCGGGAATACCGGAATTGGAGAGACAATGAATGGGGACGAGTACTCTTTACAGATAAGAGCAGATTCAGTCTGAGTAGCGATTCTCATCGCATACTCATCTGGAGAGAGCGGGGAAGCCACAATCATCCCTCGAACATCATTGAAAGGGACAGGTATGGAGGTGGCGGTGTTCTCGTTTGGGGAGGCATCATGCTTGGTAGTCGTACAGACCTTCACATCTTCGACGCAGGTTCAGTGAACGGGACCCGTTATTGTAACGAGATTCTTCTTCCATATGTGCGTCTTTTTAGAGGCGCTATGGGTCCGCAGTTCCTTTTCATGGACGACAATGGACCATGTCATCGCACAGTAGCTGCCGAACAGCTCTTAGAGAGTGATGATATTGAACGTATGGATTGGCTGGCACGATCTCCGGATCTCAATCCCATCGAGCATGTATGGGATTTTCTAGGCAGACGCTTGGCAGCTCGTACCTTACCACCAGTAACGATTCCGGAGCTTCGATTGGCGCTGCAAGACGAATGGGCAGCAATGCATCATATCCCCTACTAAAGACCGGATATTTCTTGCTGGACACCCATCACAGGGATGTTTCGGCCTTCAGTCGCATTGCGCTCCATGCTACTTTTTCAATAAAGCTTCTTTTTATCCCTCTGATTTCACTTTTAGTAAGTGTTGCTTACATTACTCATGTCCTTACGTATTGGGGATCTTACGGTATTAAATGTGTTGATTTGGAATGCTTTTGTACAAAGTTATATTGAAAAAACCGTCTCGTCCTTAATTTTTGCACACCAGTGTACTCAATGTTGTGTAGGAGCTGAATGAATTTTTAAAATTTTATTTTTTGATTGAAAATAAATCTCTACCCAAACCATAAAAAAGAAACAACTTTTGCACATCGCATACATGTACTTGTAGTTAAACCCAAATATTTGAATAAGTTTAATATCAAGTTAATTCAGTAAAGAAAAACTATTTCTACAAAAAATCCTAATATGGAATATGCTCAATTCTATCGCAGATTTAATATTATTCAAAAAAATTTTATGAAATAGAAAAAAGAATAAGCGAAGAAAGGAAACCACACACAAAGTAATGAACAATATTAAAATCGCTTAACCTCAAAAAAAAAAAAAAATATGCCAAGAAATAAGTAAAAAATAATCTGAATTAATTCGAAGATCTCTAGTAGAAAATGGGTATCGCGAGAATTGTTTTAAAATTGAGAATAATTTGACTGTTATTGTTTAAATTCATATTACGAATAAAAGGGAAAGTTCCTTAATTATATAAGAAAATATATTTAATTTCTTTTAAGCTAGTTTTATTTCAATCCAATGGGATATCCCTTCATGTGATTTCAAAACCATATAATAGTTAAATACACACAAAATAAGCAAAATTACTCTTTTTAAAATTAAAAATATTGCGCTGCCAATACCTGCTATTTCTACAGAAATTTTTATTGGCTTAAGAGCTATCCCGTGGTCATAATCAAGCTCATTAAGGGGGGGGGGACTGAACGCTTTAAAAAGCAACAAGAACTAGCAAGCTGCCCCTCCCCTTTTGCTTACATCACAGTCACGTGATGGCAAATAGAGTTCATAAAAATTTTATACAAAATTTTGTATTATTATAATGAATTCTTTAATTTATTATAAAAGTACTTTTTGATAATAATGATAAAAAGTTATTGCTGAAGATAACATAGTTAAAAAATGATTATAACCGGTGAAAGCACGTAAATTGAAAAATCCTGGAAATATAATTCTGTTTATAAAAGCATTTAAAAAGATCATTCAAACCTCAATGTAATCAGAACACATTGATTAACACCCTTTCTTAAAAATGAGAGATATAATAAAAGACACTGAATGTTTCTTAGAAGCTATAATACTCAGCACTTGACCATGGTTCGCAACGAAATCCATCATTATTGCGTGGATATTGCGTGCGATAATGGAACAAATAAAAAGGAAACCAAACTCTATCAAAAAAATCAGTTTAAATTTAGAAGGTTGTAAAATAATTTTAATAATTTTGAAATATCTCTTAACTACCCTAAGGAGAAAAAAAAACCAGAAAATATCGAAGCTTTTTTCACAACGTTATCTTTCAACGTTTTATAACTAGGATTACAGCGTTCAACAAAAAAGAGATATTAAAGTTTCAAATTTACTTACCAGAAAAATTAATTTTTTTGTTAAATTTGAACAAATTAAAAGCTTTATAAATTGATTTAGATTAATTTTTTTGGAGAAATATACTTACACAAGTCGAAGAATTTTTGTCAAATGCTTAATTATGAAATCAAGTATTCTACAGAATTATTTTTTTGTAAATATTTAGCAAGTTTTTCTAATTCGTAGTTCATCATCAACAGAGATAAATATTTTGAATTAACTAATTTAATTTTTTGCACCTCGTAGTTTTTAGTTTAATATCTTCCTTCTGGTTTTTTATTGCATGAAGCTTGCATAATCGCCAAGAATTATTTTTAAGAAGTGAGACATTTTTTAGATGCACAAAAAAATGAAAACAATTATTATAATAACAATAATAATATAAGAAGACTCCCTCTATAAAAATTTTTTAAGAAATCTGTCCTCGAAATTTTTGAATTTTTCGTACATTTGAAAGTTTTTGTGAAAGCTGGACTATGTGAATGAATTTTTCAACCCTCCGAATGAACTAAAGGGTCCCTTTCGGAAAATGATGTTCAGAAACACATTTAACATCACGAAGTTTGTAAAATACATCGATACACTCAAAAATAAAATCCTATTACAAATCTTAAGGTAGTTGTTATATGTTCCGAAATTTTTTTGACTTAAATGTGATTTGAATAGCAGAAAAAAAGTAATAAACAAGTGAATAAAACAAAAGTACAAAAGAAAATTAAATGCTCTTTTTTAACAGCGAAAACTAAACACTATCATTTTTAGCGCGTTTTTCACATAGTGGAACAGAAACGCTATTAGGACGCAAATTTCGTCTTCGTTCCATATTTTGTCGTACCTTTTTCTCAGCCAATAAGCAACCCATTGATCTCGGGTTTTCGGCATTGGGTCGAATTTGTGCCCTAGATGAGCCGAATCCTATTTAAATTTTCCCATAGTTTTCCCGAATTGCCCTACAAATTTTCCTGAATTTCGCTAGTTTATAACAAAATTTTCTCAAATTTTACCTAGTAAATTTATTGTTTGCAAAAAGTTTTTAAAAAAAAATCTACCTGCATTTTGGAGGAAATCTTCACAAAAATGAGGAAATGTTCTCAAAAAAAGTTAAACGCGCTAAAATTACTTGGCCATGCCAATGATTGATATCTTGTTTATTTTGAATCGTTCCATTTTCTCGATATAGTTCAGGTACAAATCAATTCTTCTATTTCATATAATGTTCGACTGACAATTTCCATGATTATTATCACAGTTTTTTGATGTTCCTTTCATTGGGGGGGGGGGGGAGAAATAAACTTTATTGTTTTGTGTGTGTTTTTAAATTTTTATGTACTCAAAAGGATTTAATCTTTTCTTCAGTTTAAGTGAATAATTTTTAGTTGCTACTTTTGGAGAGAAATTAATTATTATATGCACGTTCTTTTTTATGTTTGAGAAATAAAATAAGCCTTATTATGAGTTCAATTTTTTTCATGCACAGCTTCTATTTTTCTATTGTTCTCTTCGAGGTCGACAAAGGGTCAAGATCGGCTCCAACACAACTGTAGAAAAATAAAAAAATACATCAACCGATTGGGTGTGTCTGCCTGGAGCACGATTCGTTTTTATCGCAATTTCTTTTTCTTCCATCGGATTTTTGAGAACTCGGGGAAAAAATATTTTGTCATCATTTGATGATTTCTAGATATATATATATATTCTTTTTTCACTCTTTTATTTCCCAATTTTTGTATGAAGTAAAACCAAAATAATGACGGAGGTGGTAATAGGAGTAAGAAATGAAAAGTAGTGCCGTTAAAAACGGTGATTTGGACAGAAAAGGGTTTTGTTCGCTTTGTCAGAGCGAGGTGGGTGGTCAGTGCATCTGGAAATGAAACTTGACCGATTATAACTTTTTGGCAGATTTCAAATTGTTAAATTTTATATAGATAGTTCTTACTCTTCTTTTATAGTAAAGTTTTTTTGCTACAATGTAATTGAAGGTTGAGTTTCTTTTTAAACATGATCTTCATGATAGGATTTCTTCCTTTAAAGGAAAAGGTCATTCGGCTATAGTATTCCATATGTTGATAAGGAATACTACAAAGTGTTAATAAGCCATTTTTATTACAGAAAGCAATATTTTAAAAGGCTGCCTTAGCCAAACGTAAAACAGCTTGAGCATATTATCAAACAGTAAAATGTAAATGTAATTCATACAACTGTTTATGACACTGTTTTTTTAAAACTTGAAAATTTTCCATCAATAAATAATTTTTTTCCTTTAATATGTAAAAGAGGGGAATTCAAATAGCATTACTGAAACAGAGGACGAAATATAAAACACACTTTACTTTAGCAAAAAAAAAAGTATCAACATAAATAAAAATAGAATGGTAGTGTAATATATATATTGCGCTCCAATAGAAAAAACAGTAATAATATAATATTAATGTTCTTAAGTTATTTTATCTAAAAAATTTTCAGATTTTAGGTTTTCTTTTAACTTGACCCGATGACAGCCTTGTGGCCACGGTAGCCTAGTGGTCAAGGTTACGGACTTGTGGATTGCGTTACATGGGTTTGAGCCTAGTACCGCCGAAAACCCGCCGCGCAGAGGAGGCTGATGAAATATGTCCAGGCTCAAACGTCATTCTGTTGGTGTGGTGCGGAAGTTAGAAGAGGGAGAGCCAGCTCAGGTGTCGTCCTCATCGCTTGACCATGGCTCGAAATTGTGAGGTCTGCCGCCAATAGCCCCAATCCAGTTTATAAATATCACATTCACTTACTCATTGGATGACAGCCTTAAAGCTGATTCCACATCTGTTTGCACATTAACGAATAACGGCAAATATGTTGGTATTTTGAGAATCCCCCCCCCACCTATTTTTTGTTTATTGCGTTTTCACATTTCATTTTTTTTCTTACAGCAAACAAAATCTTTTAGTGATATTATTCATGTGGAGCAATAGCAAGGGAAAAAATTTATTAAAAGCAATAAATCATTTTTTTATCTTTACTTTTTAAAACAAATTATTTCCTTCCTTTGAAGTTTCGTTGCCAAACAAAAAAGAAAAAATTTGATTCCTAAATTATGCATAAAAATAAGTGCAAAATACACAAATAACCCTTACACAAATACTCACTTAAAATACCTATAATTGAAACTCAATTATTAAAAAAAATTGCGAAAATAATTCGCTGTGAATTTGAGAAAAAGTAATTTATGTTTTATCATAACAATATTTTAGTTGAATAAAATCATTATATTTTTATACACTCACAACCATAGGTTTATTTTTAATCTTACTCTTTACAAAAAGAAACAATGGAATTGTTGTTACTGAAACTACAGCAAATAAAATACCTATTTTCTCTATTATCTTACAAGGGAATATATTTTAATCAGCAAATTTCTCTTTACCTCAGAAAAAAAAAGTACTTGTTACAATTAAAAACTTTGAAACGCATCAACCAAAATCTCTTAAAATAGATATTGTCACGCAAGTGTCATGTAATTTATCTAAAACTTTTGTTAAAAATATAAATACTTGAGAGGACGGAGGAGAGAGAGAGAGAGAATCTAATGAAGATAGTTAAAGAAATTTTTCTTTCAATATCATTTATTATGATGAGCAATTGTTTTTTTCCCCCTACATGAGATGGAATTAAAGTCTGGCTCTAATAGTAGCAAAAATCGAATTGGAACTTTTGATTAAAAGAAACATGAGAGACAAACTATGAAAAAGCATATGTACTGATGTAATTTACATTTCTATATGTAACTATATAATTATTTTATTTTAACCCGGCACTTTTCGCGCAGGGTGTGTCATACCCACCGTCTAACTTTTTTCAACACTCCTTCTAAACTTTTCTTGGAAAATAAATAGTTTCTCGTGTAGCCAGCTGACTTTAAGATCATATCTTTTGAGGGGCCTTAGCTTGTAGGAGAATTCTAAATATATATTTTTGGATACCACCTCTAGGGTATGTCATACCCGGCGCGTGAATCACAGTTACAGTTCTGAATGCATGAGCACGCGTTTTAAATCTTCCTTATGCTATGGCGTATTATTGTAGTTATGATGAAGAAATGTGATATTTAAGTAATTTAGTAAATATAATATTTAATCTATATAGTACAACAGTATTTTCGGATGAAGAAATTCTCTTCGCGGTTATGATTATCAAGAATCAAATGAAGAAGAGTATAATAGTAAGTATGTTTCCTCAACTGAAATTGATCCAGATTTAGAAGAGGGAGACAATGTTGAAAATAAATGTTTTATATGTAGGGACAAAAAAAAAAAAAAAAAAAAAAAAAACAGATTTGAGAAGAACGTCATTTTAAAGGATGCAACTGATACACATCTTACCCACTTTCAGATGAACTTTTGAAAAGAAAAAAAAAACTATTGCTGGAACGATACAAAAAAATCCAAAACTTTTGAATTTAAAGAATAAAGAAGTTTACTCCTATATGTTTAGTTTTAAAAATATACAGATTAAAAAAATTAAGATCGAGTGAAAACCAGGGCCGATCCTAGGAGGTGTGCAGCGCGTGCACCGCACGCGGGTGGCCAAGACAAGGGGCGGCCGCAGATAATTCTATCAATCAAGCAAAAAATTTTGCGAATTTCTCAAAATGATTTCTCATATTTCTCCGGCGTACAACACGCACTTTTAACACAAAAAATAATATCGAAATTTTCGGGTGTGCGTTATACGCTGGATATAAAAATGATAGCTTGAAAAATTAAAAATAGATGAGTATAAAAAAATTAGTCTTCTGCATATACCGAAATACTATTAATTTTAAAGAAAAGACATTCCTTAGGAACTTTAAGGGTTGTAGCTCTAGAAGTATACTATTTCTTCAAAATCTTGCGATAATACATCGAATACATGATTTCAAAACATAAGAGCATTGCGCCCTTACATTTCAGGGATCTTCGTAAAAAATGAGGTGTGTGCGTTATACGGCGAATATATCTTAAAATTAAAAAATGCAGCTTGAAAGTATAGGCGCGCGTCATATGCCGGATTTTACGGTATAAGTTCAATAAATATGTTGAATTTTGAACAGATATTGAAAAGTCAAAACAAGTTTCGGTTTCTCAATAGTATAACGCAGTTTAAGAAAATTAGAATACTAATGTATAGTGTGTTGGTCCATTGTCCATCAATGTGTACTCTTTACACACATCCTTCATTTGATAGCAAAATTCGTAGCAGAGCCGGCAAAACCGCTATAGAAAACGTGGTTTAATTTTTTTTTTATTTTTTTGCTTACCAATGGCACTGGCGGCGCACTGTAAATCTATGCTTAACAAAGGCATCTCAGTAATGATTTTCACGAAAGTTGCTTTGCGAAGATATCTAATATGGTTAATATAACTTAAGGCAAAGGAGTGCTTAAATTCAATATGCATTGGGGGAAATTAAAAGTTTTCAATTTAATAATAGCCTTACAATTTATAAAAACAAAATAGAGAAAACAGTGATTTTTGTGTCAAGGGTTTTACAATGTCTATAAACAATGCTCGTATTATACCTCTATTAAAAGGTAGTTTCTTGTGATTTTATCTGGTATCTAGTAATTTGAGAAAAAATCTTGCAGCTTCTTTTGAATGATTTTCATTACAAAGCCCTTTTGAAAAACACTTCTTTATTCACACAGTATTATTGTTAGCCAAGTTTTTCGAAATTCTAAACTTTATTTTATGTTGTAATTACTTAATGGTACTTTAGTAATGTGTTTAAAAAATTACAGATTCAATGTGATTTTTTTTTAAAGCCCTAAATGTAACAAGATGCCATATAATCAAAGAAGCGAATCAAGATATTCACAACATAGCACTAAGAGCAAAAATAAAGCAGATATAATAAATCATGATTAGCTTTTAATAAAGAAACATATATTAAAAGCTAACCTGACCTATAAATATCTGCCCGTTTATATGAATACTCCATCCCCTAGTCGAAGTGTAGTTTTATATCAACTCATCCACATTTATCCCAGGCATGTCAAACACGTGACCTGCCAATACATAAATTGAGGGCCGCCCCTCATCAAAAGTATCAAACTTTCAAAGTTTATTCATTTTGAAAATTATTTGAGGTAAATAATTTTTGTGTCCAATAAAACCCCACTCTAGAGTTGAAGAATATTAGAGGTATAATGTAAACATCCTTATAACTTAACAGATAACATCACAATTTATCGTGTGTGCGACTTATATTCCTCTTTCTCAGTCTATCTTTGGAGTGTTCAATCAGCGATGAAAGGTTAAAATTGTTGTCAGAGGCCGTGTGTGTGTCACAGACGATCAAGACAAAGTGCAGTGCTTGCTCAATCGTTTGCAAATGAAAGTGGATTTTGGTTTTAATGCATATTATTCTAAAAAGTTATTTAATAATAATAATAAACAAACTTCAACTAAAATGAGTAAGAAAAGGTGAATGGAAAAGGAACATTGTAATTTTCAAGAAAAATGGGAACTGCATTATTTTTGTGCCCAAAACAAGAATAAACTATTATGCCTGATATGTAAAAACTCTATTTCAGTTGCGAAGGAATATAATTTTAAAAGGCACTAAGACACAAATGATAAAACAATCAAAAACGATAATTTTAAGATATTTGTTGATTCAACAACAGCACCTGCAAGAGATTTAGGTATTGATCCTGAAACTTACATCTCGAAGCTCATGAAAAAAGTTCGTTTATTTGATTACCGAGGCAGTGATGAACCAGTTTCAAAGCCCTTCCAGCAAATGAAGGCTGCTTTCTATTTTGCAGTTCTTGATCACGAGGTCTCTTCGGTAAATGAAAGATATTATCTGAGTGCCATTCAACATACATTTTGCTTTCTGTATGAGTTTCACGACGTTTCTAATGATGAAAGCCCGTCTGGACTTAGATATTAAATTAAATGTGACATACAGGAAGGAAGTATTGTAAACGATATTGAAGGTATGCAAGGCTTAAATCAAATAACTTCATTCAAAAACATTTTTCCTGGTAAAAACAGCCAATTGAGACGGTAGAAAATATAGTCAAAAATGATCTCATTCGCTCAAAAATAATTTTCCAAATTTCGCTCTTGCAATAAGAAGGCTTTTAATCTTACCTAATTCTGTGGCTTCAAGTAAAAGAAATTTCAGAACATTTAAAATTATTAAAAATTACTTGAGAAATAATACGGCACTAGAAAAGCTTCCGGATTCGACTATCGTCTCTATTGAATCCGAAATCTCTGAAAAAACTGATTTCACCGAATTTGCTGACAAATTTGCTTTTCAGAAAGCTAAAAAAGTTATTTTAGGTTAATTATTAAGTAGTCTTTGTAGAAGGACTGATTTACACTGATGTTCAAAATTAAAAAAATTTGCCTATTTTGTAAATTTCATAAAAAAAAAAAATGAACGAAATGTAAAAATACTGCTTCAAAGCAAAGATGTAAATCTTGTACGTCGAATACATTAGCATAAATGTTTGTGTGGGTGCAGCTAGTCGAAGAAAAGAATTTATAAGCGAGCGTTTCAAAATATGCATTTCGTTTAGAACAACTCGCCAAATTTCTTGAGCGTTTTTCGAAGTATAATCGGTAAAATCAAAATTCACAAAGTAAAATGAGAAACCAACAAAGTGTGTATCTTAGATGACGGAATGAGGTGGAGAATTATGGATAGACAATTCTCCACAGGGCAACCTCAAATCCAGATTTGTAGATAATTTCTTAACACTCAGTATCAAGTTCAACTCATGGAAACAGTTTCAGGATACCGGATTCGTCGTGAGGAAGCCTGGATAAGGTTGTCCGAGAGCCACGATGTCCAGAGAAGATCGCCATTTGTCCATTATAGCGAGGCGTAACAGGGGTGTTACAGTTTCTCAGCTATCTCGTAAATTATATGCGGCCACAGGAACCCTAGTTTCAAGGGTGACTGTTTCCAGAAGACTTTATAAGAGGGCTGTTTGCTAAAAAACCTGTAGCTTGAGTCGAGAGTCCGTTTAAAATGAAGCGAAGATCATAGAGATTTAGCATGGATCAATAGGTAAATGTTCTCTTCACTGATGTGTTCCGGTTCAGCCTAATCAGTGATTCTCACAGTACTTTAGTATGAAGAGAACCAGGGAACGCGCTACTAATGCTCGAAAAATCGACCATTACGACAAAGTAGGCTTGATGATCTGGGCAGGCATTACATTGGATTGTCGCACATACACAAATGTCATTGAAAGAGACATTCGAACTGCAGCGAGATATAGTAATGAGATCTTAGAGCCCTATGTTCACCTGTTCAAGGGAGCAGTTGGCCCTAATATCATTTCAAAGGATGATAATGCGAGGCCACATTATTTCTGGAATCTGAGGATATTCACCAATTGGATTAGCCAACCAGATCTCTCGACCTCAACTAATGCAGAATGCTTGGGATACTCTACGGAGGGCAATCGCGACTCGTAACCTCCCTCCAAGCCCTAATAATTCGATGCTTAACGAGTGGAACCAATTACCACAGGAGCTCATTACCTCCGAAGTAAAATCATGGTGCGAGGCCTGTATATCTGCAAGAGGGAATCATACCTCCTATTAACTCCATATTTTGTTCTATTCTGCAACCACTGTTCATACCTTACGACTCCGAAAAGTGTTTACTCTCGATCTTGTACGTATATTATAACTCTTGAAGGGTTATTATTTGTATTATATCAAACCTATGCATAAACCAAATTGCATTTAAATCTATCCAGAAGCTCTAGAGATAATCGACCAAATCTAAAAATTCTCTTAATTTTTAACACCTGTGAATATACGTTTTATTTCACAAGATTTATGCTTAGTATTTTTTTTATTAAATTATATTTTCTGCATAAATACTGTTTAGTATTTCTAATTATAAGATGTCTATTTTTATTTTACTGGTAATATTTTTGTTTTGTTTATTATTTTGTTAAAATATTGTGTCACTATTAGAAACTATTAGCTGGCGAAAAAATAAAGTTTTGCACTTCAAATTCTATTTGCATTTTTATTAATGTTTCACCTTTATACAGGTAGATAAGTTTATAACGTCAACGTTAAGTATAAACCAAAGTTTGAAAAACTCTCTAGGGGGCGGCACATTAGGTCTTTGCACGCGGGCGGTCAACACCCTAGGATCGGCCCTGGTGAAAACATCACACTTACTCACGACGAGATTAAAGGAGTGTATAAACAGTGTACTGAATGCCCTTATAAAAAGAACAGAAAAACTAAAGTTGAGTGTGAAAAATGTAATAAACATATTGTGTTTCCTACTTTTTTTCTTTCTTACTTTTATATACAAATTTTACGGTAAAAACAGAATGTAAATACCGTTGGGTATACCCTGCGCGAGAACTTTTGGTCGTTTTATTCGCGCGAGTGATGCCGAGTTAAAAAAAAAAGGAAAGAAAAGAGCTTTTGCTTTTGGGGCCGAGAAAGAAACTCCATATCTTCCAACGTGATTAAGACTTAAACCGTATCTATTAGACAAAAAATACAGTTGAATAGTCAAGGTCACTAGGGATGAGATTATATAAACCCCGTGCTATATCAACGAGGGAAAACAAAAGTCAGAAACAAGGTGTATTCAGAAAAAGCATGACAAGTATTACTCCCTCGGGAGTCAGTAACCTTTTCAAGGGTGGTGATCCTACATCCCCTGATTCCTGCCAAACGACATCAAACATTGGTCCACCCTCACCTTATGAAAGAACAAGAGACCCTACCAAACACCTAGACAGATACCAGATATTATGCAAGAACTAATTATACGCTTGTACCATGTAATACCCGACATTTCCGCCCCAAAAATGTAGACCTCCAGTGGGAGTGAGATTCTAGGTCCCTTCACAGTGAGGGAACATCTCGATAGAAGATGACATTCGTAGGGGGTGGTGCGGTTAATAACAGTTTTTAGTGCCTTAATTAGTGTCTTCTTATTGGGGTCGTTTGTATGTTCCATTTACCAACGAGGTTATTGAATATACCAATGTATTCATTTTCGATCTTCTATTTGTTAGCATTGAGAATAAATTGAATTCACCTCTTAAAAGGTACATTTTTTTTTCTTTTTATGTAATTGACTCTGTTATTACATCATTTTTTTTCAGTTATTATATCTAATAATGTTTATTTCCTAAAAATTTTCCTAATGTTATTTAGTAACTAATTATTCATCCAAATAGAATATTTATTTATTTATAATAATGTTGTCATTATGTGATATTTATAAACCAAAATGGGGCATGCAGCGAACGATAAGAACTAGGGCAAGGTCTATTAGTACATATTTGTATATCTACTATAGGGAGTTCATCAAAATACCAATAATACCGGAAATTTAAAGATATGGCAATGTTCGCGGCATATTCATCGCTTCATGATAATGATGACCTGAAAATTTTCTGTAAATATTTCAGAAAACATCAAGTAGCTTCCAACTACGACCTCTGTGTTGGTAATTCTGAAGATTCTATTCAGGAAAAATTTCCATTTGATCCAAACGATATCTTGCAACCATAATAACAAATCACTTCATAAAAGAACAAATTAATCCATTTTTATCACACGACTAAGTAATAATAAACGAAACACTTGTTCACCAAATACAATCAGGAATGAAACTAACTGGATCAAAGAAGATCAACAATTACAAACACTCCAAGTCTTAAGATAATAAGCCACTAGAATCCTTGTACGCCAGTTCTTCCCAAACTTACTGTGTGGCAGCGGTAGCCTAGTGGTAACGGATTCGTGGCCGGTGGGTCACGAGCTCGAGCCTAGAACCGCTGAAGACCCGTTGTGTAAGGGGGCGATGCACGTTAAATCTGCCGATGCTCAAATGTCCTCCCTTTGGTGTAAGTAAGGAGGGGGGGCAGCTCAGGTGTCATCCTCGTCCTTAACAGAGTCCATTAAATTCACAATTACCAAGTCCGTCGCCAAAAGCCCTCGAGTAGCTGAATAGTGCATCATTAATATTTACTTACTCGCTCTCACACTCAAACTTACAGTATTCATCGATCCCTTTTTATATTAAAAATTGGGTCATGAACCCTTAAGTAAAATAATGTTCAAGTGCGTCTACAAATTTAGCTATGATGTCCTGAAAATGCAAATGACATTGATAAGCATTATTTAAGATTATTTTATAAATGAACTTTAAGAAAAAAGAATAACACTTTGGTTAATATGTACGAGGTATCAATTGTGTTCAAAAATACTTGCGTACTTTATCTTCTTAACAATATGAATAACATTGATTTCGGTGCTAAAATAAAAAAAATGAGTTACATCCACTTCACATTTTTCGACTCTCTTAAAATACCATATTTTAGACAAATTACTGTATGTAGCGGCGAAATTTCGTTCCTATTTAAATCTCATAGGTGGCCGAGATTAATTCGACTTCCGCCGTGATAGGCTTGTTATTACTTGTATTTTATATACTTATCAGTCACGTTTTCAGCTAAAATTTTATTAACACATAAAACTCACGAATAATTAATTTTAGCTTGAGTAATAAAGGAAAATTGTCACAAATATTTTACTTAATATAAAACCATTCCGATCTCAAAGTTGCCCGCGCACCCCAAAATTAATTTTAATATGTCCCGAACCTCCTTGGCAGTCCCAAGGGAAGCTATTTTGAGAACGTATGTTCTAAAGGGACTTTGAAACTGGGTTGAAATTATCCATTTCTTTAAAATTTATCTTTTTATTAAAATTAAAGAATTTCCTTTTCAGTTCTCAGCCTATAACATTTACTATAGGAATGGTGGGTGCAGTGGTGTACATTTTTAAAGTAACGACTCGGATTTTCCCGAAAGGGGGGGGGGGAGATTACTAGTATACATGAAAAGAAAAACTGAATCAAACAAAATATTAAATTAAACTAAGATATATTGTTCTTTACATTCTAGTAACATTTGGCCAGCTGGGTGGCGTGGTTGGTTTGTTGCTGGCCTTCTGCACTCAAGGTTGTGGGTACGACCCCGGCCCAAATAGGTGGATTTTCATGATGCAGAAAACCGACAGCGGCCATGTCGTATGATTATACGGCATGCAAAAGATTCTTAGGGTGTCTGTTTGGCTTGGATGCTCTCGGCAAAATTAAATCTTAGTACAGGTTCGCATCGTCAAGAGCTCAGGTGTCTCCCTCTGTGGAGGAAACTGGACGTCAAAATTGCATACTGTAATTGGTATCGCCTATAGGGTGCAGCGCTAAAAAGCGATACCAGCTCCTGGGGAAGTACTAGGTCTCCAAAGGTTTAAAATACCAATGCGCTGCCCCATTAAGGAAAAAAACATTCTAGTGAATTTAAAACAGTGATACTCAACCTGCGGGCCTTATGTGGTCCACCGGCCTTTTCTGAGTGGCCCGGTCATTGTCCATTACACTAACAAATTCAATTATTTAAGAATAATATACTTATAAATTTAGTAGAAAATTATATCAATCAAGCAATCAAATCTATCAATTTGCTCTTTTTTAATAGTAAAATGTAAGCAAGAGGCTTGGTCATAAATGAAAGGAAATCGAAACCATACCCCATAATTCATTAAAGGAGGAATAAAAGTAAATATTTTTTGAGCGTATTTGATATAAAAGTTAATATAATATTAAACGAAAAGTAAAAAAAAAAAAAAATGAGTTTTAATGTTTTGATTAATTTTGCTTTGTCCAATATTGTTTGGGTCTTATAGTGTTTTTCTCCTTTTATCCCCATGATGCGGCCCGCATGAAATGCCTTTCAAATGTATATGGCCCTTCGGGAAAAAAAGGTTGAGCACCCTTGATTTAGAACATGTTCTTAAATGACGAGGCATACTCCTACCGGCAAGAGTACTTCACAATTTCGGGTATTCAAATATATTCTATATCCTTTATCATCAGGAAAATTCTTACAAAACTTTGAGTTGTTTTCGGCAACTATGCGGCTACAAATAAACGTTTTCATTTCCCGTACAACCTGACTTTTACTTCCTACTTGCTACTGTGATTAAAAACATTTCAACTTCTCCAGACCATCACAAACTGTGGCTGCATCATTCCCCTTCCTTCCCCTTCCCATTACCTATTCCAGTGATTAAGGATTCCTTTCGAGAAGGCAGGTGATTGCAGCGATGCGAGGTGGACTTCAGTACTTCAGTGTTCCACAGGTGCCTTGACCTAGAGACTTGGGGCGTTTAGGCGCGAGCCTCGAGCCAAGACCTAATGACACCCTCCGACGACTAATGAGTTCGTTATACACGCGATTTCCCTCTGTGAAACTGAATTTCTATCTTTTTCCGGGAGCAACCTACCATTTTATGACATTGGGATGAGGAAGAGGATCTATCAGTACTGTAAAAATGCCAATGAGATTTTAAATGTTGTTTCAGTGTTTATAGAAAATTTATAGATTTTTTTTTGTAACGGATGTTTCATTGATCTGTCATATGAGAGAACTAAAAGTTACTTTTCAATTTTAATTGAGTATGATTTTTAAAGCTTTATAAGTGCATATATTTATTCGTATTTGCAATGTTACCTATTGTTTTAAGATATTAATAATGCTACTTCGTCCGGGGTTGCCGACGCGTTGTGTTCTGGTGTCCGGGAACACCCTGAGAAGTATGCTATGAGGGCACTGAATATTCTTCAACTCAACATTAATGGAACGCAGAGGAAAATCTATGAACTGTCATGTCTCCTTCAAGACAACAATGTTCATGTTGCTTGTCTTCAGGAGACTAAACTCAATCTCTCTCCCAATTTGAATCTCAAGATCAAGGGATATACAGAAGAGATAAGAACTGGAGGCCTGACATTTTTGATCAAAACCCCAACAATCAAGTACACTGAGGTTTTACTATCAATCACCTTACACCTTTGCACTTTGTCATACACGACAACAACAACAACCAATTGTTTAAAAAAAATTTTTTTTTTGAAAAAAACTTAGGTATGGAAAACTTAGTTTAAAAAATCTCTTCCTTGATAAAAGTAGTCCTTGAAATTCACGACTAATGTTAGCTAAAGACAAAAGAATGATTCTGAGCTTGGAGGAGAAAACACAATGTTCCAGAGATAACAAATAAATCTTCCTTTTTAAATGAAAAGGACCCACATGTGAGCTTATGCGCATAATACTACTTTATAAGGTATTTATTTTCAAAATAGCAGATTATTTCATTTCATGCATTGTTGAGTTCAGTTATTAAAATATTCAAAACTCTGATTTTTAAGTTGTAAAAACCAACCATGAAAATTACGCTCTAGTTTACTTTTGAAAATGGGAGTTGAATTTCCATTGCACGAACAATAAGCTGAGGAATTCTAAATGGTCAGAAGAAAAGAGTCTTGAACAGGTCGCTTGTGTTACCTAAGGAAGGGATAGGGGCTAATGTCAAAGGTCAAGATATGAATTTGAAGCAAGAATAAAAGTGAAATAGTTGTGTGTAATTAAAGACAATGGGCTAAATTCATGTGACGTCATAGTCACACGATAAATGCATACGTTTCGTTGTTGCCAACTTTTTTTTGCTTTTTCCACACAGAAACTCTCTCTTAACAAGTATACATTTTTCACCAATAATAACGCACATGGATGTGCAAAATGCAGTTTATTCAAAAGTACATGTGCACAAAAAATAAGTTTTTCTTTTAATTTTAAAATCTTTTTGAAGACATTTTTTTATAACTTAGGGAAACACCTTTACCCAATTATGAAATTTAAAATTTTATCTATGTTTTGAAAATAGAACCACAACAAAAATTAGTTTGATGTCTGTTTTGAATTCAATGGAGAACTCGTGTTTGTCTTAATCATGCGACAATCATGAATTGGGCCCATTATACTGTAAATAGCTATTCTTAATTTTAATGCAAGCAAAATAAATTAACCTCAAAATTTGGCCACTAAAACCAAGTATTATTCAAGAGAGAGATAAACTGTATAATACTATCAATACAGTTTATATATATGTATATATATATATATTCTTCTGAGCTGTCAGTCAAACTTCTTAAAGAACATCAACCTCCGGGCATTCGTCACGACTAAAGACCCACGAATGAGTGAGAATTATATTAACGTCACACTATATTACGAAATAAGAGGGCTATTGACGATGGACACAGTAATTTTGAGCCATGTAACGAGAACGACACCAGATATGGCACTTTCCTTTTCTAACTTCAACACCACGCCAAAGGGAGGACTTTTGAACCTTGGCAGATTTAACGTGTATCAGACTCAATCACTAGTCTGCAAAGGCAACAAGGCTCGAACTCATGATATATCACCCACGAGCCCGTGACCTTGACCACTAAGCTACTGCGGCCACCTCAACTCAAACAATTTTAACCTCTTTCGTGACGTAGTACTGATATACGGAAAACATTATAGAGACTCGTGAGCCACATATGCATACACAACAAATGTCACTGGCAGCCGGAATATGCACCGGTGAATCGGAGTCTTACTGATCTACATGATTTGTCGACCCCACGGAGCGAGCGAGTGAGTGAATATTCAAGTCGCACTGCTCAGTTACACGAGTGCTTTTGGTGGTGGACTTCGTAGTTTTGAACCATGATCATGGGACGAGGACGACACCTGAGGTGGCACCCCTCTCCTAACTACCACACCACACCAACGGGAGGACGTTTGAGCTCTCGACAGATTTAACGTGCATAGCTCCTCATCTACATGGCAGGTCTTCAATGGTACTGGGCTCGAACTCATGACACGCCAGCCATGATCCGATACCTTGACCACTTGGCTACCGTGGCCACTCGACCCCACGGAAATGTACATTGAACGGCCTGCCACCCGATAAGGGGATTCGAGACTAGGGCATATAGGACACACCCTTCGCGATAGGGTTAATAGATCAAAACAACACACCTCATTTAACTTCATAAATTTTCTGGCACCTGCTTGATATTAAAATATGGATATGAAACTATACAAGAAAAATTACAGGATTTCATTTCCATTAATTCGTTTCAGTCAGTGTAAATAAAAGTTATTTAGTAGCAAGAAATGAATTCATGCGTCACGATCATAAACAAATAGAAGATTTTCGCGCCAAAAATGTGACAGGCCGTCCAGCTGATTTTGAGGAAGGCATGCGTTACTGGCGATTTTGGCGGGAAGGGAGTGTGCGCAGGTGTTAAACGGTTACACCTGTGCGCAAAGGACGCTTCAAAGGACGTGTTATACGGGTGAGTGAGCTTCGCAGTTTCCGGTACTAATTATAGATATAGAGGCATCATCTTCTCGTTTTGGTTTTGGGGGTGGTTTCTTACTCAGAATCTTTCGATACCGAATCTAGGGGTTGTTTGAACGGTAGAGATTAATAATAGAATATTAAATATGACTTAATGAACTAATATTTATGAACATTATCTCAAATTGACTCAACTTTAGGGGACAAACGTTTTCATGAGAGGAAATTGGTATCAATTAAAATAGAGCTTTACATTAGGGGTCTATAGAATCTTTAAGGAGGTCAAGAGGTAAAACATAGCATTTCGTGGTCAATATTGAGTTAATATGTTAATGGGAAAATATTATTAGTAAAATAAATTAATAATAAGTAACACTTTTTTTATTTTACAGTCTTAATAATAAATATGAAAATATTATTTGAATAGCATATTTGAATTTTTGAAATTGTCCCTGCAAATAAAAATATATTTCAGTTTAATATATTAGTCTAATATTTCATCTTACTTTTATATATTAGTGTCGGATTTTCAAAATTTGATTTACATTTTTAAATAATATATTAGGATTGATCAATTAATACCTTTTAATAACCCGTAGCCAAATATTTCTTTCTAGAATAATTTAACTCCTTAATTATAATCTTTTAGTGTCTTACAAATAAATATTTCATTTATGAAAATTACATTCATAGGATCCACATTCCTCAAATTTAGAATTCCGGGGATTCACATCGAGTGAATGAGTTTATTAAATTCACACTATAAAGGATCCCGAGGGCTATTAAGACAGAACCTATTATTTTTAAACCACTGTCAAATGACAAGGATGCTAACTTCCACACCTCGCTAACGTGAGATTTTTGAGTCACGACAGATTTAACCTGTCTGAGTCCCTCTACATGGCGGGTCTTTAGTGACACTAGGGTTCGAATTGATGACATGCCGGCCAGAAGTTCATAACCACTATACTATCGGGAACCACAAGAAAAAAAGGCAAGAAATTCTTGATTTAAATGACACACAGAGAGATATATATAGTAGAAAAATTTATTGGAAAAGGCTAGGGCTACCAAGAAATTCGGATAAAAATAACTTTAGGTTGTAAGGATTAAAAAATTCTACCTCATCCAATGATTCGTTTCAATTTCCGAAGATGCTCATACAAATATAATTTGGAACGATATAACGACTGTATATATAATTTTACAGCATTTTTTGATGCTTATGTCTAACGTTTTTAAATGGCCGCGGTGGCCGAGTGGTCTAGGCATCGGATCAGGGCTAGAGTGTCATGAGTTCGATCCTAGTACCACTAAAGACCCGCCGTGTAGGGGCGCGATGCACGTTAAATCTGTCGAGAGCTCAAACGTCCTCCCGTTGGTGTGATGTGGTGTGGTAGTTAGGAGAGGGGGTGCCAGCTCAGGTGTCGCCCGCGTTACTTGACCATGGTTCAAAATTACGCGGACCGTCGCCAAAAGCCCTCGTGTTGCTAATCAGTGCGACGTTAATATTCTCTCTAACGTTTTTAAGCTATAGAAGAAAATAGAGAGTACATATGTAAACATTACGTGTTATTTCATATATAAGAACGTTTTCAGTCTTTTGGTCAATTTTTGAATTATTAATTCCATACATTTTGAATATCATACCTTGAAACAAGCAAATAGAATTAAATTGGACTCATTTAAAATAAATGTGTGTAAAGCTTCTGGTCACTTTCTTTCAGCCTTTGCTAAGGAATTATTTATTGCAGGGAGCTCTTAGACTTGTTTATTCGTTGTAAACCCAATCTTTGGCATCCTCATAAGGTAAGGCTTCTTTTATTTTATATACATTTAAGCTTCAAAATTACTGAAACAAGCCTTTTTTCTCCTTGAATCTATAGTTGGAAAAAAAAAAGGATTTTGTCTTATTCAAAATTTGGCTTTATGCTTAAGATAAATAATCTCGAAGCAGGGAAAAGAATTTTTCATGCATTAATTTTCAAAACATTTCCCACATACGTCATAGAAACAAGAAATAAAACTCTAATTAGTAAATTAAAATTTAAAGGTTCGTCTCACACATTTTCTTGCTTTTTCCCCTTAATATTATTTTCAACACAATTTTTCACTTATAAACATAATCAATTAAGGATGCAGAATTTTTTTAGCAAGGAAAAATAATTCCCCGTAGCTTGCACGGCTTTTTCTCTCTCTCTCTGAGTCAACAAAAAATTAACCAGGAATGGGTAAAACAATACACGATCGACACTTTATCTGAGTCGGTGCAGGTGCTGCCAATTCGAATGATGAAATAAAGGGGAGAGAGCATTTAGAATAATCGGTTATTAGTTTTGGCTTAGGTGACGAAACTCGAACTTCCATCCGAAAGGAGATACCATAGATATTTAACTGTAACCTTATCCAACGCTTAAACTCGCATAATTCACGTACTAGATTTCACGCTATGATGGCGGTGAATGGAATTTTGATTAAGTTTAGATTGTAAGGTTCATTAGAGTGCAGTTCTGCTTCGAAATTGAAGTAACTCAAAAGTAATTTGATTACATATCATATATATAATGCATGAATAGGGGAATAATTGAACATAATATTTCTGTTTATCAGGTTGTCAAATTATATCTCTGCAAGATTTAAAACTTTAAAATAAATATCTCTTTTTGTGTCCTGTGAAACAATTTTTAATTCATATTTAGGGTTATAATTACGTTTTAAATAGCGTGAAGTACGTATATGGCTTAAAATTTGAATTTTTATACAAATACACCTCCCCCCTCCAAAAAAACCCCATTTAACTCTGAAATATTTTGAAGTGAGACATGTTATTTTGTATTTGCATCTAAATAATGAATGTTTTTTTTAAAAAATATATTGTAGTCTACATCTCTAAGTTCATAATTTGCAAGAAATTCATGATGATTTCATTTTTAATGCAAGAAAATTTATTGAAGAAAGTTGTTTTGAGCCGATTTACATCTAAGGCAGCTATTTTGAATTGCCAACGCATTGCTATATAATTCTAGAAAATTCCATTTTTCTCTTCAAACATAAATTAATGCATCGTTTTAAATTTATCAAAGGGTATCTGAAAGAGCAAAGAATACTGAAAGATTTTGAGAAACTCCATTTTCTCTTTCCGACTTTTAAAAATATTTCATAAAAATTGAAAATACAACAAAAGACAAATTATTTTCTAAACACAGAGGAAAAAAGTTGTTTCACAGAAACTTTCAGTATTTGTTGCTCTTTCGGATACACTTTAATGTATTCAAATAAATACAATAATGTAGGTTTTGAGAAGGAAAATATAAACTCTATAGAATAAAATATCGAGTTTACAAATTCTAGACGGCTAAATTTTTTTAGCCAACTAAACTCGACACACTTTTTAAATGGAGAAAAATCCCTTAAATTCCTTGAAAATTGACCATGTTAGAATTCATAAATTCTTGTTTTTAATACTGAATCTAGTATAAAGAAAAAGCATATACCCATTTTTCACACGGGTTAATTGAAAATATAGAAATCGAAATAATATAATAAAAGGATAAAAATAAATTTAATAAGGTTAATATTTAATCAATATTTTTTGCACAAATGAAGTAGTCTCTAGTGAAGTAAGATAAATAAAGACTAATAATCCAGTAAATCCCAGGTCATCTGTAAGTCAATATTTAAATATTGTCACGATAGAAACAAATGCAGGGTTTGGTTGAAACAACAATTTGATTTATTAGATCAAAGCAACTCGCTAGAGAACAGAACAGAGAACTGGCACCTACTGGTGGGACTCAGCTTGTACGTACAAGTAGAACATTCGAGAAACATCTATCTCGAACAGCACAGAAAGTCCTAGACCAGGGGTGGCCAACCTTTTTGGGAAGCGTACCACAATCTGATAAAAAAAAATATGCGTGCCACTTTCAACTTTTCCACCAAACTAAAGATATACAAAAGTAAAAAAATGTTACTTATAAGTAACATTTTTTTACTTTTGTATATCTTTAGTTTGGTGGAAAAGTTGCTTATTATGGGTTACTTGCAGAAAAAAACATATTTTATAAATGTATGTACTGAAAATGTAAGGGAAAAAATGGAAACACAAATAAAACAAAAGTAGAAACTTATATATTTTTTTTTGTTGATAAATTTCTACAGAATCAATCAGTTAGCTTAGGTACAAAATAAAAAGCAACAACTTGAAACATTTAATTTTAAATGACTATTAAGCAGTCAGTACTTTCTTAATGAGACTTTTGAATTTGTAGTTTTCTTACTAAATTATCTGCATTTGGATGAGTTCGTGAAGATGCTAACAAAATTAAGTGCATATCAGTTAATTTTGAGTGATATTGTGATTTAATTACGTTCATAATAGAAAACATTTCTTCACAAACATGTTGATCCAATCCTAGAACAATATCTGACCGCTAAATCATGTAAATTTGGAATATTGCTTGGTGGCACAAATTTCCAAAATTCGATGTAATTCGGATCATTTGCGGTTAAAATAATTTCCTTATATTTGCTGTTCAGAGTAATATGGTGCTGTAGGTTAATAATTTCAATTTGTACCTGAGGTGGGTAAGAATTAATGTTTTGAAGAGAAATCGAAAAAGGATTAGTAAAAAGTTCAGTATTTTTTTATCATCTTTAAATTCCTCAAACCTGGCAATGAAAGAATCCTGCAAAATGGATATTAAATTTTAAAATCTATCATAGTTTAGAACATTACTAACTTTGGCAGATAATTCCTGCATGAATGGGAAATGACTTAATTTTTTCTCTTCAAAATCCAGACAATATAAGCACAATTTTTTTCACAAACGAAGATATATGACCAACTAGGGTAGGAAAATACAATTCTTTCCCTGTAATCTTAAATTTAAATTGTTTAACTGTTCCATTATATCGGTAAGGAAAGCTAAATCCCACAGCCAATTTTTACTGCTGAGGAGCGAGCATTCTCACTGAGCAGTTCATCGTTTTCTTCCAGATATTCAAAAACACATTCCCTCAAACTCGAAAATCTCGCAAATGAATTTCCTTTGGAAAGCTAGACACACTACAATGAAGAAGTAACTCGCCATTTTCTTCCGTTTCTTCGAGGAAGAGCGTCTGAAATCTTTATCGATTCAGCACGAACTCGTATCTTATTAATACAGCACACCACGGGATCAACAAAAAAAGACGAGTTTAAGTCCTTGGAACAAAGAGCTTCTTGGTGAATAATACAATGATATTCGAAAACTTTTCTTCCCAAATAATTTTCAAGCAAAGCAACAAAACCTTTTATTCTGCCTACCATGTAAGGCGCTCCATCTGCGCAAACTGTCTAATTTTGTCCATTTTACTTAATTAACTTCAATTACATTTTTAAGTTCCTTAAAAATGTCTTCACCTGTAGTTAAAACTAGTTGGCGCAAATCAAGAATTTCTTCCACAGTATCAAAATTATTGTTCGTGCAACGCACAAAGATGCTTAACTTTGCATTGTCCGCGATATCACAACTTTCATTCAAAGTTAATGAAAAATATTTGCAATTTTGAAGTCCAGAGACAATTTGCGTTCCAAAATCCTGGCCCATGACATCTGTACGATGCATGGCGGTATTTCTGGACAAAGCTTATTTTATCAACGATATTTTTGACATTTAGATCACCGACATTTTTGGCAAAAATTAAATGGCTACTTTTTTTTATCTCCTCACCGTCAGAATATGGTTTTTTCTTGCGGGCCAACAACGAAGAAAGTTCTTAAGAAGCCTTCACCATGGTTTCCATTTCGTCATTTCTCTTCTGGAACAAAGATTGCTGTCCGGCTAAAAATTTCTTTTTTATATTGATAAATTCCATTCGCAAATTTGATTTAACAGGATATTTCCTGTTGAAATCACTATGCAGTTGTCTGAACTGATGGTCCAAGTTAAATTTTGTTGGAAAATTGCTATACCAATTCCCCATATCAAACAAACAGGCAGGGAAGCATTTTGATGTGTAAACAAGTATTGTTCTTCCCAAACAATTTTAAAATCACCTGCTGCAATATCCTCTTCATAATTTCTTTTCGATGTCGAAGGCTTACTCATAAATATATTGAAAATAAAAAAATTCTAAACAACTACGCTCAACGCTAAAATCTAAAAAGAATTTTAGAAAAAAGGGGGAAAAAACTTGTCTTGCTACACAGAGTTTAAAATCAACTGAGTCTGACAGCTAGAAACAATTTGCCGATATTACGCTACAAATTTTCTAGGCTCCGAATCCAGCCTTCTAATTAGTCATGGATGCAAGTTCTCACTCCCTGTGCTTTATAAAGCGGCTATTTTGTGCAGATAGTTACTTCTACCGTATCAACAACTGCCCTCTTAATATGTTGCAGAATTACTTCTTGACATTACAGAAATCGTAAAAATTCAATACCTTCAGGAAAACCTTTTTATATGACATCAAGCTGACAGCCAATAGCTACAAACACCCAACTTCAGCACTGCAAGGGGAAGCTGAAAATCGAATGGAAATTCGAAATGTTAAAATTTAACACTTTTCTCGGAAAGTTACAATACTGTGGAGTAGTAAGTTTTGGAGCATGATCTGATTTTTGGAGCTATACTGAAGAAAAGGAAAAAAATTGCTTAGAACCTTTAAAATCTCACGCTGAAAATATCTGTTTTTTACATATTTTCTTCATTGTAATTCAATTAATTCAGTAATATTTTCAAAAAAATTTGTGTTTCTTCAATAAGTCTCCACGTGCCACAGTTACGGCTTCCGCGTGCCACAATGTGGCACGCGTGCCGCGTATTGGCCACTATGGATGGATGAATCTGCAGTCCAATACTCTATCGTTCGAGCTACGGCGAAAGATAGCAATCCTTATCTATGCGGAAATATTATCTAAAACAAGCCTCTAAATATCTTTTACACCGCTACTGGAGACCATTTCTGAAAAAGCCATTCTTATATATATAGTGGATGTCTACTCAACAAAAGAAACATTTCCGCAGTGAGTGAGTCACTATTCTCTCATATGTATAAAGAGATTTGAAAACATTCCCTTCGATTAATAAGCAATATTTCCCTCCTTTAACGCGTAAAGCGAAATCTCATTCAACCCAACGGTATAGGAAATATGGAACAGGTTTTATACCAGGAAAAAATGGTTCAGCTTAGATAAATATAAGTAGTACAACAAAATAGGATACTCTTTACAGCAGGGGTGGGCAGACTTTTCCAGGAGCGTAAGTGTGGGGAGGTAAGAAAAAGGTCTACAATATTTATTTTAACTTGATAATAAATACGGAATATGTACTTACTAATATGTTACGGAATATTTTCTACACACATATATAACTAAAGTTTAAAAAAAAACTCACATTTTTAAAACCGTGTTTAAAGCAAAACGCGCAAGATACAAACTTAATAATAATAGCCACAAATATAATAATATCAAATGATGAATTTTACTATCAAACAACTCAAAATACATTAAAAAACAAACATTTCGTCTAAAGTTAGTGTTCTTAGTCATAGTCAATAAAAGGCTTAGTCTGCGTACTGTCAACCAGTCTTGAATATCTAGGTGTGTACTAATTACTAACTGCTATTCTGTAGGCCGTCACCTCAAAATGTCTTGGAGATTCATCGGTCGATCGCGATCGCCTTAATTCCCTCCTCTGCTTTACAGAATTTCGAATTTAATGTTAATTTTAAAGCATCTCTTTACCCGAAAAATATGTTTCAATTTTGGGTCCTATTCCTAAACACTGAAAAAATTCTTAAAGTGAATCTGATTAGTGACGGAATGAGTGAATATTAACGTTGCACTGTTCAGTTACACGAGGGTTTTTGGCAACGGACCTCGTAATTTTAAACCATGGCCAAGTGGCGAGAACGACGTATGAGATGGTACCCCTTCTCCTAACTACCACACCAACGGGAGGACGTTTCAGCTCTCGAAGGATTTAACGTGCATCACTTCCCTGCAAGGTAGATCCTTAGTGGTACTGGGCTCAAACTCTTGACATGCCAGCCACGATCCGATACCTCGACCACTGGGCTACCATCTGATTAATGACTCAAAGAAATAAAAAATTTTAAGGCATTGGTTACGCGTATAAGGCAATTCTGATTGGCATGTTTACCTAACTTAGCTTAATGACTCTAGGATAGCAGTTAACAGATATAAATTAGGTATAACAGGGGGAGAATAAAAAACTTCTTAACAATACCTTACTCAAGGTTCAATCTTTGCCACGGTACATTCCATTTCTCTAAGAAACTAATATGCCAGAAAGACAGAAACAAAATCTCTGAGAACTATCATTCGATCACCAAAGAGAGGTATGACCCAGTGCCTGTCAAAACAAGGAGAGGTCATCACAGGACAAGCTCTGTCGGGTGTTGTTGATTACTGAAACCATATATCTTTGGAAAAAACATCTCATGTACCTGGTTACTGAGATCTTGCTTACAAAAAGTGGAAGATATCCGTCCGTTTCCTCAATGCCGTCGACACACCCGAAACGAAAAACAAGAGGATTAGTTACCGAAGATATTTCAACGCTTCTTCCTGATCACCGATACTGATAAGCTATACGGCCGCGGAATTCCGTTGAAGGTGAAAATGGAATCTTGGGTTATAGGTCACTTTCACGCAATTTTTGCCGAAACAAACGCATGTTTACTTCTTAAAATCGAAGATGAAGTGTCTGTGACTGAGTTCTGATAAAGTGTCAATTAGTTTTTCTATTTGTTGGTTTTTAAGGTATCCGAACACTTTCAGAGTACTTTTTTAAAAAAATAGCGTGCTAAAACAAATGCCTTTTTATTAATATTTAACTAACAATATTTTTTTTTAAAAAAATCATCTCAACTTTCCAAAAATCCAATTATAAGTGAAATTTTAGCAATATTTTTCAAAACCTTCAAAACAATCAGAGAAAAAAAAGCAATAAAATTTATTTATATCAGTTAAGGTATTAATAAAAGAAAGTGGATGCATTCATCTAGAAAATGAACTACAATTTTGATGTTTCATTAAAAATTTTAGAGGTGATCGAGTAAATATAATCAGAATTGTGAAATTCTTTGTGTGTTTATTATTTAAATAACAGGCCATAACTCAAAAAATATTCATACAATAAGAAATATTTTTGTACATTCTGTAGGAAAAAAAATATAAATATCAGGTTCAAAAAGTGTTACCGAAAAATATACAGTGGGTAAAAAAAGTATTGGCAATTGCCTATAATAGATCAAATTAGCTAACAAAGGAAATGCTTGACAATTTTAACTGGACATAACGAACACAGGAGGTAATAAACACACAAATCTAATGAAACTTTCATTTTAATAAGTCTTTTACTGAAAATATACAACAAAAACGTATTTTTGCATGTCAAAAGAGTTGCGAGAACAAAATCAGGTTATGTTTAATACTTTGTATGCATACCTTTTGCATTTATAACAGCTTGTAATCTATTTCTCATAGAGAAAACCAAAGTCTTGGTTGTACTATTGGGAATTTTGTGCCATTCTTGCAGGAGTATACGCTGAAGTTCGTCTTTACACGAAATTTTATGTTTCCTGACTTCTATGTCCAATTTGTGCCATAAATTCTCAATTGGATTTATGTCAGGCGATTGAGGCGGCGTCTTTAACTGACGAGGAGAGTTATACAGTAAGCACTCCCGGGTGAGGTTCGCTGTATGCTTAGGGTCATTGTCTTGTTGAAACACAAATGATATTCCTAAGCCCCGTTTTTGGGCACTGGATTGTAAATTATGGCGCAATATGTCGATGTACGTATGTGCTGTCATAATAACATCAATGAAGCACAGTTTACCAACTCCGTTTGCTGCCATACAGCCCCAAACTAAGACGCTCCCTCCACCATGTTTCACAGTCGATGTTAAACGTTGTTTTTCCAGTTCGGTGTTTGGCTTTCTCCACACATATTGTTGTCCATCACTCCCGAAAATGTTAAACTTCGATTCGTCGGAAAAAATAACTGTGTTCCAAAACTCATCTGATAAATTAACATGAGATTTTGCAAAATCTAATCTCTTTCTTCTGTTTCTTTCCGAAATGAAAGGTTTCTTTCTAGCTGCCCTTCCATAATAACTTTCTTCATGTAAAACATTCCGCATAGTCTGTACACTAAAAGTTTTATGAGAAGTATTAGCAACATCTTTGGCTAACTGAGATGCACTTATTTTGGGATTTTTCTTAACCTCTTTGATAATGCTACTTTTCTCCCTTGCAGAAAATATTCCAGACCGTCCACTTCTAACCTTATTTTCTGTGGATCCTGTCTCGTTGAACTTTTTTACAACACTTCTGTCAGTAAATAAACTTATGTTCAGTTGTATTCCTATAGCACGATAAGTTAAACCCTCATTTCTGAGCTGAATAATCATGTTTTTAACATCCAACTCCTTCGATTTCGAAGCCATTTTATCACAGCATTAACAAAATAACGTTTTAAAAATTTTGAAATAGTACTGCAGACTTTATACTAACAGACTTTCTTATCAGTCTAAACACGTGACCTCAACATGACAAAATTTGCATAACAGAACTTTGCCAATACTTTTTTGACATGCAAATTTACGTTTTTGTTGTGTATTTTGTGTAAAAGGCATATTAAAATGAAAGTTTTATTAGATTTGTGCGTTTATTACCTCCTGTGTTAGTTATGTCCAGTTAAAATTGTCAATCATTTCCTTTGTTAGCTAATATGATCAATTATAGACAATTCCCAATACTTTTTTTACCCACTGTATATAACAATTTGAGTTTTCAGACTCACCATGATAGACTTAGAATAATTTAAATGCCCGTTTCTGGTAAATTAAGGACCCACTCTTCCGGTTCTTCTAATTTCATAAAATTGATTGTAACTTGGCCTCTAGGTAGCGTAGAAACAAATAATATATTTTATGCTGGAAAAAGATACCTGTATTCCATAAGATAAAAAACAAAAATTATTTATTTTGACCAAATTTGTTCATTTCAACATGTTCGTATACCTTGTTAGAATTCTTGATTTTCAGTAACGCGGAAATCACTCGATTAAGACTATTTTCTACTATATAATAAAAGCATTGTATTATTGTATTTATGACTTCATTAAGAAATGAAACACATAACAGATAGAATAAGGGTTGAGATAATCTATTTTTCAATTCCTACTATTAGTTTAATGTCTCCCTATATATATATATATCTTATTCAAATTTTCAATCGTTAATAAAATACTTTTTATTCATCCACTGAAGTTCAAAAATATTTAAGCTTTTAGTGGATGCCACTTGATGTTGGTACAGTGTTTTCAAATATTAATTGATTAACTAAATTTAATTACCTAAAATGAAATTTTTCTTTCTTGATCTAAGTAAAAATTGACTTTAATTTTTTATATTACTTGTTAGGAATTATGTTTCGCTTACCTATTCCTGAAACGCTACAATCGAACAATCCATTGAAACGAGTATTTTAGCTTTCCCATTGAGTAAAACTTTCTAAAGCTCAGTTTTTCTACAAGTATTAAAATACCGTATTAAATATGAACTGAATCCTCACACACACAAATTTAAATAAAAAACTTTGTGTTTACAGACAAAAAAAAACACGTTATTGCAAGTACAAAAAACAGCAATTAAAACTAATTTGATAAAAATGAGCAATGATTGCTTTTCTTAATTGATCATTGATCATTATTTATTAAAGCTCTGACCGACTGACTTTGTAATTTTAAACCTCTATCGAAAGATGAGGACGACTCTGAGCTGGTACCCTATTATCAAAAATGTACTTCACACATACATGAGCATTTTGATTTTCGACCATGACCACTCAGATAACGCGGCCGCTTCTCGGTTTCTTAGACTATACCTATTCATAAGGCAGTATCAAGACAATTGTAAACCTCTTTTTTATATCTAGACTATTTCAATTCGTTATATAAATGTTGAATAATTTAGAAAATATATTTTCATTCGGAAAATAAAAAATATTGGTAATTTAATGCCCAAACAAAGATGAGTGTTGTAGTTTGGTCAGAAGATCAACAGTCTTGCATTTGATAGATTATTCGGGTCTTATTATTCCGAGAAAATACCATCCTATAGTTGGATTAATGAATGTTACATCTATTGGAGCTCAAAGTCATGGAAATGGAGAGATGGGTGCTTACTCATATTTTGATCTCGTCATGTGATCATGGTTATAACTGTTTTGCCTATATTAAATGGATCTTCGAATCGGACTGCAAATAAACAGCCGAAATCTTCAAAAAGAAAAGAAAAAATTTTCTTGCTTGGTAAAAAAGAAAGAAAGAAGAAGAAAAAGAATGTAATGTAGTAAGATACAAAAAAAAATTTAAGGAATCATTTTACTCATCTGACTTTAAAAAAAAAGTTGTGCCCTTAAAAAAAATGTTACAGAAAATAATTTTGAAATTCGTTGTTATTGAATGCAAGAAGAAAAAAAATTATAAAGGTTTTTTATACTAAATGATAGTTAAGAAAAAACAATTTAGCTGAATAAAATAACCAAAATTTGTCTAGAAATATATAATATTGAACATATTCTTAAAATTTTTGACATCGAATTGTACCATTTTATTCGAATAAAGCAAATTTAAGCAGGTATGAAATGGGTTTAGTTACGAGATGTTGATATATGTTTCTCCTCGTGCTCGTCGCTGAAGCTGCAAGAAACCTATTAGCAACTGACCTTTTAATTCTAAGCCTGATCGAGTGACAAGGAGTTAGTATTTGACAATCCAAATTTCCAAAGCACACTAATGCGAAGTTTCGAGATTATTCTCGTGAGTGAGTGAATATTAACGTCCCACTGTTCAGCTACACGAGGGCTTTTGGCGACAGCCCTCGTAATTTTGAACCATGGTCAAGGGACGCGGATGACACCTTAGTTTGCCCTCCCCTCTCCTAACTACCACACCACACCAACGGGAGGATGTTTGAGCTCTAGACAGATTTTACGTGCATTGCTCCCCTACACGGCGGGTCTTTGGTGGTACTGGGATCGAACTCATGACATGCTAGCCACGATCCGATGCCTAGACCACTTGGCTACCGCGGCCACAAGATTATTATCGTTATTGTGATTTAATCCATATTAAAAGCTATGAACGCAAACCGAGTTTACTTTAGTTTATTCTCAATACTTAAAATGAACTAAATAAAAGATAGTTTTAAAAAATTTTCAAATTCCAGTTTTTAATTCCCCCCCCCCTGTTGTTTATGTAAGCAATAGTACGTGAACGCAGACTTTTTCTAGCCAGTGTATGTATATGCGTGTATGTATGCTTTATGTATTCGTATTTTGAAAATTTTGAAATGATCTGTTTCGAAATCTTTCCCATTTTCTATAATTTTAATTACTGAATATCCTCATTTTTTTTGTCTCGTATTTTGTTCTGTATTTGTTGCTTTTGCATTCATTCTTGTTTCTTCTTCCTTCTGTGCCTGTATCCTTCTACTTAAAATTTCCTACCACTATTGATTGAGTATTGACTTACCTTGTAAGCCTTGTGTTATACTTGTCAGCACACAAAAAATCTACACAGAGTCTAAAAAAAAAAAAAAGGCTGAGAATTATTAGCATACGAAGAAAAATTATTATTTGCCACGGAAACGATCTGAAATATTTTAAATAGTTATGTATTATACATAACTGAATTTTTTAAGAAACACAACTGAAGTTTTTTTTAAAAAAAAATTACAATATGTTCTCTTACATTAACTCCAAATAATCAACAGCAAATTTAGAAAACTAACGATCAAAAACAGAGCTAAATGTCCTCTATAAAGGTGGGGCGCGTATACTGTATGTGTGTTTTCGAAAGTTCCCAAACATCCCCTCTGCTCTAAACCCCTTGGAAAACACTTTCCCCTTCAACATTTTTTGCCACATTTCCAAACGTAATTCGGTTGCTCCCCCCCCCCATTGACAAATTATGCACCACCCAAAAAATTGACCATTACAGCTGCAAGGGACTTTCGTAACTCTCCAACAGAAAGATGTATCAATGCTGAAAAACACTCCTACCTTAAGAAACAGAGCAAGTAGGATTGATTCCTGCTGGAGATTGGTGGTTTAAGGCAAGATAAGGCTCTTTTCGGTTCCAGAGGTTAATTGGAGGCTCGATTCTGGCGCGTGGTTGGCATCTGTTGGAAGAAGCTTCTGCATTTTGTCAGATGGACGATTGTAATCTACATTTATGCTCTAAATCAACTTGTTCTCTGTTGAAATCTTACGAGGCACGATTAAGTTATAAGATTAAGATATGCCGTGTACTTTTTAAAACTACTTTTACTTTTATACGAGTCGTCTTCTCTTTTGAAGAGAGAAGAGTGCTGCAAACAATTGCGATTTATTTGTAAGGACCATTGTGTGTGTTTGTCTTAATAAAGTGTAATGAATCAGTTTCATTCAAGTATACATTTGTTTATGTGAAATATAATGATGATTAATAAATCATTGATTAATATCAATACATAATTTTGAGTGAGTGAATATTAACGTCGCACTGTTTAGCAACACGAGGGCTTTTGGGGACGGTCCGCGTAATTTTGAACCATGGTCAAGTGACGCGGATGACACCTGAGCTGGCACCTCCTCTCTTAACTACCACACCACACCAACGGGGGGACGTTTGAGCTCTCGACAGATTTAACGTGCATCGCTCTCCTACACGGCGGGTCTTCAGTGGTACTGGGATCGAACTCATGACACGCTAGTCTTGATCTGATGACCAGACCACTTGGCTACTGCGGCCACACCGAATAGAAGAGCTAATGCTTGTTGAGTTGCTGAGTTCACGCGTTGTTATGGTGTGGAGTGAGTGAGTGAAAATTAACGTCGCACCTTTCAGCTACACGAGGGCTTTTAGAGACGGACATCGTAATTTGAAACAATGGTCAAGTGATGAGGATGACACCTGAGCTGGCATCTCCATCTCCTAACTACTACACAACACTAGCGGGAGGTCGTTTGAGCTCTTGACAGATTTAACATACATCGCTCCCCTACACGGCGGGTCATCAATGGTACTGGGCTCGAACTCATGACAAGCCAGCCACGATCCGATACCTTGACCATTGGGCTATCGTGGCCTGTTATGGTGTGGAAGCTTTGGGAGTATACGGCCAGGATTAAGATTTAAACTACGTCATCCCACAGCTATGGTGTAGTTTCGTAGCGTGACGTTCATTTAAAAACCTTTACTTAAAGTTTAAAGCAGTGAAAAATGCTGCTACAATATATATCTCTAGGAACACCAAAACTGAATCTTTAATATTAAAACTTTTCAGAAAGATTCACACTATAATCCAGAATAAAAAGCTAGACAATATTGTGATCAGATAAGAAAGTCTCGCAGGATACTTATGTATATATGCTCAGCATAGGTATCCCATGTCTACAACACATATTGGAAATTTTCTTTTAATGATGACTCCGAAACCTGTATCAGGGCCGATCCTAGCAGGTGGTCAGCACGTGCACCGCAAGCGGGCGGCCGCAGGCTGCATATAATTCTATCAATCAAGTAAATTTTTTTACAAATTTCGCAAAATATAACTTATAATAAATCGAATAAATATGCTGAAATTTAAATATTTATTGAAAAATCAAAAGAAGTCCCGATTTTCCAATATCATATAGCATGGTTAAAAAAAAGGTAAAACGTTAGTGCATAGTGCGTTGGTCCATAATCCATTAATGTCTACTCTTTGCAAATATCCTTCATTTGATTGCAAAATTCGTGGCAAAGCCGGCAATACCGAAATAAAAAAAGGGGGGGGAGAGTTTCTCGATTATCAAAGGCAATGGCGGCGCACCGTATATCGATGCTTAACAAAGACGTCACAAAAATGATTTTTGAAAATACCTAATATGGTTCATGTTACCTAAAACATAGAAGTGTTTAAATTCAATATATATTTGGGGAAAAGTTTTCAATTCAATGATAGCCTTACAATTTAGAAGAAGAAAAAAAATAAAAGTAAAAAGGGATTTTTGTGTTTATATGCATTTTATTAATGTTTTACTTTTTACTCTAAAGCAGGTAGAAGTGTCCATGTCAACATTAAGTATTAATTAAATGAAAAAATTCTCTAGAAGGGTGGCATATTAGGTTTTCGTACGCGAGTGACCGACACCCTAAGATTGGAACTACCAATACATGTCAGAATCAAAGATCTGGAAACAGCGTGGCTGTGGGCGTCGCAGCGGTAAAAAGACTTAAGAATAATGATCATTTAATAATTTTATTGACTAATCAAATAGTTATATTAAATTATGGGGGAAGGGAATTAAAACATGACTAGATAAAAATGAATCAAACTGTACTTATCTACACCTATCAGTAATAAAAGGCATGTAGGAACAACGGATCGTGTCCACATCAGGTCTTTAACTTAATAAAACTCTAGAGTCCTTCTAACGGAGTGCTGGATAGAATCTTACTTGAAATAAGTTCCTTTTTATTGCTGACAACTTACTGTGCACTTTCCACTATCACACTACTATTCACTTTACTACCCTCTTAACTCTCTGCTTCATTTCTTTTTGTATAATCAATTCCATTAATATTCGTATCTCACATTTTTCTTTTTAAAGAAAGTGGCAATTAAAATTTGCAATAACATCGTGTGGGTGATAGTTTTATAAACGTCACACTATAAAGCAACGTGAGAGAAATATTGGCAACAGACTTCGAAATTTAGAAACTATGTCAAGTGATGAAGACGTCACCTGAACAGGCACCCCCTAATCTGAAATGCCACACCAAGCCAAAAGAAGGTTTTTGAGCCTAAACAAATTCAACAAGAAGAAGAATCAACACCTCAAATTTGTGGTCTTCAGTGGCATTAGAGCTCTAACTCATGAGCTCGCGAGATCGGCCACTAGTTCATGACCACTACGTTACCGCGGGCATCAAAAACTTCGAGAGCTCCTGGTCTAAAAAGCTTCATGTTCCAAATTTTATTCGAATCCTTTAATTGGTTCCAGAAGTATTTAAGAAAGAGAGCCATCTAGATTACTTCACAGAAAACGATTCCTAGTAGCTTTCCTATTAATTTTATGTGATAAGTGTAGCGATAATTAAAGTTTAAGAACTACGGCCTTTGAGCATGATGTTTTGCCACAATTTGAAGTTACATGAGGATCATTGGAGATAGATCTCGTAATTTGGAATCATGGTCAAGTGATGAAGAAAACACCTCAACACTCTCCAAACTTCTATATCACACCAGCATGTGGACTTTGAACCTTGACAGAATCAACACATACCAGTATTTCTATATGGTGGGTCCTCAGTGGCACAAGGACTCGAACTCATGACATGCTGGCCACGAATAAGTGACCGTAACTACTAGGCAGGGGCGTAGATACCGTTTTATTCGCCTTATTTATAATACGGGGCCTCCAGGCTTCAGGGGCCCCAAACTGCGTAAGTAAAAAATCATAAAATGTTAAGAAGCCCCCTTCCCCAAAAAGCACTCAAGAAATTTTGATATAGGGCTCACCTAGGACTAGTTATGTCAGTACCATTAGGCTACCAAAAACCACAGCAATAACATCAAAGAAAACCATAATTTAGCTTCAAGAGGGAAACCCTGTGAGTTAGTTCATTGATTAAATGGTTGTTGGCCAATATATCCAAACTCCAAAAAACTGTATTATCCAGAAATTGAGTATTAAGTCATACTATTTTGTATAAAGATTACAGGGGGAAAATACCCCCAACACTTACAAATAAAGAGATCAAAATGCAATCAAGAGCGTTCTGTTTATTCAAAAGATCAGCAGACACACGCAACTTTCAAATTGCTTCTGAACGTAAATTAAGAGAGCTTCTATCAAAATGACTGATAATGATACTTGAGTCGCAACGTAATTTTGTCAATCCGACGACCTTGCGAAATGCAAGGAAGCCAGCATTTATAAAGAGAGGGAGACGGCAGGATAGGAAGAGAAAAAAAATTTGATTGGATACCGTTAACAACAACTTTTTCTTTTCTTTTTTTTTTCTAATTCCTCCAAGAAAACTCCCACCAGACTCACTTTTCATCCCTTTTAAGCTAAGCCTAACATGTCGGAAGTCGCTTCGAGAAAAAGAAGAAGAAATATTTTTGGACCGAAGAAACGTTTTCTCATCGGTAATTTGTTCCACTAGCCACCCACGAAAAAATAAAATAATAATAAAAAAATCTTCTAAAAACGATACGAAGCTAAGCACCAAGCAGGTGAGGAAGTGTTTTAAAAGAACCCGCATTTAAGAATAATGATGGGTTTTGGAATATCAAACGGATGTTTTGGTAAAAATAAACGAAAGATTTGAAAATCGATGCGAGAAAGTATAATAACAATAACAAGTTGATAAATAGCGGGAGAAAAAAAAAGAAGAAATTTCGCATCCACTTTTCCTTCTGTACCTTTAGTGACAATTTTCTCCAACGAAACGGTTACATTATAATAAATAGCGTTTTAAGAAAGATTGGCGGAAAGGGGGAGAAAAGTGTTGCAAGAAATATAGAAAAAAATCAAGAGTTTAGTCAGGTGGTCAACACAGGAAGTGGATGATCTACGGAAGATAGGGGGATAAGAAAAAAAAAAAACTTTCACTATGTCTATTGTTACGTAATTTGAACTTAATGTCCCATGATAGAATAATTAATTTATAAAAGTATGAGTAATTATTTTAAAGCCGTATAAGGCAATTTATTTTTGATTATGGGTGACATTAAAGAATTTTGAATGAAAAGATTTAAAGAGAAAGATTTTTCTGAGTTAGGGGAGAAATTTCTTACTTGTATCAATCATATTCAATCAAATATCAATGTATATTTAATATAACTTGTATCATTTAGAAGAGTTTGTTAATATCCCCCCCCCCCACCTTACCGAAAAGAAAATAAGAAACGGCTTTTAATACTGTTACAGATTTTTAATACTGTACGTTATTTTAAGACATGCTTCGTCATTTTTACAAATTTGTATGGTAAATAAACAGTCGACGATTTTAATTAATTGAATAATAACAGATTTATATATTAATGGACGATGGCTAATGGTTATACGAAGACAAATTGTCGAATATACACAAAGAAATATTATGAGAGATTATATACAGTAATGGAAAACGCATTCAAAAATAAGCTTTACAGCACCCCAGAAACGGCTCTAGAACAGTTTCACCAGCAAGAACTGACTGACTTTTGAACTGCACCGACTATTATAAAGCCTCATGAAAGTTTCTAGAACGTTGACCATACATACTTCCCGGTGGTACCTTAGCTACATTATATTCTTCTCCAAATTTGCCACAAAGGGCAAAAAAGCCGCCAATCTGGTAACCTTAGCCACATTTCCTATGGTTTCCATAACTTTTCTCAAGTTTTTGCTGAGAAACGAACTTAGCCTTTAAAACTCAATTTTCCAACCAAGAGATTGTTATCACAGAGAAAACAACATACGTGGCGTGTTTCATTACTAATCTTAGTACTAAAATAATCTAATCACTTCTATAAAACTATTTTTTAAAAGTAGTTAATTTTTCTTATTGAAAAAATTTATAAATCACCGTGCACTACAAAGTATCACACGGGGCTTACAGAAAGAAGTATGAAACATATATTACAAAGGAAGGAAAAAGAACTTTATAGCAGTGCTTCTCAAACTTTCAAAACTTGCCACCCAATATTCAATCATATTTTCTTCACTCCCCCCCCCCTCTATACAATAACAATGAATAAATTCAGTAATACTATACTTTGACGCAAAGCCAACAATACTACTTTAACCACTTAAGGTACCACCGGCGTATATAAATGTCTCGATCAGCCAGTGCGTTAATTGCTACGGGCGTATATATGCGTCTTTCCGAAGTACGTTCTTTTCTGTAAACTGTGATCTATAAAATTATTCCGAAGGCTTTTGAATGGAATAAAATGACATTGACAGTGGTTAACGAAGGATTTACTTATTTCAGAGGATTTGCTTATTTATTCCTTTTCTCCCCCCCCCCCTTCCTTAATGCACCACATACGTTCACGTACATGTTAAACGGTGGCATTGGGAAGCAAATTACGCAATTTTTAATCGGCATTTAAGAGATTTATTATAAACTTCGCAAATTAACAAGAAAAGTGTTCATTTTTGCATATAATTTTATATATGACAAGCCCATGCTGCCACTGGTAATTATTAAATTTGTTTTTAACTTAGTATTGTTATAAATTAGTTATAAAATACATTGCGTGGTATTGATTCAAATAAATGTTTTATATATATGTATAAATGTTCTTTATTGATGTGTAACATCTTTCCTCAATTGCTGGAGATTTGTGGGAGTGATTTCGTGAAAAGGGACGGAAATGCGTAACAGGAAGTTGGGGAAGCGCGCGCTATTCAGCGAAGTTCTGTTTTTTCTCCTTCATTCGGGAGGGGCTCCGCCCCCATCCCCCACCGCCTACGGTCTAGGCCGTGGGATCTTTGTTTTTGTTTTCTCACTTTAGGATCAGAGAAGAAACCAAGTCCTTTAGGCAGAGACGTGGTTAGACAATGACGAACGTGTTTCGATACCTGACTTCGATTGCTACGTACAATTTAAACGACCGGGCCACAGAGCAGCTGGTGTTGCGATCTATCGTAAACAGAACAATTCACATGTTGTGGCTCGTCATGTGGATATTACTTATCGTCAAACAAGTGGACTGGGTATTGTTAGTCAAGATATTGGGGACACATGTGTGGCAAAATACTTATTTGAAAATGGGCAAACAGTGATTTCGGTGATCGTAGACATTTCTCCGAATTAAAAGGTTAAAAAAAATTAAAGATTTTCTTCATGTTTTAAGCCTAGTGGTTAGAGCATCGGACTCCAGACCCAAGGGCCTGGGTTCGATGCCACTAAATACCACCGAGTATAGACGGAGTACGTGCTCGTTAAATCAGTGGATCCGAAATTCTTGTGGGAGGTCGCAGCAGAAACCACGAGTGCAGGGGGCTGGAGAATATTACCCTTCCGTTCAGTTCCATGCCAAAATTGTGGATGTGGAGATAGGTGGTGTCACCATCTATCGTTAAGAAGTCCAACCTGTGTCTCACAGGCAATGGCAGCTTTCATTCCTTCCCTGCGGGAAGGACACAACAACAACAACAACCAAAGGTGGTTCTGCTCTTTTTTTTTTTTTTTTTTAAACTATCACTCACTTCCCATGATTTTGAATGGTGATTTTAAAGTTAACTTCATTTTGCTAGAAGCCGAGCCACTCATAGCTTTTCTGAAAGATGAACTCAAGCTCGAAATGAACACAAATCGAAATGTTTCGACAACTAACAGTGGTACTGTTATTGACGCTATTTATCAACGGTTTTTAAATACTTTGAAAACACAAGTACATGTGTCATATTTTAGTTATCATAAATTATCATTACCGCTCTTCCCCAAATTGAACAAGAATAATTATTTTTGATAATAAATTGCATTACTCCTTGTGTTAATTATCCAAAGCTGCTGTACGCGTGCTGAAATACCTGGCATCTTTAAACGTGTACGCCAGTCGCTCTGCCGACGCTACTGGATGACACAATTTTGAACTGTTATCAAAAACATTACGCTGGTCAACGACGCTTTCAATAAACACTTTGTATTTCTTTTCGTCTCTTATTTTTTTGTGTGCTTGTATCTCACCGCGTCATTTGCCCTCATACATTTCTATACAGTAAATTGTTACAATGTCCTGTACTTACCCGTAAAGTTTGTACCATGAGTTCAGGACCACCTAGCATATATATAATTTCTATATTATGAGAAGAGCATTTAAAATGTTTCTATGTATGCATCTCTTTTCATAAAGCATCCTAAAATTCGCTTTAATTAATTCTATAGAAAAAAAAACATGAAATTTTGGAAAATTTAAAACTGTAGTCAATTGCAAGGATTATGTAAGTATTCTGTATTAAGTAACATATGGTATATAATGAAAGAGCCCATGCATTTATTTTATGAATCCACAATTATCATACAATTATTGATTGAAAATTTATGTCGTGCTCAGAAGCGACGCAAGGGATATTGGTAAGAGACTATGAATTTTAACCTCTGTCAAGTGATGAGGACGACATCTGAACCGACATCAATTCCTTTTCTCCTTTCCAAACTTGCAAATAATGGACTTTGATTCTCGAAAGATTAAACGTGTATCACATTCCTGACTCCTGTGTACTCCACACAGCGGGTCTTAAGTGGCACTAGAACTCTCGCCTATGATCTGATAGAAACAATGCCGTCCACGAGTTCGTGACCATAACCATTCAGTTGCCACAATCCCTTACAATTATGGATCTGTGTCTGATGAAGATAGTAATTTTTCCAGAGAGAATGAGAATGAGAGAATATTAACGTCGCACTGTTCAGCTATCCGAGGGCTTTTGGTGACGGACCTCATAATTTTGAACCAAGGTCAAGTGAAGAGGGCGACATCTGAGCTCGCACCCTCCTCTTCTAACTACCATACCAACGGGAGGGCGTTTGAGCTCTCGACAGATTTAACGTGCATCGCTCCTCTACACGGCG
>BMAO01008258.1:0-118478 GCA_019973975.1 Trichonephila clavata | reverse complement strand
TTTATCAAAGTTTTTTTACAAATAGAACAACAGGTACAAGTTAGTTAAACGTCAGTTTTAAATTCACGAAGAACACGGATTTATCTTTATCATGTGACCGTCATGAGTGGAGTCCATTGTCAAACTGAGGGGATGACAGCTACACTGGAACATCACTCACTAAATTTCTACAAACTTACGGTTCTTGGATGGCAGTTCTCGCCACAAAAGACAGTTAAAGTATTCAAAATTCTAGAAAGAGAATAAATTAGCTCATATTGTGATCTGCATATTTACCGGACTTGAATATGATTGTGTATGCATGAATGTGCACGTTTCACAAAGAAGTTATATTCCCAAAATCGTACAAGTGCTCAATGATGTACAAAGTACAAGTGCCTTGAGAAAATGATTATATCCCCCAATTACTCCTCTGTAGTTTGTAGAGAGCATGCATAACAGATACTAAATCTGCTTAGGGAGCAAAATTCGAGCAGTACCACAAAAGGAAAGGTTCTCTTGCTTATAGCGATAGTGTGGATCGATGCTTAAAAAAGGTATCTCCAAAATATTTTTATTAAGGATTTACCTTTTACTCGTATACTGGTAGAGGAGTTTGTAACGTCAACGTTAAGTATTAGTCAAAATATAAAAAATTCCCTAGAGGGGTGGCACATAAGGTCTTTGCACGCGGGCGGCCGTCACCCTAAGATCTGTTCTGCCTGCCACATAATCATATGGCAAGCATGCCTACGATTTTTGCATCCAGAAAATCTATCAACTCTAGACGAAAACGAACCCGAAGCCTTGGACTCAGAAGACGGGCACACTAGCTCTAAGCCACCGAGCCGACCAAGTATTAGTAATTCGATCTACTATCTAGAAATTAAGAGCAAAAGTAATATTACAATATTTACCGGTGCATAAGTTCCTCCTTTGAGCAAAACACTGTTGATTATTTGTTACTAAAATCGAATAAAAAAGCAAAAAAGCAAAATCATATCTAATAAAAGTTCAAATTTTAATAAAAATGTATAGTATATATTACCTCACTTCTCATTACAACACCTTTCAACCGATCACTATGAAATTTGGCATGTATATGTATTTTTTTTGTAGAGAAGGTTTTGCGATATCCTCTTTGTTGAAGCTCCCCACCAGGTGGAGCTACAGCATATCAACTTCTGCACCGTTCAATCAATGTCAAAGTTGCCAACAGGGTCGCCAAAAATGATGCCAACTTGGCTCTATCACCAACATTTCGCTATGTTTAAATTGAATCGCCATTATAATGTAAGGAGCGACTTTGCTTTCGAATATTATAATTTTAACATAAAATAAATACAACAGAAAGTAATATTAACGTATTACACATCAAGATATAAATTATTTACACCATTTTAAGCGTTCATTACACAAAATTTGTTACAATGTATTACTTTTGCTGAGCAGAGATCAACTTAGGAAGGTGTTTTCAAAAATCGACCCACAAGGGAGTTACGAAGGCGTTATAAATAAAAAAAAAAAATCCTTTTTATTATCTATTAGACGTACGGACTTAAAATTTAACAAATATAATTTTTTGTTCAGCTGATATATACAAAAAGGTGTGTGGTGTGGTGTGTGTGTGTGTGTGGTGTTTAATTCACTTAAAATTAATACATTAAAAACTTCTTTATCCTTCAATTTGTATTGTTTCATTTTTCAATTCACCCGTGCGACGAACGGGTATACCAGCTAGTAACTACTAATGAAAACTTAGCTTACATTAGTTTAATACTTTTCAGAGACATGAAGATCACTTCGGGAATTATTGGTGTAAGTCTGGGTGATTTTAATGCCTCGTACCAGCTTCCGGAGAATAAAACGGTAAAAATCATTTTGAACCACCCTCCCAGATTTCCAGGTGCCACACCAGTTTGCGTATTCCTCAACTGGAATTACTCTCAAACGTAAGTCCCCTTTTAAATAATGTTTCAAAGATAAGGGAAAATATATTTTACATACGTGTAAGTACTGGGCCTAGAATTTGATGATGTGTCATTTCTTATAGATTCATCTCACTCATTGCTAACTTGCAAAGATAAATTCGAAAAATTATCTCTAGATTAGAAATGTGTAGTTAATAAATTAGTGGATTTTTTTTAAGTATTTGTCTGTGTATATGTTTTTATGAATTTAAAATTATAAATCTCAAAAACTTGAAGTCTTTAAATTGGCAATTATGTCTAAAATATTTCAACTGCTAGCTTTTCAAACCATTTACATAGTTACTTCACTTTTCACCACAATAGCTTGCATGAGTATGTAATTTCGACTTTTTTACTCTTCTGTTACTTTTATTATTGATAATATTTTAGGTATTGGTAAAATAACATTTAAAATTCAATCGAAATAATTATCATTTGTCTTCAAAACTGTTTCCCTTAAAAAAGTTTTTCTAAAAAGGTACTTACGTATTAAACCGTAGTTAAATCAAAAGACATCGCCAAATGCCGCGATATACAGCCAGTAGTGTAAACCATTCCCGCAGACTTTCAAACACAGAAATAATGACGATGAAATCATTTGGCGATTTTTTTCAATTGGCGATATCTTTTCTTTTGACGAAATAGGTCGATGGTATAACATGTGAATACCAAAAAAAGTTATTGTTATAAAACATTCTGTCCTTATGAAACTATTTTTAAAAATTAAATCGTATAATGCCAGCTATAAAGATGGCTGATTTGTGGTTAGAGCATCAGACTCCAAACCAGAAGGCCTGGCTTCGATGCCCGATGCCACCAAATACCCTCCGAGTACACACTGAGTACGTGATCGTTAAATCTGTAGATCCGAAAGTCTTGTGGGTGGTCTCAGCAGAAACCACGGTTGCAGGGAGCTGGAGAATATTTCCCTCTCCTCCAGTTCCATGCCTAAATTGAGTGGAGGTGGAGATAGGTGGTGTCGCCATCTATCGTGTAGAGGTCCAACCTGCCTTAGGCTCTGGCTCTTTTTCATTCCTCCCCTTCGGGAAGGACAGGACAACAACAACAGATATGGATGTCATCATTTTCTAATGTTACTACAGAAAGAATACTTTAATAAGTTTTTAATTCTGTGTAACTCATTTCATATCCATTTATTATTTTCATACGAATGGATGCTTTTCTAATTGTTTGCACAATATACCAGTATATTTTTAGAAGTAGACTGTATATGTGATATTAATTTTCCTCATTCAAAACTCTTGCTATATTATAACACAGTATCAGCTTTTTCTTTGTTCATTTTTTTCCTATGACATTTTTCTTTAAACTTTGAGGTTATTAGTTTCAGCTTTGAAAACTTAAAGAGGAAATTTAACCATAAATCTTCAGTCGTGGAAACATATTTATTTAATTTTAAATATTGTAATCAATATTACAAGATAATAATCGGGAGAAAATATAAAATTAAAACTTCTTCTTGAGTGAGTAGGAATGACAAAAAGAGTTGCATTTTGTTTAAAAGAGAGAAAAAGAAGAATCAATACTTTTTCCGGTCTGTATAGCAGACAAGATTAAATTAGTCTCCAGTTTTTCATGATAAACTTATCAGTATTCTCAGGCTAGTATTGTAAATAAAATGAAAATTAAACCTGAAATTTTTCTTGGTGAATTCGTTTATATCCACAATTTAAACAAAGCAAAAATTAATTCAAAAGGGACTAATTAATCTATATATATATTTAAACGTTGTTCAAAATTACCAACAAATTATGAACAGTATTTTAAAAATGTTGATTAACAAGTCAATTTTGGATTAATTTGTGTCTTGTTTACGTGGTGGATAACAATAAAAACACGAGGCGTGTCCAAACACTCGCATAAAAAATCTTTTTGCAAAATAAAGTTTACAAAGCAATGTTATAGTGAATAATTTGTTTTCACAAATTTTCTCATTCACTTTTTCTGGTAAACCATCTATGACAATAGAGGACAGCCAACTCCGTGCATCCTCATGAATATGATGCACCCATCAATAAATTGTCAGGCCCATTTTTTCACCTTTTCATCACTCATTATACACTCATGTCCATAAATTAAGGATAATTCAGAATCACACAGAAATTGAACTCTAAAATAAAAATTTCACCTGTAGAATTATCACACACATCTTGAAGAAGAATATGCAAATTACAGAAAACCCCCAGATGGCACGGATAGTACGTCATAATGACGAGAGTGTATGAGAGGGGTATATAAGGAGTGGTGGCAAAGAAGTAAAATTGTTCATAAGCACTTTAAAAGCCTTTCAATGCAATAACCGCATAGTTATGGCACAAAGGAAGCATTTGGATGATTTTTTAAGTGGTAGAATTATCAGACGACTGGAATGTGGAAGTACCCAGCTGGAAGTATCCGAGGAACTTGGAATAGCCCAGAGTGTCATCTCCAGGCTTTGGCAACGATTCCAAGATGATGGTAATGTGAGTAGATGTTACACCACAGGTCACCCCCGAGTTACAACGCCGAATGAGGACCGGTATTTGGCAGTTACTGCCAAAAGAAACAGACGGAGCACAGCATCAGACCTGTCTCGTCAGCTCTCTTCAGCTACCGGTACGACAGTTTCAAGGCAGACCATGTACAGACGCTTAGGGCACATTGGTCTATATGCTCGTAGGCCTGTCAGATGTGTTCCCCTTACCGCAACGCACTGTCGCCTGCGATTAACCTGTAGTAGAGAGCATGCATTGTGGACACCACAACAGTGGTCTTGTGTGATGTTTTTCGACGAGTCCAGGTTTAGTTTGCAGTCTGATTCTCGCCGGACTTTCATATGGAGAGCGCCAGGTACCCATTACCACCAAGAGAACACCATTAAACGACACCATTACGGTGGTGCAGGATGGCTCGTTTGGGGAGGAATTATTCTTGGTTCCAGAACTGACCTGCATGTTCAGAGTGTAACGATGACAGGCCACATCTATCGGTATGTCATTTTTTGAACAACATGTACGTTTGTTTTGGGGCGCCATGGGTGCTGAATTTCTGTTTATGGATGACAACGCCAGTCCTCACCGTGCAAACATTGTAGACGAATGCCTTCAATCGGAGGATATCACCCGTATGGATTGGCCAGCATACTCACCGGACTTGAATCCAATAGAGTATGTGTGGGATATGCTTGGCCGACGAATTGCAGCCCGTCAACCCCCGCCCACCTGTCTACCGGAATTTCGGAGGGCATTGCTTGATGAGTGGTGTAATATTCCCCAAGATCAGATTGATAATTTGATACTCAGCATGCGTAGGCGTTGTAAGGCCTGTATTGTATCGTCCGGGAGACATACTCCGTATTAACCATCATACTAACCATGTTATACTGTTTTTTTGTAAAAGGTTCTTTTTTGAAATTTGCTCCAGAGAGTAAAAATCGCAATTTTTATTAATTATGTCAAATATATAGCATCTTTTTTGCTCTTTACCTTTTGTTTAATAAATAGACTTTACAAATAAGTCAAATTTGTTTTGCTTCTGTCTCTTTCTTTGCCTGAACTTCATTATCCTTAATTTATGGACAGGAGTATATTTTCACCATAACTCTACAAGTTGACAAGGAATTTCACCTGGTTTAACATTCCTTGAGTTAAAAAAACAGGTTACAGAACGCACTTCATGGTTGGTGGGATCGGCAATCGTTTTAAACATTTACTGACACGCGTAAAAACAACACAATCCGGCTATGATAGCGTCTCTGGACAAACAATCAACCAGAGACATGTGTGCGTAAGTGTTGTTGAACTTCAAAACTACCACTGCGATTGCGATAGAACGAAGCGATACATAGTTTCCGGACACGTCTCGCAATTATGAAAAATAAGTTTAAATCGAATTTCAAAATTATCCAAGAAAAGCTTTAGAGTTATAAAGAATTTACGTTTCCTTCTTCCCTGTGAACCGGCTAGAGGTGTGGGAGGAACTAAATGATCAGACGGCATGATGAACTTCAATTATTTTATATATTTATCACTATATTCAACTCAGACACAAACAACACTTGAACAAGATAAATTTAATCAGTAATAGAATGGGAGAGAGACGAGATTGCGTTGGGGAGAATATGTTCAATCATGCAGCTCTACTTTTAATATAACTTTATACAGAGCTTACGTATTAAATGACCGCACTATTAGCTTAACTTTCTAAACATCAACTTGATTTAAGAACACAGTACCTGAACTATTGCAGTCTTCTAATCCTTTTGCGTTGGCTTTAACACGTCTCCAATAGTTAAACTAATCACTTTCTTAATATTCCAACTTCTGGCTTCCTACACTGTTTACGTATACGTTTCACTGCAGATTTACTTCACTTTCAATCTATTCACATTTCACTAACTCTCAAACTCGTGAATAAAGAATATAAAAATAAAACTTGATTTGCATATCACGATTTCTGCCCTTCGGAGAAGATTGGTTGAAAAATGCTGGTCCAAAAGAATTCTACAGAGGTTAATGGAAGGACGCGTATAGATCCGTCATAGAGTATTTGAAGAGTATTAAGAGAAAGATAAAAAAATATTATTTGCAAATTTTTATTATTATTCTGTATTACTTGCAATAAGTTTATCATTTTACAAAAACAGAGTTTATTAATTTGTAATAAACAGGGTGATAAACGTTTTTGTTCATAGGGACAGCGAGTATGGTATTTGGGACTCAACAGGCTGCTACGTCACTCGACACGAATTAGAATTCACTGAATGTGAATGCAACCACTTGACCAATTTCGCAATTCTGATGAATTTTGCAGGCCCTGAGGTAAGAGCCAATGCATTACCTTAAAAAACTGATTTCATTTCAAATAATTCAGATTAGAGATTCGTTCGAGTTGGTATATATTTTCTATTTTATTTATGCATTTATCTTCTGTGCAGTGCATCGCCAACTTAACAATAGCATCAGCTTGGGTCGATCTACAATATATCACGATATATATTATAAAAAAACTAAAAATATTCCGTTTGGATCGTTTTTCCCTATGTGAAAGTTCGCTTCTATGGAAGAAATGCCGTATAGAAAGGCTTAAATACGTTAAGATCTGTTGAGGCTCAAAGCCTTTCCGTTGCTGTGGTGAGGAAGTTGAGAAAGGAATTCCAGCTTAGGTGTCGTCTTCGTCACTTGACCAGGGTTCAAAACTACGATGTCTGTCTCCAATAGCCCTTGTATTGCTCCATAGTGCCACGTAAATCAAAATCAAATCGATGGAAGAAATTACACTGTACAGAAAGTGCACACTTAGCGTAAAAAATTTACACACTAAAATCTTCACTCGCCTACCCAATTTATGTTTCCTATCCAACAATAATTTAATATATTTAACTTTTTATTTTAATTTTAAAAATAAGTTGTGAAATATTTCACGAAAAAAATTGACATTTTAATATTAAAGTTAATAAAAAGATTATTTTTTAAAATGTTTAAACTTGTCAAAAACTAAATCAATAACTTGATAAGTTATGAATACTCTTAAAAGAAATTTGAATGTGATAAAGTTTATATCTAGCTTAATTATTTCTTAGCTCTCTTGTAAGCTTAATTATTTCTTAATATAAATGTGTTTAGATTATAAACACATTCTATATTAAGAAATAATTAAACTAAATTTCATGAACATTTACCAAAATCGAAAAATTCTGGCATTTTGTATTTGTAACCGTAAAACTATATTATTTCAAATTGCCGATCTCTTATTTCGGCATACAAAATTTCACTCAGCAATTGGTCTAAAAAAGCCCTATAATTCAATATATTTAAAAGGATTTAAACAAAATAGAATTATCCATGATATGATATTTCTTACTAAGAATGGAAATATATATTTAAGTAATGATGTGGGGAATTTATAGGAATAATTCCTTTTTTTTCTAGTTTAAAGAAAAAGACAACTATGCGTTGGACATTTTATCCCTAATATGTTGCAGTATATCTTCTGTATCTCTTCTTCTGACAGTAATAATATATTTAACAGTCAAGTAAGTTTGTTTGCTTTATTTGTTTTCTAACTATTTGTGAGCACGAATAAACATATTAAAATTAAATTTTTCTAATACTTCGTAAAAAGATACAATATTTCACAATTTCATTTGAGTTCTACATAGTAAACTAATTATTTGTACCTAGGAATTGCAATGCAGGTATACGGGGATACCGAATACCGGTATTTTGAGCCATTTGTACAATTTTGTAATACCGGTATTCCCAAGCTTAAATACCGGTTTTTCGGTATCCACTTGAAATTTTTAAAATTGTCTCCACTATATGTTCAGGGATCGCCAACCTAGCAAAATAGTATAAGTTTTTGTTTTTATGTCTCCCTAACGAGCGAAATTAATTAGACTGTGAATATAAAGTAGCCTCGTACAGTCAAGAGAAGTGATAAAATATGTGAATTATCCAAGGAGACAGGCCAAAACTATTATATTGCTGCTCAGAGCGATACTGCACACGCGCAGGATTCGTAGTCTGATATTCGTATCTGTGAAAACAAGGCTGTAGTTGTGAAGAAAGTGCGTAATATTTTTGAAGATGAGAGATTTAGAGGTAAATTCTTGGTAAAAGTCTATCTCGTATTGTTAACAATACTACCAACTAGCGCAGAGGCCGAAAGAGCATTTTCGACGGCTGGTAATTTATGCACATGATTACGTTCCAGGCTTAATGACAGTACAATTGATACATTATGCTTTTTATGATCACAATTCAAAAATTTGTAATAGTAGCACAGACTGAATAGTAATATTTACACTTTTTTTGTGATTTAAATAGATAAAATGTTCCTTTACTTTTTTGGGATTCGTTATATACATTTATAATTTTAAAATTACAAATTAATTTTTTGTGATACTTACACTCTAATAAAACTGGCAAATAATCAAAGAAATACCTGCATTTTCTTTCTTTTCCTAAAACTTCTATTGCCGGTATTAAAACCGGTATCCCGGTATTAAGATCTAAAAAAAATACCGAATACCGGTACTGAACTTTAGGTCCGATATTGCAATCTCTATTTGTATCCAAATAATTTAAAAGAAAAATTAATGTGTATTTAATTCGTAGAGAAATAAATAAAAAAATTATCACAAGTAGCAACACAAAGAACAAATTCAAAAATTTGAAGAGTCCTATTTACTAAGGATATGATTCTTAATATTTTTTCTCCACTATTTCCCTTAGGTCGTTACGAAGCAGGCGTAACATGATAACCTGCAATCTAGCCATCTGTTTGCTAGCTATGAATATCCTAGTGCAGACTGGATTGAAAAGAGTTGCAACCACAGTAAGTGAATCCACCTGTTTTTAAAGAAAAAATATTGCAGTTAAATTTGATCTAAAAAACTTGGTTTTCAATTAACTTAGCTTTAGACTTAAACGAGAATTATTGATCTTCGTAAATTACAATATCTCTGAAATGACTTCATTTTCCTAATTTTTATTTTACAGGCGAAAGTGCAGACTAGACCCAATTCTGTACAACCCCCCAATCCCATCTCTTTTTCTTTTCTTTTTTTTTTTTTATCATTGATCTGAAACCCATTTCAATTAAATGTGCAAAAGCATTCTCCCATAAAACGTTCTATGGTAGAATTAAGACTCAAACAATACACTAGGCATGCAAATCTTCCATCACAAATCAAAAAAAAAGGAAACAGTTTTATAATCAAGGTCTCAACCTCCCCCCCCTCCCTCCAGATTTAACTCAGGCATAAAAGGTAACAAACGACAGAAATACCTCAGACCCTCAACTTGATCAAGAAAAACAAAAACTTTAATTTTTTCTCTCCTTCTCTTGATATATTTCATTGATTAAAAACCGTTTCTATACTTAACGAATTCATACTCCGATAAATATATTTGCTTACCGCAGCAAAAGTAAAAAGATGCGTCCAAAATAAGACATTGTGGTTGGCATGGCAAAAGATACAGAACTCATATATACGAGGGTTGATCGGAAAAAAGGTTACAAGTCGAAAAAAGAAATATTTATTAACAATAGAGAGAAATTACAAAAGGGAATTAAGAGGTATACGTGCCTATCACATTTCGACATAATCACCGGGTCTATTTAGGCATTTATCATTTTAGAAATCAGGTCCCTGTTCACATTGAGACAAGTCTCGGCGGATGTTTTCACAGCACTGTCTTGGAATATCGCAGCACATCAGAAATGATATGCTGCACGCTACGGTAGCTCAGTCCCAGCTCTGACGAGATTTCCCTCAATCAGAGTAAACCGACGATCATTTTGAATCATTTCTTCAATTTGTGCCGTGTTGATTTCTGTCGTTCCAGAACTTGGCCAGCCGTTCCCTGCCATATTGCGGTTTTCGACATCCTGTCTGCGTGATTGAAAAGAGAGACCCCCTTTCGCTACATGTTGTCTGCTCACAGTAGCGCATACAGGAATTTTTCAGGGGGAGGTCCAAGGTCGAAAGTCCACTGTTCTCGTACCATGCTTCAATACGCCGTCCAATATATTCTTTTAATTAAGTCGATTTTCGAGAACAAAAAACAGTAAAAAATTTATTTATAAATGAATAATTAGTGTTAATCAATAAAGTTAACTATTAAAAACAAATAATTAACTTTTACGTACTATATACATACAATTATAATCAATCGAAAAAATCAAGGGCCGGACCCCAGGACTTCACCCTTGTGTGCACCATTGTCTGCTCATTCTGCTCTGCTCTCCCAGATGCGGACACATTCTTTGCCATAAAAATCGAATTACGGCTCGCACTTCCAAACGAGATCGATTTCCAAAGCACTTGCCTTTTCAATCGTCCTGAACCGTCTGGGAACTTTCACTGCTTACCCGAAAACCAGCTGTATGACAAGTAGCGCCATTTGTCACCACTCTGGGGAAACAAAATTTCTGTACAATATGTAGTTTTCAAAAGCTGCGGCTTGTAACCTTTTTTTCATCCCTCGTATATTTGTGCTTAAACAACAGTTTTAATTTTCTGAATTTAGAGATGTGCTCCTGTAAGTACAATGCATTCGTCTATTGTTGTTGTTCCCAATCCCTCAGAGATCTAGCGGCAGCTAGGTCAAATCCATGATACCGTGAACACTAGCGAAGTCAAGCACCAGTAAAGGACTTGCACAAACATCCACCAGAGCGAACCTCAAACTATCCAGGATGTGATCGGGAATGCCGGCTTCAGATTGAATTTTTTTCACAATGAAAAGACTTTGCGTCCTGAGTCGAATGTCATGTTTTTCAGATGTCCACTTATGAGTCTTGAGATGGCCGTTTGATCATGTCTGTCACCCCCGAATTCTAACGCTCTTCCCGGGGTCTTCCTGCTGAACCAAGGATGAACGGGAGGGGTGAGCCAGTCTTGTCTGACTGCTTTTTCTTTATAGAGAAAATTTCTTTATATGTTTGTGTGTAGTCCCGGTTGGGAGGCTCAGAACAACCTCTTTTAGCCAAGATGTCTGCAGCCTCGTTCCCTTAGATGTTAACATGGGAGAGAATCCACTGAAAGTGGCTAGATTTTTAAAATGGGCTAGATCCCTTGGCTAGATTTTTTAAAATGGGAGATAATTTGTATGCCCACGAAATCACATATATTGCTCCAGTCCAGTAGATAATGAATCGAGCTCCGACTGTCAGTAAGGACCCAAATGTCATTAGAATTAGTGCCGTCAAGGATGGTCTTTAATCCTTCATTTATGGCGATTAATTCGCTTCTAAATACCGAGCAGTTTTCCGGGTTGCGTCTAGAAAGCTGAACTGAAACACTTTTGATAAAGACACCATCCCCAGCGTTGTTCAATTCGTCTTTACACATTCTTCTTCATAAGCTCAACAACCTTTTGCAGACCAAGGTTGATTCGCTGATCCTCCTCAAGTTGACTCTATCCGTCAAGCCGGCCTTCCATCGGTTGATTCCCCTTAGTTTGAGATCCGTTTAAACATCGTCTAGCCATCGTGAAAGTTGTCTACGTCTGGTCCCTTCAATTTTCGAAAAAGTTACTTTTTTTGTAGGAAAAGCACCGAAGTATAACGCATTATTTTGAGAAATATCAAGTAGAATAATTGTGTTTTACCAGCCGAAAATGTTGTACCAGAACAGTTATTAAGAAAATTTAATCTACTTCTCTTTGTGCGTCTATTTTTGTTTAATATATAACGAAGAATTGCTCGTTAGAATTCCACTCATTAGTTACAAAACTCAGTCCCATTCTAGTTCCAATTTATTTACTTACAAATTACGATTACGGAAGCAATTATTATAAATCAGCAAACGACATTTTCAGATAATACAAACAAACGATTTTAAGAAAATATGAATTCAAACTATACCAAACGATATTTCGAGAAAGTACTGATTAATTGGAATTTCCGACAATTAGACATGAGGCAAAAGTAGATCATTCCTTATGTTACTCTCGAACCAGATTTAACATGATAATTAGGGTTTGCAACCTCGGGATCCCGGTGTTTTTTCGAACCCCGAAATCACGGGATTGAAATAACTAACTCCAAGATTTAGTTTTTGTCTAAATTATGTTCTGAAATTTTTTTTCACATCAAATTTTTTTTTAAAATTTAATTCTTAGAAAATTAATATAGAGAGCTTCCACTTCTTAAACGAGACATTGCGCAACATTCATTGCTGTTCCCCAGTAATAAACAATACTGTGCAAAATTCTTTCTGAATTTTTAAAGTTTTTGAATTAGCTATAGGTGAGTTATAGTTCAATGTTTTCTTTTTTAATCTACCGAGAGATAAATTAAGTAATATTATTTTGTTTCCATTATAAATATATTTTTAAATTAACTTGCATGTATGAATATTGAAATGTTATTAAAAATATTTCGAAAAGACATTTTTTGAGGAAGCTAAAAGACAGAATTTTATAATGTATTTATTATTATTTTTTGTAATATTGAATTCTGGTTTTTGAGTATTTTTATTAGAGTTAATTTTAGTGTTTATTATGATTAAAATTTCTAGTGTTATATGTAAATAAGATTTTAAAAAAGGAAAGTATTTTTTCTGTGGGAGTTATATAAGAAGAAAAATTTTAGATTAAAATTTATATAAATCCATTATATCCATTGTACATGCTTTATACAGGTATATGAGAATTTATCGGAAAAAAGGTTCAGTTTTTTCAGACTTCATAATTTTAATTTTGAAAAATATACTTCCTTAGAATGTCTTATCATGCAGTTATCAATTCTAAATATATTTAACATAAAAAAAAAATAGTGAAAATAAAATAGGGGCAATTACTTAAGTTTACAATGAAATTTTGGAAAATCTCAAGCATCGATTTTTAATTCAAATGGGTCAATTTTTAATGAATTCACAAATTGTACTATTTTTATTGAATTCATAATGTTCTATTTTTTATTTGTTTTTGATGAATTAAGTTTTGTTTTGATTTGTTTCAATTAATAATAATATTAGCTAAACCAATTTTTTAATTGCGTTTTTAGTTTTTCTAATGTAATTTCAACCATGCTAATGTGTAAGTATTTTTTATAAATAGTCCAGTCCTAACCCGGGATTGAAAATATAACACGGGATTGCAAACTCTAATGATAATTGTGTGTTCAGAGCTATTAATTTTTCATTTATTATTTCTTTAAAAAGGACTATATTTCTTTCCATAAATAGTAATTTTGTAACGTCCCGGTGGAAACTGGTGTTGGGGGGTTCGAGTAAAAATCAGCCATTGTAATTCTAACACACTTTTATTAGCTATTTCTCAAGCTTTTCCACAAAACCCGAGGAGCAATCACGATTGATTAATCATACGTTTGATAAATCATATCATAGAAATAAGCACACTTTTCTAAATACTGGAGCGCTCTTGACTCCACTAGGATTATCTTTATATGTCTTCCAACTTGGCTAACTACGCCCTCTGATCGTTATGTTATTGGTAGAATTGTAAATTATGGAGTGCCTGTTTCCCGTAGGAACTTAACCTCAATCATTTGGTGAGTGAAAAGCTTTAGTTGCTTATTTTTAAAATCTTAGCCAGTACTGTGATGATTTTAAATTTAAGAAATTACATGAGGATAAAGAAAAATATTGGTTCACACTTCTATACCCACTTTCAACCATTCACACGCCTACTCTACAACTAACACTAGAAGAAGGATTACGAAAAGCTTTAAAGTAATTATTACGCGTAAAAAGAGACACACAAACCACAAAAGTTTAAAAAAAAAGACTTCATGCGATCAATGAGGAAAAATTAAGCTACAGCAAAAATTAAGAAGCCAAATATTTTTTTTTTTTAAAAAAAGGTAAATTCAAATAAAAAGGAAGCATAAAATAATACTTCGCAAGTCAAACGATCGAATTTATTTTCGTACTCTAATAACACCTGCCGAACCACTACGAGGCTTCTATTGTTATTCGATAGCAAAGACGATCCCTGCAAATAATTTCCGTTGTCTTTGGCAAAAAAAAAAAAAAAAATATTGGAAAATTCTGTTTCAAAAAATATGCTAAGAAAGCCACATTATTAAGAAACAATTCTCGAAATTAGCGAGGGAGTCTCAAAGCTTGTAAAATTCTCAGTAATTTCATTCTGTCCCAATCCTTTCTTGAATTCTAGGTCATGTATTAAAATATTGTAGTACAGCAATCGATTGATAAAATATTGCTTGATTCGGGTTCTAGTTTTGTTTTAATCTATGGAGTTTTATTTAAATTCTTATACGAATTATAAGAGCAATTTATCACCATTATTACATTTTTTGAAAATTCAGTACATTATTGATGAAAGCGGACCGCAGAAAATTGATAAGGTATAATTTTTTCTGATATTCGCCTCTCTTGGTGGCTAATAGGCATTATTTTTTTTTTTATCGAGAAAAAAATAATATAAGTGAATGTTTAAAAACCTACAATTCTTCCTTCTTGTAGAATTCTAATGAGAAATTTTGTTTAAAGGATGCAGAAAAATTAATTTTGAAAATAAATAAAAATGCATAACATTGGCTTAATTTTCGAAAGAACAAAATTCTGCATTAAATTGGGGTTTCTCCTTTCTTTCAAAAAGTAGAAAAAGAGAAAAAATGATAATAGTTTCTCAATTTAAGAAGGAGCACTAGATGGCGCCAGGTCTCAAACCATTGAAATAATTTTTTTCAAAGGTAAAAAATTTCCCTCACACAGAACAATTTTTATTTATATTTAAAAAAGAAACACGAAATTGTAAAATGAATTGAAAAAATATTCTATCCTTATTTTATCAATAAATCAATGTATTAATTTTAAATACAATTTAAAGTATATTGCATTCGATTAATCGGAAGTTATTTACATAGAAAAAACAAATTAGGTATTCAACAAACAAATATTCAATGTCAATATTACCTGTCTTTAAAATAGTAATATCTATTTCATTCACATCGATGGAAAAATCGTGTTTGTGTTGTAGTAAACGCAAACCTCTTATTTACAAAGCTGCTCTACCATGATTTATGAATATAAGATATTATAATCTAAACAGCTGTGTGTATTATCCTCAGACATGAAACGCAAGGAGTTCCATAAATTTTTCTTTTTGTTTTATTTAACTCTTTTTTTACTAAAAGAAAAAAAAAACATTATTTTTTATTTTAAAATAAAGAGAAAAAATTTATGACAAGCAAATTTAATCTTTTCTCACAAAAAAAATTTGGGCAGCCAAAATAATTTTATATGAATTAAAATATTTTCAATATTTTTTAACAAGAAATGTACCAGGTTTTAAATTTTTGCAATTTAAATGAGTCAGGATGGCCGAGCGGTCTAAGGCGCTGCGTTCAGGTCGCAGTCCACTTAGGTGGGCGTGGGTTCGAATCCCACTTCTGACAAAGTTAGTTTTTACATTTTCCATTTAATATATGCAAATCATAACGACGGCCTAAATTCCAATTCCACAACATCCTTTACCACGGAATCTTGAAATTTCTGCTCAAAATTTTGAACTAAAATCTTCATACTTCAGGCTAGCCATAATTTTCAAATTAAATATAAAAACTTGTAATAATTAAAGTGAATATTTTTTTTGGACCCATAATCTCACGCATGCAAAGACATTTCCTCTCCCATAAAATGTATATAACTAATATATATAATAATCATTTTTAATACTTTATAGCTTATGAAAATTATTTCATAAACGTTTTGTTATAAGAGAATTCAGTAAATATAATGTAACATTAAAATAATTTACAGATAAACGCGTACAACTCTTTTTGAATTTTTTTTTTTTTTTAATTTTCTTTAATTTGAATACTTCACAAAAAATATTCTGAACAAAATGCAGTGATAATCAGTGCAACATCTATAAAATTTTAATTTCTGTAAATTCACTCATTTCAAGTTTATATTGGCACAAACAACTGAACATTTTGCGTAATTTTAAAAAAAAAATCGAATTTTTTTCCATGAATTGCCATTGGAATTTGAATATAAATTTATTGCAACAAAAAAAAAATAGCAGAAAAGCAATCAGGTCTGTTTGTATCATAAAGTTATTTTGTTCTATAGCAATCAAGTCAGGATGGCCGAGTGGTCTAAGGCGCTGCGTTCAGGTCGCAGTCCACTTCTGTGGGCGTGGGTTCGAATCCCACTTCTGACAACGTTCATTTTTTTTATATGCCTAATATAACAAAAATAGTAGAAACGGTGAATTGCTTGTAGTTACATTTTTTTTTTTCTCAATTTTTATTTTTGAGACCTTTTAGCAATTTAAAAAAGTGTGAATTTTTAAAAAAGATATTTTTTAAACAAACGTTGCTGTGCGGATACTAAATAAAAATTGGGAAACTTTAAGACGATACGGGACTTTAAGTTTTATTAAATCTTAATAAAATTCAAAACCAATATTCTTTATTATAAAATTGTATCATATGCGATTCTTAAAAAATATCAATAACTGTATGAATTACTTGAATTTCTTACAATTTTTGTATTGTGTACTTAAAATACAAATTGTCTTGCGTCAAATACCTCAAATTACCCATAAAAATTGGCTATAAATAAAATTTTAAAAATTCTTATTTTTAATTGACAATATTTTTTTAAAAAAAGGAATTCTGAAAATTGAGCAAAATAAAACCATGTTAAAAATATATACACTCTTTTATTCTGTTAGAAGAACAAAAAAAATATTATAGGTGTTTTTTTGTTGTTGTTGTTTTGTTTAGAAAAATAACCCCAAGTGATTCTTAGACTGTTGTATAATCGCATTTAGCTGCTCATTATACCTATTACAAATGAACTTATCGTTATTTTAATTGTTATATAAAATTTTAAAAAATAATAATTATAAAAAAATACAATTAAAAAAAGCTATTAAATAAATATCTATTAAATCTTCTTGAAATGCATTGTTTAATGATTTCAAGTCAGGATGGCCGAGCGGTCTAAGGCGCTGCGTTCAGGTCGCAGTCCACTTCGGTGGGCGTGGGTTCGAATCCCACTTCTGACAAGTTAATTTTACGTTTCAGTCTCGTTGGAGGAAAAATAGAATTATGGTTTTTACATTGTAGAATAAAAGCACACACACAAGTGTTTTGCACATACCTGATGCAGTTAATAATTGTATTTTATTCTATTTTTTTTTATTTACTTATTTTTTTATTAAAGACAGATAAAATCACACGGGGCTTACAGAAGTTAGTAAAACAAACAAATTAAGATAAATATAAAAAAAAAGTTATGAAACAATAAAATAACAAAAACAAAAAAGTTACTAACTGAAAATACATTACAAAATAAAACAATTACGAAACAAAACCAATTCAATGAAGTTACTAAAATAGAGAAATGAAAAATTTACAAGAGGTTTTTCGCTCGAAATAAGTTGAAAATATTTAGGAAGCCAGATGGTTTGCCACTTTCAGGCATTTTTTTTCTTTCTTAAATTTTAAGCAAAAAAGGATGAAATGTTCCACGGAATAAAATTCGAATCAGACTGTTTTGGGATCATCTAAAGACGTTCTTTCTGTGTCAAAGAACTGTGTATTTTAAAAATCCCATTTATTTTAATTAGATTCGTTATCACAAATTTTTCAATTCTTTCAAAATGCTTTTTGCAAAATTTGTGAAATTTATAAAACTTTTTTGTATTAAATAATAAATAAATTATCGTTCGAATTTTTAATTACTTCGATAACATCTTTAGAAATTTTGTATTTAAAATTCTATTTGGAGTAAATTTTTCAAAAAAAAAAAAAAAAAAGTTCATATTTATTTTTATTACTAACGATTCGATTCGAAAGCTCGTATAGCGAATTATTTAATTATTATTTTTTTTAATTTGGGGAGAACTTTTAAAGAAACACTATTCCAATTTTTTAATTGGAAGTTAGATTTAAAAATTTATCAAAATATGGTGAAAAATTTTAAGAATTCAGAAATTATAAAAATTTTCCGAAAACAAAAATTACTTTTATGATATAAGCACACATAATAGAAATTATACATATTTATATCCTGTGTTTCCAAAAAAAAATGAAGGGGCTTTTTATCTAATTCATTAATTGAAATAAAAAATAAATACTCTTTGAAGAATACGCTGCATTGTATACTATTTATGATCAACTACAACAGAATAACTGAAATAAACATTTAATTATTCGCTTAAAAAATTAAATTAAACACAATCATACATTTTCAATAAATAAAATTTTTGGAATTTTCGTGTCCTGTAGTTTGAAGTCTATGTAATTTTTATACATAAAACAATTTAATTGATTTATTTTCTCATTCTCCTTATCATCAATTTCAAATTTAGTCTCTGAGAATTTTAATCTTTTAGAGACCAATCATGGCTAAAATTGGAACTAAACCAAAATAATCTCCAATTAATAAATTTGAAATCGATATAAGCGAATAAACTTTAACTGCGTTTATATGTCAGAAAATAGCGATTAATATTAAAATAACCATTGGTTTCTTTTAGAAAGTAATATAAAATCAATTCCTACTTAAGTCCACAAAGAAACATTTTATTTTAGTTACTTTTTATCAAATAGTTATAATTAATATAAATATGTATATACATATGGCAGAATCACACTATTAACTGACAAAATAGAAAGCGATTTGCCTTGCAATTTTCCTTTCTATATATGGTGTTGGACAATTTTTTGTTTGTTTGTTACTATTTATTCATTAATTAAATTTAATTATTCTGATAAAATAGTAAAGGAAAAATAAATCACATTCTCAGAAATTAGGCCATTTTAGGAGGGATTCGAACCCACCACCTTTGGAGTAGAGGTCCAACGCGGTACAAATTGCATTACAGGGACACAAAGAACGATTTTCCTTTCTATATAAGCTGCTGTACTATTATTTTTGCTTGTTACTATTTATTAATTTTTAATTTAATTAATGAATTAATATTTGAAATAACTACATTAACATAAAAAAATATCATCCACTACAAAGTTCTAAAAAATGTATTTAAACTTGAATGGATGAATAGAAAGAATTTTATTAACAATTGAAAACTTGAACAAGAAGTAAATTTATTTTTCTTAAATCTTATTTTAAACTTTCAAGAAAATTTTCCATGTCTAAATATTTTATGTAAAAAAAATAATTAATTTTTGTTAAATATTGAGCTATTTTATATTATCTCAAAAGCAATTGAATAGAAACTAATTTGTTATTAATGCGTTACCCTCCAAATAAGCCTAGGGGGAAGAGTAATTTTTTATACAAAATGGCCTCTTAATACTAAAAAAAAATGACTTGTAAAGGTTAAAAAATAGACTGAAGGAGCAGGTGAGGACAGCAGAATTATAACCATTAAAAAAAGATTTAAATAGCTAAACGTACTTACATTTTCGATGTAAGCAGATATTGAAGAGTTTGAGTACCAAGATAAAAAAAATATATAATTTGAGGAGTTATATAGTAAAATGTAAAAAAATAAGAATTCATTTGTTTTAAGTAAAACAGTAGTAATTCGCTATTAGATACCGTTAAAAAAGAATTCTATATATAACGGATTTGTTATTATAGTAATAAGAATTTGTGCAACGTAAGATCCGCAATAATATGAATTCAGCAATCCAATTTATTACATGTTTTAGAAAACAATTTGGGTTCCTCGCATTTCATATAACGTTCGAAATCAGTGAAATCTTAACTGACACTGAAAAAAAGAAATCCGAACCACTTGAAAGAAAATTGTTCAAATGTTCAAATTTAAGTAACCTTTTAGTCCTTAATAATAATTAAAAATGCGGAGCCCTCATACTTTTTCAAAAAAAGCGATTCTGGTACTCACCATTAATTTCTGAAATATCCATTATTCCACGGAAAGAAATAGTATAAATAGTACACCCGCGAATGCTACAACAACAACGTCCAAAAAAGAGAAATGGCTATTCTTTTTTAAAAAATAATATACAATTTATCACTTAAGAATAATAGGGTTACCATAACAAAAATAAACCAATAAAAAACAATGATCGTATAAGTAAATATTTTATTTCAGTACCAAACGATAAAAATCCAGATTACCATATTGTAACGTTACCGCCCAAAGTAGCGATTAAAACAATTTTGCGGATAGCATACCGATATCAAATTAGAGAAATATTGTGTATACAAATACACGTGTTTTGAAAAAAAAATTCGTTTCATTTCTTAAAGCATTATTGTTTTTGCAAAATTTGCTTACTTTATAAAATCAAATTTTAACAAAATATTTGTATTGCACTTTATTTTTTGTATTTTTATTTCTTTCATCTTAAGAATTATGTACAGTGGTGGCAAAAAGTCTTGAACACACTCATTTTTTTTAGCATAATTTTTGTGTTTGACTTAATTTTCGTTGTGAAATTATCGCACTATCTTAAATATTGTTATTGATTTTAATGTATTTTTTATGCTGATTTCAAATCTACTACTAGTTTCTTAATGTGCTAAAATATTTTTTGTAGTAAAGCTGCCTGGACACAATAATGTGAAATATGTCAGAATAAAACAATATAGAATAACATAATATGCAAAGAAAAATAACACGAAAATTGCAAATACGGTATATTTAATAAGCATTTTGAAAATTACATTGTTGTCACATGTTAGAAAATCAATATTTTATGGGCCAGCCGTTTGCTTTAATTACGGCTCTACATCTTTTTGGCATGGAATGCCCCAATTTCAAAAGAAGATCTTTCGTGACAATATGGTTGAAGGAAAATATTAAAGCTTCAATTAATTCACGTTTGTTTGAAGGTTTTTTCTTTGAAATTTCATAACCAATTTTAAACCATAAGTTCTCTATCGGATTAAGGTCGGGAGACTGTCCTGGCCAGTTCATTCTATTCACAGTATGGTCTTTCAACCATTTCTGGACTACCTTTGCACGATGACAAGGGGCGTTATTGTCCTGAAAAATCCATGACTGATTCCCAAAAAGATCTCTCGCAGTTGGTAGCAATTTATTTTGTAGTATTTCAATGTAATCCATGGCTTTCACTGTTCCGCTAACGATGTGAAGTCTTCCAACCCCATGAGAAGACATGTAACCCCATACCATTACTTTTGTCGGGTACTTTACTGTGGGCTTCAGACACTGAGAGCTGAATTCCTCATGAGTGCGTCGTCTTACATAGGCACTACTTTGGTTGCCAGAAATACAAAAGTGACTCTCGTCACTAAATATTACATTTTCCCAGTCTTTAATAGCCCATAATGAATGTTCCCTTGCCCACGGCAATCGCCTCTTGCATTGAAATTCAGTCAGTAATGGTTTTGGGCGCTCTTTACAGCCTCGTAACCCAATTTCCAGCAGTCTTCCTCTAACATTTCTTAGGCACACACTCACATTTGATGTCAAAGTCCATTGTTTCAAAATTTGCGAGGAATTAAGCTTTCTGTTTGAAGGTGAAATTCTGTGCAATTACCTGTCTTCACGTAAAGATGTTTTTCTTGGTCGTCCTGATTGCCCCCTGTCCGCAATAAAATTTGTTTCAGAAAATCTTTTCAAAGTTCTCACAACAGTAGAAAAGTCACATGGTACTTTAGCAGCTTTAATATTTTCATTCAACCATATTGTCACGAAAGATCTTCTTTTGAAATTGGTGCATTCCATGCCAAAAAGATGTAGAGCCGTAATTAAAGCAAACGGCTGGCCCATAAAATATTGATTTTCTAACATGTGACAACAATGTAATTTTTAAAATGCTTATTAAATATACCGTATTTGTCAATTTTCGTGTTATTTTTCTTTGCATATTATGTTATTCTATATTGTTTTATTCTGCACATATTTCACATTATTGTGTTCAGGCAGCTTTACTACAAAAAATATTTTAGTCATTAAGAAACTAGTAGTAGATTTGAAATCAGTATAAAAAATACATTAAAATCAATAACAATATTTAAGATAGTGCGATAATTTCACAACGAAAAATGAAGTCACAAAAAATACGCTAAAAAATGAGTGTGTTCAGGACTTTTTGCCACCACTGTAATACACGTATATATATACGAAATGTTCTCTCTCTAAAATCTAAGAAATAATCATTTAATAATGATTATATTTGGTGCTTATACTAGCACCAAGTTAAAATGTTGAATTACGGTTGCGAAATTTAAAATAAATTCATCAGACTTCAATCCTCTACTGGATCTTTATTACACGTGCTTCCTCTAGGCAGTCAGTACAGGGAGTGGTGTGGTTCGTACAGGGAGTGGTGTGGTTCACTAACACCCCGTTTTTTTTAAAACAAAATACAGTTATGTTCACAGTTAACAAGATATATTATTAACACAGATAAAAAGTAAAAATACAAAAAGTGAAATATAAATTATGAGGATAATTTTAAAAATTAACAATAATTAAATGCTTCTGAATAAGCATAACATTTATTATTTAAGTTTAACATTTATCATTTATTCTGAAAGGATTAATTTAGTTTTGCTAAAAAGATGCCAATAACATTCAACTGATTTCTGAAAATAGCTTGATAGGTGCAGCCATCTAGAGGCGAAAAATTGAATTATTTTTATCCTAACAATTACAATGGTATAAATTGTTATTGATTCATCGATTTCTTATTATAAATTAATTTGACATTATATTCACGTAAAACAGCATTGCAGAGAATATTTTTACGTAGATAGTTATTTCTTTCTGATTGCAGCGTCCCTTAGACCCACCTAAGGTTGGTTCGATAGGAAATCTAGCTCCGATTACGACAAAATAAATCTAAGCATCGAGTATGATTTGCATTACAATAACTCTGCTTTTTAAAAAAGCTCTGGCTGTTGACCGTTAAAATTCCTAAAAATTATTTTTAAATATTATACTGCTTTTTCCTACAAATATATAATTTTATTCTTCAAAAATAAAATACTTTTAGTTTTCTGATTCTAAAACTCATTTTTCATTTTCAAGGTATGTCAAATTACATCTGCAGTTCTTCAATACTGTGTCCTATGTGCATTTTTCTGGATGCTTCTAGAAGGAATACTTCTTTACAAGATGGTGATTATGGTATTCGAAACTAAGAAAGTTCGATCTATCTTCCTCTATTTCACAGCTTATGGTAAATAACTGCTTAATGATTTCTATTTTTTAGGTTATTTTAAAATTTAAATGAGGGGTTTTTTTGGTGGAATTAACAATGAATAAGGAGAGAATTATTATTATTTCTTAATATTTTAGAATTTTTTTAAACTTTTATGCTATGGTTGTTAATTCTAAAATTATTATTTCCATAGAACAGAATCTCTATTTTTTCACGATACATCAGTATTCAATAATTTACTCAACTAAAAAAAAGGAAGAATTTATTTATATATACAATTTATTTTTCTAATAAGCTTTATTCTCTTTATTTTTTATTGTAAAATAATATTATTGTGAAAATTTAATTTTGTAAGAGTGCTGGGAGAAGAAAAACATAAGATCTGCGATGTGTGGCAACTATGGAATTCCAGGGCAGCGGTTTCCTAAATGGGGTGCACAGAATGGTACTCGGGGGTATGCGAATAAAAATTCTAAAGTAGACTCTTAATAGATTTATATCTTAAAGGTACTTATTGTTTCATTTTAAGGGAACACGATCAAAAAAAAAATGTTTTGAAATTACTGTGTGTGTGTGTGTGTGTGTGCGTGCGTGCGCGTGTGTGTGTGCGTGCGTGCGCGTGCGTGTGTGCGTGCGTGCGTGTGCGTGGTGTGGGGGGGGATGTTCTAGGAGATTTACTCAATAACATATCAAAACTTCTGCGGGCTCATACAGCAGACCTTTTTAGATTCATGAATAAAATTCATGAATAAAAACTGTTAAAATGACATAAAATAAATAAAAATTTTACCTCTAGTTCAATTAGTTAATGCTGGAATAGAAGTTTAATAAAGAAACAGGAAAATAAGGGTCAAATTTTATAATTACATTTCATATTTATGTTATAGATAATACCGCAATATTTAAAACTAACGAAGGGAAATTTGGCGATTCCCCAACCATTTCGGTATAATAACCCCCCCCCCCCCGATAAGCTTTAATAACTTAATGTTCTAGAAGAGTGAAGTAAAAACAACATTACTCACAATAAAACAACCCCTGATTTGAAAATCACATAAGATGCACAGCTAAGTCAAAACATTAAAATTACATATTTTTAACCGTAACATAATATATTTATAAAAAAAATTAATTTTACAGAGAAGGAATAAACGCTTACGAAAATAATTCATTGAAAATCGTGCATTACCTTTTCAAGGATTTCCAAAATAATTATTTGCGAATAAATTAGTCCTCAGTATCTTTTTCGAATCACACAGCAAACTGTTTTGTGACAAATATTACAAATTCCGTTTTTTTTCAAAAGATGTCGTCAGCTAATTCAATTTTTTTATTTTTTTTACCACCTCAGTATGTTTACAAAATTCTTTCTAACTCTAACAAAAATTTCAGTGACTCAAAGAGCTTACACATTTACCAATTTTCACAATGAACTTCAAGCGAAACTAAGTGGCCGCCGCTGTAGTCGAGTGGTTATGATGCGTGACACTTGGTAGAGAGTTAATTGCCTCTCTAACAATGTTTATCTACTAGAAAATAATTGTTATGATTGCTTGTACTTCATCTATCGATCTGACATAACGGAAAAAAAGAGTTCGGAATAGCTTGTTTTGAGGGAAAAAAGGATAGAAATGCATCTAATTATGTTTGCCTCAGCAATTTTTTTTTCGAAGCCTCAATGAACTTAACTTCTATCACATTTTTCTCGCTCAGTATAAACTAAGACTCAGCAGACTGGAATCCGGTATAATACGAGTTTTGTTTTCAATTTGTTATAGAAAAAAATATAAATGTAAGAAAACATCTAATTTTGGGGAGAAAATGTCAGAAATCAGAGCATATTGTTTGTGAATTTGCTAGCATTATTTTATATACACACATACCACATTTTTTATTATTTATTAGATCTGGAAATATTCTATTAAATTATTAGAAACATTCATTAATTTATAATTTTTATCATTTGTTACGAAACAATTTTAAAATATCTGACTTCTGCATAATATTTGTAGTTCTTTTGAAATGTTTATTTTTTTTCAACATCGAAGAGAAAATTTTGTCCATTTCAGCGTTTTCAAATAGCAGTAATCTCAGTTTATTAAACAGCTTGTTTTTAAAAATATGAAAATTTTTATACAAATTCGAAATATATAGTAAACAATTACCGAACTGCACTTTAAAATCGTTTTTTTAATTAAATACAATCTTCCTTTGAGAAATATCTGTAGTGTAGGAGCAATTTACTCGCTTACTCTTCACGAGATCTGTGAACTATTAGATATATAGACATGGAATTTGACAGACATGTTTCTTTAGTTGAGTAGAGATCTGCAGAGAACGGATTTTGCGGAAATCAACTCACAAAGGCAAGGACGAGAGGTTAAGGAAGCGAGATACATAAAAATTCCCATTTCCAAACTATTTGATCTATAGACTTGAAATTTAGTAAGCATGTTCCTTTTGTTGAGAAAAGATCTACTAGGAACAGATATTACCTAAATTAACTGCAAAGGGGAGTTAAGGGGGCACACAGATAAGAAATTCCCCTTTGAAGGAGCGTTATAGATAAAAAAGAAAATCCCCGTTTTGAACTATTTGATGTACAAATTTTAAATTTGGTAGGCATGTTCCTTTTGACGAGTAGAGATCTGCTAAGCATAGGTTTTTTTTGCGGATATCGACACCCAAGGAGGGGAGGGGAAGAGAGAACAGATAAAAGGAAAAAAATCCAGTTATAGAAACTTGTCCTATCCTTTTTAAATCAAAAAGAGCTATAGAATGCTATTGAATACGATAGAAAACTTAACGATTGGACTTAGATATCAATAACTTAAAAACAACATAAAGTCCACTGTCGTAGCTAGCTCTGAGGAGATCCTGTATCAAAACTTCTTCGGGGCCCTTTTTTAGATATGGGTACCCTGTTAGTGGGACTGTACTTACACATGTTGGGGCCCTTGAAGCTTGGGGGGCCCGTATCATTGATACGGTAGTAGCCATGCCCCTGATAAAGTCATACATCAGGAAGTACCCAGCAAAGTGAATGAGTAACGCATAGTATGTGTATGTGTAGGTTTGAAATTTTGAATAATTAGAATTTTTCGTACGATACCTCTCGGGTCATAATGGTCAAATCAGGACTGCTTTTCCGCTTAGGCATAAAAAATTTAAAGGCACAAAAAATTGTAAGTCGAAAAAAAAAAACCTTTAAAAAAATAAATCTCCCAAACAAAAACCAAAACAGTCAGAACTGAAGGAAGCTGTGAGGGGTGCTCCGGAAATAGTGTAGGGGGGGAGTAACAATTTGAAGTGCCTAGGTTGCTGGGGAAGTAAAAAACGGCCCTGGGTCAAATGGTCAAAAAGACTTTCCAGTTGAGGTGTATTATTATTTATGGTGTCTAATGATAAAGGAAGTGAAGGACGTTACAATGTGACTTAGAGGGATTTCTACGGATGAGATAAAACCATTTTAAAGGATTTTAATCCTTCTAAATAACCATGATTGAGTTTACTTTTTTTTCAGGTATCCCCAATTTCGAATTACCCAAGTTTGAATGTGAGTGTAAATGTGTGTATATATGTACTAATTCATTTTTAATTCATCTTAAGAGCTTTGCAATTTGTAATGGTCCTGACCTTCCAGGGCTTCGCATAAATAAGTAATTGTTAATTACCCACAAAACAGGATATAATCTCAACTTTCTCTTTGAAATTAAAAGCTCAGCTTATTTAACTTAAGAATTACATAACGAACATCATCCGATTATTTGCCCCAATCAGAAGAGACGTTCTCGGAAGTCATGGGAGTTTTTTAACTTCCGGTTGTCGCTTTATAAATAAGCTCTCGTTTTCAGGTGAAATTGGCCGGCCATTACTTTTTCTACAATGTAACCATATTTGTTTGTTCATCGTCTGTTGTTAATAGTCCTGGGTTGTGAGTGTAATCGTGTAATATTTACATGAAATGTTCGTCTACTGAAAATAAATGTAAATTACAAAAAACCAATAACCCCTCCATTCTGTCAATACAAGATTACTCTATCCATTCTAGATAAAATTGTCACTAGCCTTTCAGGGGCAGTTGTTGATAGAAGGACCACTTTTTGAGGAGTTTTTTTTCAAAAAAAAATAATAATAAATGTGATCACTTGGGTTAGTGCTGCCATCTATTGATGCCAGAGAGAAATAAAAATCGATCTTCTGTAAAAAAATATTGCTAAAAATCTCATAGTTTTATATTTTTTTAATTTAAAAGGAGTGGTTTGTCATTTGGCCACTGCCCTTCAAAGGGTTAAATCCAATACATCACTTCACTCGGCGGATCATTTCATATATGTGCATGTATGTATGCATATATCTATGCACATACTCGTAATAAAATGTCTTTTCTTTTTCTTTTTTTAGGAATTCCGTTTGTCATCGTCACTTTATCCTCAGCAATGTATCCTGATGCAATGATAAGGCAAAGATAGTATGTGTGGCTATTTTTACAGAAATATTAACTTTGTTAATGAGATAACTGTATGTCAGTTTAATGCCTAGTAAACAAAATATTACCTAAAATGAGCGTCAAGTTCATTCAGTTCATTGTGCCCAAATATTCAACCATAGTTTTAATCGCCCCCCCCCCTCTCCTTACAAATAACAATATATTGAATTCAATAATACTATACTTTGATACTAAAGCTACATTACCCCTTTTTCTTGTTCCACTGGCGCATATAAACGTCTTGCTCAGCCAAAACGTTAATTACCCAGAACGTATATATACGTCTTTCCATAGTACGATCTTCTCTGTGCACTGCTATCCATAAAATTATTCCGAAGGCTATGAAAGTCAATAAATGGACCTTGACAGTGATTTTATTTATTCCTTTTCTCTCCCTCCCTCATACATCACAAACTCTAGCGAAATTTTACATAATATTCACATCCACTAATGATTTTCAAATTACCTGACATAATCAAGGGTAACTTAAGATTTTTGAGGCCTTGGGCCATTACGCAAAAGTAGGCCCTAGGCCTCCTACAAAAATGTAGGCCCCACCTATGACCCATAAAAGTAGATAGTGCATAGCATACGTTGTCAAATGCTCATACAAACCCCAAAAAAATAAATATGTATGACTCAAATCGCCCAAATCGGCTCGTCTGACTGTGACCTTTAGGCTGAATGAGTAATGATAATGTATGGCGGAATGCCTAGGCCTATACATGGACAATGGTCATCCCATGAAGCCAGTTAACATATAGTCCAAAATTCCCAGTTTTTCGGAGAATATAACCAAAAATAACTTTTGATCGTTGAAATTGTTTGAATCATGATCTTATCAAGGCTGAGTCGAGAACGACACAAGGCCGCCATTGTGGCCGAGGCCCTAGGCCGGTCCTAGTTGGACCATGCCTTAAGTCGTCTCTGCTCAAAGGGGAAAGTTAGTTACTTATTACGGTTAATTACATTAACTTTGTGCATTTAATGCCTTAAAAAGTAACTAAATATACAAAACCTTTCTTTATTTATATAGTTAACATCATCTTTGAGGTGATATGGTACCCTAAAAAATCATTAAACAGTCGAAAAAAATTTTATTGGCTTATTTTTGATACCCCGAACCTTTATAAATATGCCTGCATTTTTCATTAAGTAATGGAGCAATGTTTGATGCTAAACAGCAACTACCACGCCTACATTTCAGAATATCTGCTAGAAAAGAGCCTGATAAAAAACGAATTAATTATTTTTCTAATGCGCATCAATGAGATTGACATATATGCAGTAATGAATCATTTTAAGAAAGAATTGTGCAATTCATGCAAAAATTCTAGTTTGTGAATTATTTACTGGGAAGATCAAATGGATTTGGTCAAGATTTAAAAGTTGTGCGTGCTTTTTATGATATTATTATGAATGAAATTAAAACTTCAAAACGGATTCTCCCAAAGCACAAATACTAAATCTCATTTTGATAATTCAGATAATTAAAAATCTAGTTCACAAGAATAGAAAAACTCTCCCATTTTTATATATTTTTTTTGGTGATATATATATTATATATATCCCATGTGTGCGAGATTCAACACTTTTATTATTAAAATATTTTAAGATATTTATTTAAACAAATGCACATATACAGTTCTTAGATTTTGATGTATTTTACATATAAATTGTTATTTGATTTTGCTTTTATTCGTGTACAATATTTAACATGCGAAGGCTTTTAAAATCATGGAAATAAAAAATAAAGGCATAAACATCTTTTGTGCATTAGCTCTGAGCATGGAATTAGCTCTGAAGTGTGTGTATTTATTTTTTATTATAATTATTAAGATAAAGTTTTATGAAATATTGATCTTTCATTCGTTTTTTTTTCTATGTATTCATTATGGCAGTATACTGTTTAATTGTTCTACATTTGTGCAATTTTTTATAAAAGGAGTTTTAAATAAGCTAATCAACAGTTCATAAAAGTTTCAGACTATTCGATAAATATTATATCATGCTATTCATGGAATGAAAACTTCAAACTCATATTTCTCCATGTTGAATTTTTGTGCACATACTGTTATTCAAAACCACAAGGCTTTTTTGATAATTGAAGTATGGGTTTGAAATTTTTTATACATGTTCTGAAATGTATGTTTTGTAAAACTGTGCATGGAATTAGCTCTAACATGTTTAGTACTTTTTCTAAAAAATTTCAAAATTAAGGTTTTTTGAGAATTTTTGGGAGTTTAACTACAAAAAAATTAATAAAAAATTAAAGAGCAGCAACAGAAAAAAACCCATGCACAGTTTATGTAGTATAGTATAAGGTACTTGGGGAAAAAATTTGAATAAAAAGAGACATATTTAAAAAAGCCTTAGGGATTTAAAAAATGCTTAAAAAAGCTAAAAAAATTTTAATTTTACAAACATTTTGCAACAAATTAAAGTTTTTTTGTATGGAATTATTATTAAATATTAACCTTTATGAAATACAATTAAAACCAAATATCAAATATTAAAAATAAAAAAAATTGTGAAGATGGTACCATATCGCCTTAAAAAGATTAAATTCGTGCAGAAAAGTTAAGATAACTTTTGATTGATACGTTTTATGCTTTAGTTGCTGGCCTTCTAAAGAAAAAGGATTGATATGGAGTGTACTTGGTCCGGTACTACTCATCATTGTGGTAAGCACGTAGCTTAGAAGAATTTAATAAATGAATTATTTAATTGATCCTTTTTTCTTACTTATGTACTTTTTAGGAATAATTTGCTGTTCTAATCTTTAGGTCAATTTAATTATTTTTATTATGACTCTAAATGCTGCGGCAAAGATTGATAAAATCAATTCTACCAGCCTCACATGTGAAGGGAGAAAGAAAAATTTAAAGTGAGTGCTAGAATAGTTTAAATAAAATAGTTTTTTTTCCCTTTAAAATTCTTAAAGCATATTATTTAATGATTTTTTTTTTGTTGAAAAAATCAGTACTTATTTATTATCGCAACCTACTGGCGACATTATATGAAACGAAGCACATAGTTGCAAACTAAGCGTATACGACACATGGGAAATTGGGATTGCCAACTTACAGAGTTATTAATAAAGTTGGCGATTAAAAAAAAATCTTAAATATAGACTTGATAAGATAATAAGACTTATAACATGCTCTTAGCATTCCATGCCAACCAGAATAAAAGTGTTACTGCAAATTTTATGAAATTCGCTTCCCAAGTTATTTAATAAATAAAATTATGGTATATTTTTAATCACTGGGAGAGGAAATAATTCTGTTTTCCTTAGGTTTAAAATTTTAAAAAAGAGATCTTTAAAAAATAGTGTTCATATTTTTTAATCCCAGAAAAGTTTAGACTTTCTAGATATTTAATATGTTCTTACATGAATAAAATAACGAATGATTAATGTAAATTTAGTTTAATGCTCATAAAAATGCATGAGCAAAAGCAAGACAATGAAGAACTTGAGTAATCCTCTTGGGGAAACTTTGGGGCTAGCATTCGTGTTAATTCACGGCCTCTCAAGAAGAAACCCTGATATTTAAATTAGTTTGACTATATAAAGTCTATAGGTTTTGTAAATGTAAGATAGAAAGAGCCAGAGAGCTGTTACGGTGATACGTAGGTGAGAATATTAGAATATTTCATTCACAAACATAGCGCGAGTTAAGGAAATAGTTGCTAAGAGATTAAATTATTAGATTGAGGATCTAAGATAGATTGAATCAGATTTAGTTATCGGTCCATTAGCGCTTGTTCCCCTTGTCTAGTTCACTTAGTCGTGTTTACTTAGAGTTATTCATGAGATTAGATTGCTCACTATATATATCCTCCTAGGGTTTCCTTTTGTAGTTTCACTTGTGATTGATTAAGTGTGCTTGAAGAGAAATAAAATAATAGTTATTATGGAAGTTGCTGGTGATGCTTTGTTTCCCCCCACACCTTTAAGTAGGCAAGACGGTGATAGAGGGGTGCCAAATACACCACCCCCACAAGATTACTTGTTAGATTTTATGAAACCTTCTACATCAGAATAGCTTTGGTTTGCGATTTTTTATTTTTGTTATCTATTTAACATTCTTTTCTAAGTTATTATTTTCTTTCGTCTCCAGCCCCAACTACAAGTAATTTATATATATCTATATGCGAAATTATACCCCGACTTACGGGAATTTGACTTACGTGGTTACCACTCAATCCCACCTATTGTGTAAGCTCATGGACTTTCTGTATATGTTAAACTCCTTTAGTCTTTCATATTCAAAAATATACAGGGTGTCAGGGCTTAAAGTATCCAAAAGTTATGACATTATTACGGAACTACCCATCAGACTGTTCATCCGTGGAAGGGAAACCCCTCCGAGATTTTTTGGGTCTAATCCAATCGGCCGCATGTGTACGCATTATTGGGCAATCACAAACAATAAACTTGTTACAATGACTTTATTCGTAAAAATGTGAACGCCATAGAAAAAGGTGCAGTGCCTACTTAGGTTATAATGGAATTTAAATCAGTCACGTGTGTACAGCGGCGTGTTCGAGCAAAACGGAATGTCATTATTGACTTGCCTAATAAACTTATCAGGACTCCTACAAAATGAATCTCGCCCATGATCAACAGTGTATTCTTTCCCGAAAACTTAAGAATACTTGCCAGTTTGAGATATCAAAGTTCTCGTCTCCTTTAAAATTCTTTCACATTTGGAGGATAGATTTGATGTCGGAGGATCGACATTCCATTTTTTTCGAACACGTCACTGTACGCACGTGACTGATTTACATTCCGTTAACCAAAGTACGCACTGCACCTTTTGCTGTGGGGTCCACACATCTTTACTAATTAAGTCAGTGTAACAAGTTTATCGTCTGCGATTGCCGAATAATGCGTGCACGTGCGGCCGATCCGACAGCACCCGAATAATCTCGGAAGGGTTTCTAATCCTTCTATGAACAGTTTATTTCATTCTGATGGGTAGTTCCATAATAAGACATAACTTTTGGATATTTTAAGCCCAAACAACTTTACTGTTCCACAGATAAATTCACTTTTTCTTGTGTGCCTTCCACAGGCAAAGGACAAAAGGTATGATGTCTCTCACCTGCCTGCTTGGATTCACTTGGGCCACCGGATTCTTTTCTTTGTCGAATCAAAGTTTCGTAGCCTACCTTTTTGTTTTCCTCAATGGCTTGCAGGTGCGTTTGTATCCGTTTATAACACAAGTTATAAAATTCATGTTGATGTAAATTCACCAAACAACTGTGTTGTATAGTATCAAGTACACGAGTAAGTTTAAGTGACATTTATCAATCTTATGTTTCAGGGATTTTTCCTGTTTTTAACCCAAATGATATTTAACGAACAAGTTCGAAGCAAACTTTTCGCAATCTACAAGGAAAATATAGCCAAAATGTCTACGGCGGTAAGTATAATGTCATATAGAGAAAAAAAATTTATTTAAGTTATTTAAACTATTGTCGACGTAAAGTAATTCTAACAATATTTTTCTCCTTTTTAAATCTTAAAATTAACATGCATGTATTCAAAAATCCTTCAGATACAACACACACGTTTTTACAAATATTAAAATATCAAACATTAAAATATCTTAGTATCCTCCTATCGGGTTTTTGAAAATATTTTAAATTGAAAAAATTATCAATAATGTTGTACTAAGTCGTACCCCAATTCCCAACACGTTTTTGAGAAAAGATACAAAAAAATTGCGTAAAAGGTTCATCGTTATTCAATACTTGAGAATTAGTAACTTTTAAATACATACATGAACTTAAAATTACTCCAACTGTCAGTATCATGTTTCGAAAATGATTCGTCACTCCCATTGGCCCAGCCGACTTCGAAATTGGTGCCGGCGTCGCCATTTTCCCACGCGGTGTCAACTTCCATGCCATCCAATGCATTTGTTATGCTACATTTTTTTAAAAGAAGGCATAAAAAAAGAATGAGTAAAATAATTTTTAAAAACTGTTGAACTTTTACAAGCAAAAATTACATCATTTTGATTACGCCATCGAAGTATATTTGTTTCATCCGTTTCAAATTTTCAGTGGCCACTGCTCTGTTTCAGTTTTTTTCTGTATGTTAAATTGCCTCCCTTTTTACTTAGTGAATTTACCTTGATACTATTACCGATATCTTTGATGTTTCGGCGGTTAAAAGAAAGATAGCGTATACAAAAAAAATTGCTTAAATAGGAGCAAATATTGATGTTTAGGATAGACTGAATATTAGAGGTATACTACAGAATGGGATAAGTCTTTGATGCAAATGGCCAAAATCGACAGCTACATTTTTCCTTTAGAAAGGGTAGGAAACTCTATTTTCCCCATCCAGCAATAGGGCTGTGGGTAGCCTAGTGGTTAGAGCATCAGACTCCAGACCTGAGGGCCTGATGTCACTAAATACCCTACGAGTACATACGGTGTACGTGCTCGTTAAATCAGTGGGTCCGAAAGTCTTGTGGGCGGTCGCAGCAGAAACCACGTGTGAAGAGGGCTGGAGAATATTTCCCTTTCTTCCAGGTCTATGCCTAAATTGTAGAGGTGGAGATAGGTGGTGTCGCCATCTATCGTGTAGAAGTCCAACCTGTCTCAGGCTCTGGCAACTTTCATTCCTTTCCTTCGAGAAGGACACAACAACAACAGCATATTTTTTGCTTTCGATTCTAAGCCACGCCTGATTGTCAGTAGCATTAACATTGGAAAAGTAGTGCGGCTTAGATTCGAGTAAATACGGTAATTCACTTTATGTGTACATTTTTGCTTACATTTTATAAATATTGTTCTTTCTGTTTTTTAGACTAGTTCAGTACAACCCTCTAAAGATTCCGACGGCAAGAATACCGAGAAAGAAAAAAATAAAACCAAGTTCATAAAAAGTGAGAACTTCGTCGTCAGCACGGTAGAACAACACTATCCTTTACCAACTGCACCGCCCTCACCTCCTATTGGTGATGACCTGCTTCAAATTCGATTAACAATAATTGAAAGGAGGAAAAAGCCTCAAGAACTACACCCATTTAGTCTCAACGAAGATGAGGTTTAGCACACTTCTGTCTGCATCACAAAGTAACAATAAAGTGATGATTGCATGGACTTGGACAAGGAGAAAGGACTTTTTGCAGCTGCTTAAATTAATTGATTAATTATATATTTTATATTCATGTTTTATAATAGCTTTCGTGAAAATTATGTTAAAATCCTCAATTTAGTAAAGTTATATTATAATAGAATAATTGTAGTGATGTATGAGAGTGTGGTTGTCATAAATACTCGTTGATTGGCATGCACAGGGTATTGCCAAATTTGACCGACAAATTCAGAGGGGTGATAGTAGGCAGCATGGGAAAGAAAAATAACCATAGAACATGAGGTCGCAAACCACGTTTCATCATTTTTTTTTTATTTCCAATGGCGGATAACAAGACAATTGCAAACAAAATGAGAAACAGAGAATATTGACAAAAAATAACACAGAAAGTCAGAAGAAAAGAAACAGAAGTCCAATGTATAGTCAATAAATCACTCATTTTTTGTCTGCCCTCCTGTTATCTGCTCCACATGGACCCAGAGCTAAGTGCATGGCAGCGTGCCAAATGAATGGTGTCCATTTCTTCATTGTAGTCGCACAGTTTACAAAGGGGCCTCTGGGCAAAGTCTATCATGCTTAGATGCTTGGATAGGCAGTCGCGGCCAGTGGCGATTCGAAATTCGGCCACAGCTCTATCTCGTGGCCATTTTGGAACATGAAGGAGTTTGCTAAACCACATTTTTTTATTATTCTTTTGGTTGAATTTGGACCAGAAGTGTTCTCTGTAGGTACTTGTAATGCTTGTCGATTCCTGCTTCCATCTGATCTCCCTTGTCTACCCTCGGACCCGGCTAGATGTGTGGGAGGAACTGAGTAATCAGTAGACATGGTTCACTCTAATTACTTTATTATCACCAAAATATCAAGCAAGCACAATAATAATCTAATTAAGATAAAAGATCAGATAGCAGAGCGTGAAGGTGAGACTCGTTAGCCTGGGGATAATAATACGGACTCGCAACTGATTCCACGATAACCTACACAAATTCAATGTAAACTATTTCGCGCACTAATAAGCTAAACTTGTATTTAAACAAGGATCACGATACCTGTACTTTTATGAAGTTGAGTCCTCCAGTCCTCCATGCGATCCTTATTCGGATTTAATCACCCTCGAGTGATACTCTCTTAGACTTCTTCAATTGATAAACTCCGGTTGCACTTAATAATTTCACGATCCTTCACTCACCAACTAACTCGTAAAACTCGCGAATACTGAATTTATATAATATACTTAATTTGCATAATCACGCTTTCTTCACTCGGTGAAAGTTGGTTGATAATATTATTTCCCCAGAAAAATCCTCAAAGAGTTAGTTATAGACGCGTATAGATCCGTCACATTCTTCTTTATGATTCTTTTGGTACAACAAAAAGGAACTGTATTGTTAGAGGTTTGACTGATTTCGTCCCCTTCTTCGCCTAGCAATCGGCCCGTTTAGTTGTAGTAATTTGCAAAAACAATTATGAAGGGAGTGAAGTCGAGTGTAATGAAAAAGGGCAATAATAGGTAAGAAACACATTAGACGTAAAGTATGTTTACAATACGAACAATGCATCACAGTTCTACGCCAGAAATGCAACAAGTTATTGTCACAGGAATTGTTCAAAGTTGCGGTCACGTAGATCATAACACGGCGAACACCGATGGACGAAGTATTGTCGGGCGCGTTCTAATCAATCCGGTGTCCTGGAGATGTCAGCTGAAGTGACCACAATCCATACCGTGAGATCCTCCACTTTACCCACCCCAAGCGATTTCAGGAGGCCCCAGAAGAAGGGATTAAGGTCTGGGGAGCGTGGAGCCAAGCAACAGATCTGTCGCGTCCAATCCACCTCCCGGAATATGTAGCATGGAGGTGGTTACGCATCGCGATTGGAAAACGTGCTTGTGCATCATCATGCATGAACCACACGTTCTGGCGCACATTGGTCGGTAATGCCTGCAGCAACTCCAGTAGAAGTAGAAAATTTGAGGATTTTTCGACCATTCCTCTGCACTCCAAATCCCCGCATTCGTTTGGTCACTCTGTAAGCGACTTACCCCTGAAGTCGCTCCCTCACCGTCCTGCCTACCTAAGGGAGTGGGAGGAAACAAAGCACGAGCAGAAATCCCCATAATAATAATTATTATTCGAGCACACTTATCAACCCCAAGTTAAACCATAAGAGGATGCCCTAGGAGTGATTTAAAGAAAGCAATAAACCCTAAGTGAACAAGCGCAAGTAATCAGCTTAATTTAACCTAATCTATATTAGACTATAAATTCCCAATCCACTAACTTAGTATCGTGGCATACTCAGTTCTTAACTCAAGTGGTGAAAATCAATTAAATCTCACCTTCGTAACGCCGCAATAGTTTCTCCGCTCCTTCTATTTTTCAATTACAAAACCCTGACTTTATATAGACAAACTAATCTCCATATAAGGGTCTCTTCTTGAGAGGGATGGCTGTGAATTAAAGTGAATGCTAGCCCAAACATTCCCTAAGAGGATTAGTGTGAAGATCGCGTAAAGATCCGTCACAACTCCCCTCATTTTGCTCATCGTCCTCCCGACGGCTACTATACAGCGATTTTCACCGACTAAACGTGGTTTACGACCCCATATTATATATTGATTTGTAGTCCCTATAGCAGTGGTTTCTATGTGAGCCATTAACAGCCTCCGGACTGAAGTGATCATTTTCGTCTAGTGGTATGTTACGTACTTAAGAATCAGAAGGTACCGAGTTCTATCCTTCTCTTTGGTGGCCTTGACTCTAAACTAAGAAAAACGCTATCTTCGCGCAGCTGTCGTGGCGCCATCTACCCGTCAAGAGCAATCAAAGCTGTCAGACACACTTTGTAACAAACCTAATTCTACCCTGTGACCCAGCTAAATGTGTGGAAGGAAGTGAAGGATCATTCGACATGATAAATTCCAATTATTTTATTTATCACTTTAATCGACTCAAACACAAATCAATGTAACACTATTAATGGGATCATCCAGACAACAAAGGGAAGGGACGAGAGTCGCTTTTGGAAAGAATACATTAAATAAACCTCTTTATAATAATATTTCTACCTTAATAATACTTTACACAGTAGATATGTAACTAATCTCTCTTGACCACTTTAATACTTTAAATATCAACGTAATATGAAGGTGACAGTACCTGAACTTAAGCAGTCTTCTAATCAATTCAATTTAACTATAACACTTCCTGACTATGATCTTTTACAAGGACTTTGTAACCATTTATGGTAATCTTCACCTTGAATCTTTCTTGTCACCTCTAGTCAACTAAACTTCTAACTTTCTGTTATCTATTCTCTTCACTTCTAACTCATTAACTCCTTTTATCTCGCGAACTATAACAAAATATAATAAACTTAATTTGCTGGTCGCGTTTTCTTCTTAGGAGTAGATTGGTGAACTTTGCTAGCCCCAAAGAATACTCAAGAGGATTATTAGTAGGAGGTCGTGTATAGATCCGTCACAACTTGATCCAGAAAACAAAGCTGTCAGACACATTTGACGCAACAGCAACAACTCATACGACATGACAACTTTATCATTCATTCGCCTATCCACCGACTCACTGGTGGAGGAATGTGTAGCGGTGGTTCCTATATAAGCCAATAATAGCCTCTGGACTGAATTGATCATTTGGGTCTAGTGATATGATACGTGCTTACGAATCTATCCTCCACATCCCCAATCTGCCTGCTATCACCCCCTCCGAATTTGTCGGTCGAATTCGCCAACACCCAGGAAAATGTATTTATTATTTTTTATTTCCTTGAAGTTAAAGTGAAAAAAACGTAAATTTCTCTATGTATGGAAAAAGTTTTTCGTGATGCTGTAATTTAAAAGTAAGGTTTAGTTAGTAAAAGCAACTACATCTTTACAACAGAATGGAGCTAAACCACAGTTAAGACAAATTTACATTTATTATGACGATAAGGCTTCGCATGAAAGTGCAAAAATTTTAAAAGGCGGAAATGCGGGGATAAAGACTTGAAATTAATTTTTTTTCCAGTTTACAATATATTGAAAAAAAAAATAGAACTGCATAATATACATGTAAATTATAGTTTTACAATTTGAGTTTTACAATGAGTAGTAATAGCTATATAATTTGCACAGTGGTGATCGGTCTGCCTCTATTCATAAACTTTTTTTTAAAATTGGTCAACAAATTAAATAATTACAGTTTTTTAATGGTTTGAATATTAAAATATTGAATTATTTGTTTTAATTCCATTTAGTAATGCATTCTACTTTTAGTAACAAATTTAGGGTTCGCAAAGGGTAGCAAAATCCAAGCTACGACACTGTTATTGCATTTCCAAATTCATAAGAATAGAACAAAGAGAATGTGAGAAAAGAGAATAATTTAGTAAGAAATCATTTGAGATATTCCAATTTTTCATTGTATGACGTACAGTTCATTCTAAAAATTGCATACATTCAATTCAACACATACAGCGAAAGCTAACCTATTAGATCATCTTTAATATCAAAAATAAATCATAAAATTAAAAACGACGAAATAAAAAAGGTTCATATAATTTTCAATTCTAAAAAAAAATGACACAAGAATAAAATGAAAATATGCACACAAATTTATCAACTTGTTTATTATAATGAAAGCAATGCTAATTTTTTCACAAAGAATCGCGGTCAGCAATGTATATATATTATATAAATTAATGAATAATTTAATTCCTAAAAAAATAAAAGCTGTCATAAGAATTATACTGTCCATTATTTACATACTGTATATATAAATAACTGACTAGATTAACAATGAGAAAATATATAATGGTATTAATACATTCAAAAAAATTTCAAGAAAATAATGTAATAAATAAATAATAAATACTCGAATTGACAAAACATATAAGCGGAATAATTTGTCAATTAAGTTATATCATTCCATTTGATATTTTGAGGCACAATATCAAACAAAATTACACACCTAACGTTATCCTTTACTTCAATAAAAACAAAATAAAACTATAAAAAGAAGAAGAAAAAGAAATTATTTAATTAATCAGGGAGTTGTCAGGCAACAAAATTTCATTTAAAGGTCGTATAAATTGAGCATTTTGAAAATTAAAAATAATTTTTCTCTGAACTTAGATTTCTTTGAAAGACATAAAGCCTTGCGATTTCAGTACTTATAATACTTATTTGTGTTGGTATAGAAAGATTCCTTGCATATTTTACCAAATTTACGCTAAAACTAGATTACATATATTTCTGTCATCAAATATGTTGGTTATTCACCTAAGGTATGAAAAGTCTATCGTATATTTTTTACTCTTTTGAACATTTAAATTCTTTAAAAATTGTATTAATTAATTTTTTTTCATTTGTATATAGTTGATTTTTTGATAATTAAAAGAAAACATCGTCGCATTACAAGTGCTTTTCACGCTTCAATAAAATTAGAGAGAAACACGTATAAAGAGTTCGTAAAACTTTACTTTACAATCACAATATTGTTGTTGCAGCCTGATCGGCAGTGCCAGGTCGAGGACCACGAAATTCATCGCAGCTAAAGGCTAGTTGATTTTTGTTTTGTTTTTTTGCGCCTGTCATTATCCGTAGCTTTGAGCACCATCAGGTAACAGTATCCGTTCCACCCCAATTTTAAAGAACATCCTGGGGAAGCTCAGGGGCTTCCCACCTCTCTTTCCCTTCCACTAATGACACAAGGACTTGAGGCTCGACGAATATAGTGTCCCCATGCCGTACAGGCACTATACATTTTCAAATATCCAAGCCTTCCCCGTGATTCGAACCCAAGCCCTAAGATACAGCAATCAGCGTGTCACTAGCCACTATACTGGATGGGCGGTACAATAATCACACCAAGTGTTTGAGGATATATCATTTTGGAATTGATACAATGTAGATGCATGATTATGCATCTGATAATAACGCTTAAATTAAAGAAAAATGGACCTATTGTACCATTTTTATTCCCAGTTGATTTTTAGGTTATTTTTAGAGACTAAAAAAATTGCTTTGTAGGGGAAGGAGTATTTGAAAATATAATTGTCGAGCTACAAACATATTTTTCGATTACAAATAATTTTTTTTTCTTCTAGTAATTGTCTTTACGTAAGAATATTTGCAAGAATACAAATTTATTGCAAGATATATACACTAATTCTAATTTAAAGACCGTATCACACGTACATTTTTCGTGCAACTTTTTGACCCAACTTTTAGCCCAATCTGACTGTGAAGAGTTGCCATAAATTAAAATATTATAAACCATTAAAATATTATGTGCCATATCTAAGGCGTTGATGAAACCGAAGCTACCATCTTCACCGCCATCTTGTTTATGACGTAAGGCGCCAAAGAACCCTTTTGGCTGGAATTTTAAGCAACTTTTATATGGAGCAACTTTTTCAGCTCACTGGGGAAAAGTTGTTCGGAGTCGTTGCTATGGCAAATAATAGAAATTGTTCGGAATTGGGTAGAAAATTGCTCTACACATGTACATGTAATAAGGCCTTAAAAACTATTTTTAGCATTTTTTTTTTAGATCTCCGGAATCTGGAATCTGATAACCATGATATGCAGACCATAGACATGCTTTGCAATCCAACAAATACTAAGAACACACATTGATTATGCATTCAAATGATTATAAATACTATCGATATAATTATGCCATATTATAACATTAAAGCTCTAAAAAAATACAAAAATTAATTTAACAATTTTTTTTAAAGTTATATAAAAGCTCCATGAGACGATATGTAACACTAAGAGAATGAACACATTTTTTTTTTTCGTTATACAGGAATTCAGCTGATATGCAAAATATTCCCCATCGTAATATTTACATCACAAAACATCCACAATCCCCTGATTATCTTAAAAATAAGATTATATTATTGTTCGCTATTTACATGAAAGACTTGGGAATTAGTAACTGTTGAGAGAGATACATGATTATCTCGATCTTCAAAAAGTCCCAAATATATTTCCAACCTCTTCCAGCACTTTATATATATAATCAAGCTATTACGGAATATTTATTTTTATCGACAAGTTAAATACAAGTTTTTAATACCCAAAAATGCCTCTAGATTTCCTCCGATATGGATGATGCGTGTTTAATGGCAGACACAGAGTTACTTTAATGGGAAAGCGGGGTAGTTTATATTAGGTGTACTGCGGAAAGTTCTGTCCACTCCGGTTACAAGTTTCAAATTCGGAAATGCTTGATTCAGCTCAGCAAACTATTTTGAACCATATTCGGAAGCTAGGATTGGTGTGGAAATATTCCAGATAGGCGCCTTGTAAGTTAATTGAAAAAAAAATCGAACGATCGTGTCATCGTATGCACGTCTCTGCTCGCATTAAACAAAATCGAATCCTTCTTGAACATGATGATAATTTGGAATGAAAATATGGTTAGGAAAAGGTAAATTCTGAAAACCTAAACCCCTCCGCCTCTAATCCGAAGCTGAGCCCGAGTAAAAGAATGATGTGTATACGGTGGAACATACAAAGACTAATACATTTTGAGCTGTTGAAATCGAATGAAAAGCTAAATTCGGCGATGTGCTGTCAACAAAGAACTACTTAAAAACAGTACTTCAAGAAAAGGGATGGCGATATTCAATAGGAAGGACATAATACTGGTTTATGATAGTGTCAGGCCACATGCTGCTTTGGGGATTCATTAGAAACTCTCAGAGCTAAGCTGGGATATCCTGTTGCATCCGCCATACTACCCGAATCTAGCATCCTCCGATCACTTGTTTTTGTCCTAACAAGATTTTTTCAACAGGGCAAAAAAATAGAAAAACGCAGGTACCACAGACAAGCATTGATTCATTTTTTCACCTCTAGGGATATACGGCATGTTTTAAAAATGGAATACACAAATTGCCATAACGCTGGCAAATCCTAACTAATGATGGTAATGATATTATTCATTGGAATGTATTCAATTGATGACAAATTTGTTTTCTGTTATTCTAAAAACTGACAGAGCTTTCCGGTAGACCTAATATTTTAAAAAACATGAAAAGGCCGAGGCGTACTCCTTATGCTAAAAAGTAAAATTATCCTAGTATTTGGAGGTTGAGAATTGAACCCCTAGTTCCAGGGACGTCTTAAGACTTCTTGAAGCCATAGGCCCCTATGCAAAAGCTGGCCCTACCTGTGAACCTCAAAAGAAGAAAGAACATAGCATGCACATTGTCAAATACTCGTATAAAAGGTAACCCGTTACAAATAAATGTGAGTAACTAAAAATCTCACAAGCCTATGCATAAACCGAATCGACCGACTGCAGCCTTTCAACTAAATGAGAAATGGCTACGTATGGTGGTATGCCGATGCCTAGACATGGAAGATGGTGATTACATAATAGTGCAGTTTTGCTGGTTAGCATATAAGTAGATATAAAATGCCGGTTCTTGGACAAGTGGAGCGTGGAGCCTCCATAGACTTAACATGGAAGCCGGTTTTGAGACACAGTGGAGTGGGGAACCCCTGGGGGGAAGGAGAGATAAGGAAAGGGTGATAACGGGCGTCCTTATCTGAAAAACGTTCTGAGCATGCGATGTATTCTCAAAAATCCTAGATTTTAATTTAATATACTAATTATTTACTATTTATTTTTCAATTGATAAATTTTAGAAGAAAAAATGAGATTTCAATAATATTTTCTAATTTACTTTAGTGCAAACAATAATTGCAAAAAATAATTATTTTTTATGAGAAGATGAATCATTTCAATTCTTTCTCGTATTGGCAAGGGGTCTTTTCTATCAATATAATTGGGGGGGGGGACTTTGAGAACACGCATACGTTTTTAATGATAGACGATTCGTATTTTTACTAAATTAAATGAATTAATTAGTTAAAATTAATATACAATCTGTTCAACTTGATTGTGGGATTGGATGCAAATTTTAGTCTTGATGAAGAGGGACTGACTTTTTTTTAAAAAATTAGTTTAAAATAATGAAAAACATTTATTGAAAAGAAAATAGCTCTGACAAACATTAAGTTCAATTTTTCCAAAAAAAAAGTCAGTCCCTCTTCATCAAGACTAAAATTTGCATCCAATCCCACAATCAAGTTGAACAGATTGTATATTAATTTTAACTAATTAATTCATTAATTAAGTAAAAATACGAATCGCGTATCATTAAAAACATACACGTGTTCTCAAAGTCCCCCCAAATTATATTGATAGAAAAGACCCCTTACCAATACGAGAAAGGATTGAAATGATTCATCTTCTCATAAAAAATAATTATTTTTTGCAATTATTGTTTGCACTGAAGTAAATTAGAAAATATTATCGAAATCTTATTTTTTCTTTTAAAATTTATCAATTGAAAAATAAATAGTTAAGCAATTAGTCGAATACATCGCATGCGCAGAACGTTTTTCAGATAAGGACGCCCGTCATCACCCTTTCCTTATCTCTCCTTCCCCCAGGTACCTCTCCTCCCTGCTTAGCTCCACTTGTCCCAGAACCGGCATTTTATATCTACTCATATAAAGTTCAAAATTCTTTGTTTTTCAGAGAATATGTACGAGATAACATTTGACTATATTAAAAGTTATTCGGACCTTGATCTTACTGAGGCTAACGAGGCGAGTCCCCCATCGAGACGATGAGGTCCTTGGCACATGCCTTAAGACATCCCTGCTTAGCCCCCACCTTTATGTACGCCACTGCACTTGTCTTACTGAAACAATTTTATTACGGATTACAATTTTAAGTTTTGTCCACCTTCTCCTCATCCATGATGAGCTGCAAAACCTTCATCTTGAAGTTAGTTTTCCTGTCTTGCCTAACTCTTCTCACCGATGGCAAAATGCTCATGACGAAATGATAGTCCTCGTCCATCTCATTGTATGACCGAGAAGAGTAGTCATCGTAGCCACCGAATGTCAGAACACCGTTGCACCGATCTTCCCAATTGTGTCGCTTGCTGGACGACAAAAATTGGTCTTCGTTGATGTTTCTGTCTCTTTTCCTGGAAGAAGATGGTAGGATGGTCTCAGGATTACTTGGAGTAGAATTAGATTCCTCTTCCCCAAAGTTGTCATCCTCTAATTTTATGCCATCTCCGTCCTCTGAAAGAGTAGAGGGAATGTAAGAAATGTATCACATTTTCGAATTGTTTCATTTAGAGATAATAGTTCAGCAGAAAAAATGTTTAATTTAACCAACACACGCCACTTTAGAGCAACACGAAGTCTATTGAGAACGGATCTGATCATTCTGATCCATAATTAAGTGACTGTAATAACATTTAGGATTGATTATTTCAGGGACGTCTTAAGACTTCTTGAGGTCCTGAGCCCCAAAGCAAAATTAGACCCTGGACCCTTCCACAAATGTAGGTCCTGGGCCCTTACACAAGTGAAGCCCTGGACCCTTGCACAAATGTAGACCCCCTCCCCCCCCTATGATTCTTAAAGTAGACGGTACATAGCACATGTTGTCAAAAACTCGTACAAACAATAACCCGAAACAAATAAATGTTCATGACTTACAATCGCGCGAACCGGCTCGACATACAGCCACCTTCTGACTGAATAAGTAATAATGGTGTAAAGTGGTAGACCTAGGCTTATACATGGACGATGGTCATCACATGTAGCCAATTGACATATTGTCCAATACTACCAGTTTTTCGGAGAATACAACCGGGTGAACCGTTGAAATTATTCGAATGATGATCTTACTAAGGCCTAGTCGTAAACGAGACGAAGCCCCCATTTTAGTCGAGGCCTTGGGCCAGAACCCAGTTGGCCCATGCCGTGAGACGTCTCTGGGTTATTTATAATGTCAAACTTTGCTGCAACACAGTGGCCGCAGTTGCGAAGTAGTCATAACAGCTAACTACTGTCTGACATATTACTGTCGAATACTGATGCCACTAAAGACCCGCAATGCACAGGAACATATGCACATGAAATCATTCGAAGCTCAAAGTCTTTAAACAGACATGGCGTGAAAGTTTGAAGAGCAGAAGAGCCAATTTATCCTACTAACTGACTGCCTAAACACAATTCAGTGTTGAACTAAAATTGTGGAGCTCATTTCATATAGCTGGACTGTAGCCTTACAGTGGGTTCCAAGTCCTGTTGGGATCCCCGGTAATGAGAGAGCCAACCAAAAAGCCAGAAAAATAGTCGAGTCGTCTCAACCAGAAGTCCTCTTGACCCTCAGAAGAGCAAAGAGCATTTTAACCACATACATTAACAAATGTACTGCCACGACCCAAAAAACCAAGAGCTTGGAAAGCCATAGGAAACCCTGCAACTATGGGTCCTATTTCGAAGCACCTGGAGAGAGCTGAGGCCGTTACCCGCTTTCGCCTAACCACCGGACTGGACTTTTTGGGAGTATACCTCTACTGGCTTGGCCTGGATGCTGACGAGCCCTGCTTGCCAGAATGGATGGCGACCGCCTGCTTAAACGCACTAAACTCGATGAATACCCGACTGACGACGTCGTCAGTTGGTTCTGGAAGGCTCACCGTCAAATGGTCAAGAAACCATGCACGGGCGTTGGATAAATAAAAATAGTGCCAATTCAAGTGTCATTCTGGTCTCTTGACCGGAAAACTATAAAGTCTGTCACCAACAGCCATCATGTTGCTCCAGTGAGAGGCGTTAATAAATAATCAACCCACAGTTATCTACAGGTAATACAATCTTAATGAACTAAGTTCCAAATTTACAAAGATAATGTAAAAGGCGCTGGATCAATTTTTTCAACAATTGCCTAAAATAGCGTGAGCTTACCCAAAATGGTCTGTGGATATAGGGAACAGGACTCATCAAACTGGACAGAATTTGCACTATCGTCTTTGACCATCTGATCCTTGAGGAAGAGTAGGGACTTGAAATGCTTCCACCGGGGCTTGTGGGCATTGGGGTCACCGGTCTCTTCCACAATCCGCAGGGTCTTCTTCAACTCTCGGCGGAAGAGATCGCGCAAATTGGTCCATCGAGCCTTGGCGACCTCGGCTAGAAATAAAGAAAGAAACATGGCATATAACAGATCTGAAACATGGAATGGTCTAAATGTGAAACATGGAATGGAGTAAATGTGAAACATGCACATTAAGTAGATGTCCTATTAAAAGACACCAAAGGAACCAAATACCCCCCCCCCCCAAATACAAACTTAAAGGGCATAAAAATGTTCTTTTCACGTTAGCAAACGAAACCAGGAATTATATACATATAAAACAATTTACTCAGCCCAGCTACATTATCATCAGATTACCTTTCCTTGCATTTTTTTATGCCTAAAATGTATTCCACGTTTTGATCAGAATCTTTTGACGAAGACAACCTTGCTGAGTGAACCCAGTATCCCAATATCAATGATTCTCAAAGTGATCTATACCGATACCCAGGGACTATGACGACCTGCAAAGGGTCTACGTCAGCAAGAAAGTAATTGGGTGTCCATCAGGTGTAAATGGAAGTCCACGATAGAGGATCTCTTTAAACCAGATCATGACTTTAAATCGTAACACGATCGTAACTGATTTTAAAAGAAAATGTAATCAAACGGAAACCAGATTTTACCTATTTAACAGATTTATTTACTAAATTTAATGAGGTTAATTAGCAGTTACAAGGCGGCAGCATAAATTTTATAAAAACAAGGACCACATCAAATCAGGGTTTCTAGCCAGAATTAAGCTAAAGGAGTGTAATATTGGACATCGCGAATTTTCCCAGTTTCAACTGGCCACAGACAATCTGCCAGGAAAATGATGTTTTAACCTACGTTCAACATTTAAATGCCCTATATTCAGATTTTGAAATTAAGTTTGAGAATGTTTTGACTATGATAATTACCACAGTATAAGCAAAGAATTCATATGTCCACTGAAAAAAGTCATGTTACAAGAGGAACTGATCGGAACAGGCAATAAAGGAGATCTTAAAGTGATGTTTAAAAACTGATGTCAGCAATTTTGGCTTTAAAAAGACATGCCTGTTTTCTTACCTATTTCAAAGTTAAAAATTTAACATACTTGTTTTACAGATAAAAATTTAAAACTTTTAAAGTATAGTTCTATATCAGTTGTCAAAGACATTTAAGTTAATAAATTTTGCAAATTCAGTATTAGATAAATAGGGGTCTACTACAAACCGTAAAACATGCAAGGGGTCTATGAAACAGAAAGTTTGGGAACTCTGCCTTAAGCTATGGTTTCCTAGGAAAGCGGTTCCGCTCTTCAGCGTCCATAACAATACGGTGGATGACGTCACTAAAACGTTGCCAGTCTAAAACGCGTTGCCAGGAAACCACACCAGATTGGTGTGGTTTCCTAGAGAGCGAAGGATGGAGAGGAACGTGAAAAGCGGCTCTGGCACGTTCGTTGCGATCATCATAGCGGGTAGCAACAGTTCGTTGAATGTTTTTTACGATAGCGGTGGCTGTTTTCAACATAGAAATGAGTTCAAATACTTTATGGACTCCTGAAGAGGATGAAATTTTAATAGATTTCGTGAGAAATAACGAAGTTTTATATAACATTAGGCATCAAGAAGCAGCCAATATTTCAGAAATTTATATGACAGAAAATTAGAATTCAATTTGCTTGTAAATTTATATACTAATAGGTATATCCCATTAAAAACTAGACTTTGTTATTTAAAATCTCTTATTTTATTGTCAATAATAGAATTAACTTATATTTTATTAAACAATACACTTATCAAAATTGTATATTTTCATTTGTATTTTTTTTTGTTCAGTGTTTAAATATATGCTAATTAAAAAATTAATTTAAACTGTGGAAAAAAAGAAATATATAAATAAAATAATGAAATCAAAACATGATTAATTGTATTTTCTTTACACCTGTACATAATGTTTCTTTGAAGCATATTGTCTCTTTGTGCATTATAAAGTATTTGAAATCAATTAACTTTTTACACAATTCAGTACAAAAACATTATTGGTATTAGTATAATGTGTTATACATGGGATTTGGCTAGAAGAGAGAGAGAAAGACAGAGAGTTTTAAGAAAGCTTAAAGATTCTCTTAAATTTTCAAAATGTTTACTTTTGAGAAAGAGAATATTGGGTGAAAATTAATCCTTGGAATTACTTAGAAATAATATAATGGTTTTTGTAATTCTTTAATTTCAATGAACTAATGCTATAAAATAATCAAAATTCTTTGATTTCATTTATTGATATAAAAAAGAACATAAATAATAAAATTAAAATTTATAAAAAATATGTCAAATATATACAGTTCAATTAGTTGCGATTGCTTTCTTCTTCCGATGATTGCTCATCTTCCAAATAAATTAGCAACGCAACATCGAGTTCATCCATTCTCAGCAGTCTGTAATTTGTTTACAAAAAGTTGATTGTTTACAGCTCCTACGGACGAGGAGCATTCGTTTTGTAGGAAACCACTCGGTCAACGTTAAAAGACAGCCGTCTTTTCTGTGACGTCATCCATCGTTATATTAAGGACGCTAAAGAACGATGCCGCTTCCCTAGGAAACCATTACTTTAGGCAATATATTAACCTTTAGAGGACGGCTGGTCGATCTAGACACCAAAATTAATAGTCCCTTAAAAGACGGCGCTGGTCGTGTATTGACCAGTTCCTAGGGAATGTTCCAAAATTCCCAGTCAAGACGCCACTCATAGCCACGTCTCCAGATCGCCTCCAACCAACCAACCAATAGCCAGCAAGCCTCTCCGCAGAATGTAAAACTCCACAAAAGTCGCTCCAACATCTCAGACTATCACGATATGGGATTGAGGACTGATTTTCAGTCCAGACGCCCACAGATACATCGTAATCAAGCGTGTATTGACCAGCGACATCTTTCCCCTCTAAACAGTTTTCGAATCAGCATGGAGCCTATTGCAGGTCCGAAACATCAATGACTTTACCGGTCTCTTTTGTATTCGGAGGGGGGGGGATTGAGTTCTCTCTTTCTCGCTTATCTAGAAGTCCCTCGTTTTTTACCTCGTTATTTTTGTCAGTGGATTACACCTTGTTCTTTACTCAGTTGTATCATTTTTATTTCATTTTGAATTTACTTGATTTCTTTCTTTTTAAGTGACTGAACAAACAAAAAATAAAGGACCCCTAACACAAAAGAAATTCGGAAACATTTAACTGATTTTGAAGTTGAAATTTTTGGGATTCTGACTGTAAAGGCGGTATCACACGTAAAGTTTCCGCGCAATTTTTTCACCCAACTTTTCGCCGAATGTGAGGGGAAGGTTACCGTAAACAAAACGACATGCTCTGACGTCAGCCACTCTCTTTCTCCGCATTGAAACATTACTCGCTGATTTTTCTGCTTCGAAAACGACCATCCAATATTATTTATTTTATTTCGCTGCCACTTTGTTTATGGGGTAAACAGAAATGGAGCATCATTATGTTTAAAATATTATACGCAATTAAAATATTGTACACCATTAAAATATTATACGTTATATCTGATGCGAAACTACCACCATTACCGCCATCTTGTTTATGACGTAGGGCGCCGAAGAACCCCATTGGCTAGAATTTCAAGCAACTTTCATTTAGAGCAACTTTCTCAGCTTACTGGCAAAAAGTTGTTCGGAAGCCATTGCTATGGCAACAGAGTAAAAATTGCACGAATTAGAACAAAAATTGCACCAAACGTGTACGTGTGATAAGGCCTTAAGTTAGAAAATAAAGAATAGGATTTAAAGACCTATTTTTGAATTTTTTAGCTTACTTCTTGAAGATGAGGTTGTATAGCATGAGGAATATGAAGTTATCAGAAACACCCACAACTAACACATAAAGCAAAAGTCTTACGCGTTTTACTGGAAATAATACGATAAAAAAACTATGCATCACGAAAATGCGCTAACGGAATTTTTTTTTTGCAAAATTAATCAAAAATATATTAAGTTTAAAAAATTTTACGCAATAAATTATAATTTAAATTATTAAACATATTTCGAATTGTTTTTCGACTCATTCTTGCTTTGTAAATTCCTTATGTCCTTTCTCTGAAACATTGCATTATTATTAAATCTGTTGTTAGTATTCTTGGTTCAAACATCGGGAAAAAGGCCTTTTTATCGTGTATAAAAAAATCCCGAATTTGTCATAGATATTTTAATTATATGTTTTATTATTTCAAAATCCTTTATAAAATGCAAGATAAGTAAATTTATTTATTGTAAAATGTAAAAGTTTAATGAATAATGTAAATTTTTTTTATTATAACAATTGATATATAAAAATTGTGCTGGAAAACAGAAAGTATATCAAATCCCAAACTTTCTTTAAAATTTAATTGATATGAAAGTGTAAAACACTCCCATTTTCTTTATACAAGCTTAATTCAATTCAAAAATATAAATAAAATGCCTCGTTTTATAAAATTCTTCAGAAGCAAGAAAGAAATCTTTGCTTTTGTTACATATTTTTGCTTCCAAAGTTCTACGCTGTTGCATTTCCCACTTTTCTTTTTTTTTTAATAAAAGTTATTTTACAATTGCATCTAATTTTTTTTTCAGTGAGTAAATGTTAACGACGCACTGTTCAGCTACACGAGGGCTTTAGGCGAAGGACCTCGTAATTTTGAACCATGGTCAAGTGACGAGGATGAAACCTGAGCTGGGGCACTACCCCTCTCCTAACTACCACACCGCACCAACGGGAGGACGTTTGAGCACTCAACAGATTTAACGAGCATCGCTCCTCTACACAGCAGGTCTTTAGTGGTATTGAGCTCGACACATGACATGCCAGCCACGATCCGATCCGATACCTTGACCGCTAGGCTACCTCGGCCACATTTTTTTTTCAAGTAGAGTCATAACGAAAAGTAAATATACTACGAGAAATTTTGTTAACTGCTTTGAACTGTATAGAAACTAATGAAGTCAAGAAATAAAATAAATGAAACAAGCTGTCTTATGGAATAATTAAGCTGGGGTACTCAACCTTTTTTTCTGCTAGGCCGCATACTTATGTTACCTGTTTCACGCGGGCCGCAACATGAGAATTAAAGGAGAGGGGGGGGGAGAAATGCTTCAAGACCAGAATTACATAGAAAATTTAAAATGTGGAAATTAATCAAAATATTAAATCTCCTGTTTTGAATTTTTTTTTTAATTATTATTTATTTTTGCCACTAAATTTTTCTAAATTGGAAGCATTTAGAAATGAATCACTCTTTCATAATTTCTACATCAGTAAACGGTTTCATATGGTTACCAATAATATAAAAAATTTCATGGGGTACCTTTGTTACCACTGTGACATTACCACTGACAAAACAATTTTTTGTTGTTGCAAAGATTATTCAAGAAGGCCTATTTATCACCTCTTGAAAGAGATCTTGGAGGAAAAGTGTCATTGAATGATCCCTGTTCATATACACATTGGTATTGCTTGCTTTTCAATACAAAACAGTCAACTTCCCAATCGTCTTGAAACAATCTATTTTCTTCGAAAATTTTTTGCTTGCAAGATATGAAAGATAGTTAAAAATTAGTTCCACTCATAAAGTGGTCGCTACTCCACTGTTGTCTATTATCACTAATCAGAGAAAAAAATATCAATTCGCACCCATACGACATCGACAGCAAAAAGTAAAATTGATATATTGAATTTTTTAACAAAGAATTTCCCTCCAAATTTTCATAAATAAATGAATTTCTTAGAGCAATGGGACATGACTGGGCCACTTAAAAAGGCCCGGTGGGCCGCAGGTTGAGTATCACTGAATTAAAGTAGCGAAATGAAAAAGAAAATATGCTTGTTTCCTTCTCCCCCATTATTATTAGTGAATCTCACTTGTTATGTAGGATAATACATCCCTTTTCCAAAATAATAATAATAAGGCTCTACCGTTTCGAGACTATTTTATTGAAGATTTGAGACGAATACAGGATCAGATAACTGTTGTAAATTGATTCGAGAAACACGTTGTAAAAGTTTTTAGATCGCCAAAGTATCATTCCACCCAGGGCCGGATCTACGTATGGGCTTAATGGTCTGCAGCCCAGGGGCCCCGTTCCCCGTTGTAGATAAAAAACAGAAAAATATACTTACAATCAAAATAGTATTAAAATAATAAACCAGTAAAAAAGTACAATTCAAAAATAAAATACCCGAAATACAATACCAAATTTATTTTTATTTTCGAGAGCAAGAGTAATTTACTTTTGTTCTTCCTCTCTACCACCGAATAAGCGGAAATTAATAATTTATAGGCAGAGGCTCTATCATAGGACGGTGCCGATGAGCACCGAGCACTTATACAAACGTAGTGGCACTTTTACTGTAGCCATTTATTTTTGTGCAATAGGTACAATCAAGTTTTGGGCACCAAACCGGATCTTACAAAGGATTGAAAAACCATAACATAACATAGGTTTTGGGCCCCTTACAGCCTTGGGGCCCCCGCAATGCGGGGTTGCAGGGATGTACGTTACACCACTGAGGTGAAAGGGATAGGAACTTAGCCAAAGAAAACGGAGAAACACAACAAGCAAATATTAACGAGGAAAATATGCAAGATCTCGATGACCAGCAGCCTTCTGAAAAAATTTGTTGTTCAGAACAGAGGACATCAGTAATTCCAGCTTTTACAAAATGCTGGGTTTGAGTTTAAAAAATACGTTGAAGTGGGTTCGTGGCCTAAATTGCTAAGTAATAATTTTATTGATTATATCCTTTCACATGAAATGGGTTATTTTCAAAATAAAAATCCAAACAATATATATTCTGTTTCGGTAAGGACAAAAGAGATCATTTTCACGCGCGCGAATAATCATTTCTGTAAAAAAATTAAAAATGGCCAAGTGCTTGAAAGATCTTGGCTAGTATTGGTAATGTTTTTTGTTTGACCTTCAAACTTTTTTCTAAAACAAATTCTCAATACACAACCGAATTTTCCATTTGGAAACACTTAACAAGTTGTTTAGAAAATCATGAAAATTTTATTGAACATAAAAATGTAATGTTAATTTGGTTGACACGAAAAGAAAATATGTCTGTTTTACAAGGGGAGGGCATGACTAAGGAAATTCATTTAGGGACGAGACTTTGTGTATTAGCAGTACTCCTTTAGAACAGTGGTCTTTTTCAACTCACGGAACCCCTAGAATTTGAAAGCGCTTTCGTGAAACAACTAGAACTAGAAAGTGTTTTCGTGGAACCCCATTCCAAACACATAAGTCGAAGAATATGTCTCAAAGTAATATTTAGAGTAGATCAACATGTACAGGCACTTCATTTAAAACAATTAAAAAAAGTATTTGCATTTATTATTAAAAAAAATTCTAATCTAATTTTGTTAATATAATTTACTCATTAATAATATTAATATATGATTCACAAGTGCCACCTATCTATGCATTATATTTAATAACTGAGGTATGTGCTTCTTTTTTTTCACACGAACTGTCGAAGTCTAGGTCTGTTGAGATTAAGTGCAATTGCATTACTTATTCTGAGTTTAATTTGCTTTTATGAATTGTTTTCGTACCCACTTACATTGAGAAATATATTTCACTTAAACACAATGTTCTGAATGGCATTAAAATGTTTATAGATGTGTGAGAAATCGCTTGCATTTTGCGTGAGAGAGAATTTGAAACCTAAAACTTAGAAGCTGTTCTTGCTTAAATTTAGATTTTAACATCAACTCTCGTTTTCCTTCATTATAGGTGTTGTTTTCCACTAATGTAAAAAGGTGCATTTTCCATTAGAAAACTATTTAGTTTTGCAAGAAATTCTGCTAACAACGAGCATAAAATTATCTCGTGGAACCCGAGATAGTAAACAATAGAATAATCACAATCTAGTAGAAACTATATATATAAAGTTAAAACGTTTTGTTATTCTTTTACTATTTTATAGTAAACGTTTAAAAAGTGTTGGAAAAAAAATAAAGTTATTATATATGAATAAAATTTTCAGTGTTAATGAATAGGGGGGGGGGGCGCTGAGCTTTAGATACTTGTAACTTATAAACTTCATAGAGAACGTGAATCCATTTTGCATACATATTTGTTTCTTTTAGATTTCTTATTGTGATTCGTGGAACCCCTGAGTATGCCTTGTGGAACCCCAGGGTCCCGTGGAACACAGATTGAAGACCACTGCCTTAGGATGTTCAACACTCAATGTAATAGCGCCGAATGGGCAGTCAATTTGGAGAAAATAGCAATCGAAATTCATACTATACAATTCATTTTATACAATTAAGTTTTAATCAGCTCTAGCGATGCAGTGGCATAGGTGATAGCGCACCTGCATTTTTTGCGATCGGTCAGGGTTCGAGTCGCTCGGTAGACTTGTTTTTGTTCCAATTCATTTCATTATTTTTACAATCAAAAAATTTTTCTTATCAAATATTTTATATAATTATAAAATAATTTCAATAATAAAATATCATAAACAATTTTACATGTTATAAAACTATTTTTTATCTAATTATAAATTTATTTATAATATATTTATAAAATATAAGTTTAATATTTATATAATTATAGTAATTGTTTTAGTTTTTAAAATATAAAATAATTACATGAAATATAAACAAGCATTTTTAAATAAATTTATTTAATTGTAAAAATAATTAAATGAATTTGAAAAAAAAACAAGTCGATCGCGCGACTCAAACCCTGACAAACCGCGTGAAATGCAGGTGCACTACCACCTACGCCACAGCACCGCTGGAGCTGAATAAAACTTAATTGTATAAAAACTAAGTATGAATTTTGAAGGGTATTTTCTCGGAACTATTATTGAATATACTATCTTGGAATTTCTATTCGACGCTATTATATTGAGGGTTGAACACCTTAAAAGGAGTACTACTATTACACAAAATCCCGTCCCCAAACGAATTTTCTTAGTCGTGCCCTCCCTGTTGTTAGATAAACAGTTACAGGAGCAACTAAGAAAAGATACACAATATAATATTACCACAATGTCCGCAAACGTGTTATTGCAGTAGTACAGTATTTAGCTATAAGAGGATTAGCATTTAGAGGTACCGAGTAAATTTTTGGTTCTCCTCAGAATAGAAATTTTATGGGTGCTCTGGAACTGCTAGCAGAGAGTTCGACCCATTGATTCGTGAACATATTGAACAGTGAGAAATAAGACCAAATTTGTTTATATCGTACTTATCAAAAACAATATATTAGCAAATAATCGAGATCATGGGCAAGCAAATCATTAAAGCAATTACAACTCAAATAAATAACGTTGACACAAAGTACTATTCTATTGTGATGGATTCTTCACCAAATTTGTCCCACAGTGACCAATTTGCTATTGTACTACTATATTGTTTTCGGGGAAAAGTGTATGAAAGATTTGTCTCATAAATAAAGATTAGTAGTCACACTGGAATACACTTATTTAATTCTCTACATGAATTTTTAGAAACAAATATTGCGCTATTGTATAATTCTAGGGGACAGCCATTTAACAACGCTACCAATACGTCCGGTCGATATAATGGTGTGCAAGCTCTTTCTAAAAAAAATCTTTCCCCCACAAAAAATTTTCTTAGGAAAATGGAAATTTTTTAATTATTTAGGGGCCCCCAGATATCGTTAGCCCAGGGCCCCCAAAGGTCATAGTCCGGCCCTGATTCCACCTAATCATAATTATTTCAGGTCTTGGTCATTGATTGCCAAACGCTGTTTGGTGTAATAAAACCTAGAAATAAACATCTGCTTTCCTGTATATCGAAGTTAGAAACGTGCAGTAAATGCTTTCAAATAGTCGGCGATCTGTGGTTTCGATTTCCATGTGACTTATTGCCATCATAAAATTTTAGGAATGTGCATTTCCTTCACTTAAAATTGTCAGAAATTGAATAAATAGGAAATAAGTGATGGCCAGCTCAAAAGAAAATCTCTTTCGCTATACAAACATTAAGAAAAGGACCCCTTTGGAAGAACTGGAATTCCATCAGCATTTTAGACCGCAAGCTGTGAAGAATGAAAGGGGCCTTACAGAAAAGGATAGACAAAGAAAGGGGTAGGGTCGTAAAGTGTGAACGAAAAACTATTGCTGGAGAGAGATAGGTATTGAACATTTGAACAGATCGATCTCTGTCGAGATCATAATCTCTTATCATACAGGAATTATTGGGTTGACTTTGTTGCTATAATTTGCCCATTTTTGTTATTACTTGAAAAAATTTAGTATGATATTGGAAGTGGTGTGATCTTTAAGGTTAAGGAAGCGACTTTGTTTGCGTGTTTTCTATGTTTCGTGTTCACAGTGCGAGCGCCCCGCCGAAGCGATTGTCTCGCCACAGTGACATTGACTAGACTAGACAGTGAGCAGAGGAGAAATTCCTGTAATATTTTGAGTGTTGGTTGAAAGGGGCTTGGCTAAAAGATGTCCTGGCTGTACCTCGAGTTCACGCACAAAAATCATTTCATTATCACACAAATATCAGAGAATTAAACTGAGAATTTAAGCTTTATATTGTGCTACCTGAAACATTAAAATAATTTTAATATTTTATTGTAACTTATCGATAAAACCTACATGCTCTATCTAAAAGCTAAGAACATAACTAACTTTCCTGTATAAAAGGTGGGGGAAAAAATCAGGATGTTGTATAGCAAAAGAAACAAATACAAATAAGAATAGTATATTTTTTACGTAAACAAGTTTATCGAGTTATATCAAAATTTTGATTCTCGATAACTAAGATATTTGCTGCCATATTTTTTTTTATTATCGAATTAGTGTTTGTGTTCACCATCAAGTATTCTACAAATTCAAAGCATTTCCTCTTTTTTACTTATGAAAACATTTTATTACTGTCGTAAAAATATAATTTAAAATATTTTATGTGTATTTAAAGCATATATTTTAGGAACGCGTAGATAAATCGATAAATTATTAATGTATTATTTAAATAACATAAGGGATAAAGTAATAAGAATAAAATAGTCATTTCAATGATGATCAAGTAACGAGGACGATAGCCGAGCTGGAGTCCTCACTTCTAATTTCCTCACCACAGTAACGTAAGGATTTTGATTTAATGTATGCCATCTCTGCTAAATGATGAAATCCCTAATTTTGGCCATTTTTCAATAAAAAATGTGGAGACTACACAAATGACAAGTGGCAACATTTATAGCCTTAGGACATTCACATTTTATAGTATAACTAGCTGAAATGCCCGTTCTTCGCACGGGTTAAGTTTTAGAAACAAAAATTTATCTAATCTATTATAGAATTATAATATTTTTAGTGAGGGTAAAACCCTGTATAAAAAGTAGTATAACCACAAAAATTAAAAATATTTTTTTTCAAATGAATGTTCACATTAGAAATAATTTTAAGCAAATTGCAATTTGGCCTCAAATTAAATAATAATTAAACAAAAACAAATATAACACCTACCCTGCTATTCATCACATTTATTTGACACAGTAAATAATTTATCATAGTTTACAGCTTATATAGAAAGAATTAGATCAAAGGAAAATAACATTTTAATTTTTGAAAAAAGCTTCTTGATGAAATTCAGACTTAATTTTAGGATTCATTTAGTATTATGAATTCTAGAGTATCAAAATAGAATTAATAATGGAAGTAACAAAAAATGACAATTATACATCAAATCTGTTATTCTTTTATGAAAGATATATAAGAAAAATTTATTATCGATTTGTTAAAATATGAATTTTACATTATGACATAAAAATATAGGCTCAACAACTTACTTTTATTTTATATCATTGATTATAATTACCTACACTGTATAAGGAGTTATATTATTTATTTCTTATATTTCTAGTTTGATTATTTTAAGTTTTAACACCAGCATAAATTAAGTTTATATGTATCAAATTCCTGTATTTCAATTAATGAAAGACAAATTTATAATATTTTCTCTATTTTAATGAATTTACTGAAATATAAATAAAGTATTTTTATATTTTATCAAAATATTTTAGTACATTTTACTTGAATAAAATGAATTAAACTTGGTTTAATTTATTGTACCTTTTTCTACAATGCAATAAACGTTTCATTTTTTTATGCAATGCTTTTTTACTATCGTCATTGTTTTTTGCTATTTCTCTCAATGCTCTCTATAATACTGAAGAAGAAATCTAGGTGGAATATATAGTTTAAATTGCTAGGAAATAATGACTTTTTTAAAAATAAAATAAATAAAATTCTCGAAATTTCTTGAGCTGAAATCATTAGTAATTATTACATTTGATTGTCCAAGAAAACCTGTTTCCCTAAGAAAGGGAGGATCTTTGTATTTAAGGTTTAAGGACTCTATAAGCTGCGAAAATCCCCACTGATCAGCGGAAGATCAACTACTATCTTGCTTCTATTGTCCGCCGTTAAATTGTAGATCTATCAGTGACAAAAAAAAGGGGGGGGGAGGCAACACAGCTAAAAGTGCCGTCCCGGAGCAACTTTTTCTCTAAAAACCTGCCGTCTCCAAAAGTTAATAAAAATCTTTAACAAAAAATATTTTTAACACAAGAAATTTGATGAAGTGGCGGTTGTTACATCTTTGTCCAAATTCGCTCAGAAAGCGTCAAAAAGTAACCATTTTATGGCTAAATTTTAAAATTTCGTTGTCGACCACACGTGCTAATTCCTAGATGACCATTTTACCCTTAGCTGTTCTTTGTTGATACAGATTTCAACACTTATAAAATTCTTTTTATTTATACTGATATATTAGTACTGATTTATACTATATGTATGTACGTGTGTGTGTGTTAAATTAAAAACATACCATTGTTCAGAAAGTTAGAACGTCAAAAATGAAAGTTACTTTGAAATTCATTAACTTTTATTTTTCCTCCCACAAAAACAGTTTTAATTCGTGAGAAATTTTCAATGTCTTTCATAAGATATGCATAAAAAATTCACCGAATAAATTACAAAGCAGAAATGTTATTATAAATCAATAAAACTGTCATCAAATATCTATTTTGCGAAAAAGAGTGGTAAAATTCACTACTGTACAGTAATTTTTCTCCTTATATTATGTAATTGTTTATTTTAAAAATAAAATTTAACCGCAGAAAATTAGAAATTTAAATCTTTTTTTAAAAAAAAAACATAAAGTTTTACAATATAAATTTTTACCCCGTTTTATTTGAACACAAATTTTAAATTTAAAAAAAAATATGATACTAAGAAAAAGATGATCTCCTTAAGAGCAGAAAAGCATTCCCCACCGAAAAAAATAATAAAACTGTATAAATGTAACATTAAAAAAATACAAATTTTGAATTAAGAACAAAAACACGTTACAAGTGATACAATAACGATAAATAATATTTCATTTCTTGTTATTGGGGGAAAAAAAATTAATTTACTAAAAAGTTACACAAAAAACAACGTCTTGTTTATCATTTTGGAAAGTCAATTTCGAACATTTAAATAAAAATGCAATAAAATTATATTTATTTTATCTACAATATATATAATTGTTTTCATAAAAAAATAACTTCACAACATTAAGATTTTCTTGTTAATATTTTTTTAATAATTTCACAAGTTTAGAAAAATCTTCTGATAATATACAAAGTAAATTAGAAAAGAAAAAAAATAACATTGAGTGAATTTATTTATAAAGCATTATAAATCAGAATAATGACTTTTTTTACGCATAATATTTTACTTCCAAAAAAAATTTCTCGATAAATTTTTTAAAAAATAAACTAAAATAAGGATTTTAAAATTGTAATTATTATAAAAACTAAACTTAAATGAAATCATTAAAAACTTGAGCTCAAAAGTGAATACACGTTTCACAATATAGTATGATTAATTTGATACATTTTCCTTGGAACAGCTGGAAATGAACATGATATAGCGCATGCGTACATACTTAGATAAATGGCAGGTACGTTTTCTGCGAGTGCAGTAAAAAGGGTAATTTCAAATTAAAGCAATTTCATAAACTTACTAGTCACACAAAGTTTATCCGCTATAGACGTCCACGCTTGAACCTTCAGATTTTTGCAGGTATAACTCATATGCGTTTGATCCCATATTTCTGGCTTAGAATGAACCAAAGCGATCAAAGTGTCCGAATTCATGATGATGTAAGCTGTAAGCAGATTTCGGTTCGATGCGACTCTTCAGACTACGACCATTAGTCGTAAGACTATAGAATATTCACGTCAGACCAGAAACACAAAAAGATATATCTAAAATCAATAAATGCAACAAAAACGTTTCATTTGCAAAATGCTTACGTGGTCTGGTCGTGTCTGATCCGATCTGGTCGAAAACATCTGGAAAACGTGCAACCGAGTGAAACTGCTTTGGGGGGCATAAAGGTGCAGATTCATGCTGCCATCTGCTGTCCCAATGTGTAACTAAATATTTCGCACATGAATTTTTCGTTATAAAATTCTTCGTAAGAATTTCTAAAATTCTTTAATGAGATAAATGGAACATTTATTATTCTTAAATGTATTCTTTTATTTTTTATGAAGGCAATTATGAAGCCGTTTAGAAAATGAATTAATATTATTTTGCTGACATAGCTAGTGGAAAGAAAGAATTTTTAATTATTATCAAATACCTATAAAAAAAAGTCAAAAATACTTTTTAACAGCATTTCTACTTTTCAAAATAATAAAAACGAACTGTTTTATACACAAAATGTCAATTTTTTTAATCATTTCTTTCAAACTAAGAAGGAGAACAAGATGTTTCAAATAAGTATTTTATCTGAAAATAAAAATAATTAATATTAAAATATTGAAAAACGTGGCAGAATCTTAATCTTCATTCCTCGAGAAAAAGTAGGACCCTGCAAAAAATTATCATACTAGGACTTTTAAAATATTTTTCAAAAATAATTTTTAAGGAAATTTTAAAAATTTATTGGTGTTATATTTATTTGCAATGCTATTCATGCAATACTTTCAAAAAAAAAATTATTAAAATCACATTAAAATTAATCAAACAGATTACATAACATAAAGAATATTGCTTTTTAGAAAAAATATACATACTATTATTAGTTAAAAATAAAATAAATCTGTAAAAAATAATAAGGAAAATAAATTCTACATTTTATTGCAAATTCCTTAATAATATCCTACGATTCCACATCATATGATTCAAAGAATAAAATCGCTACAAAGAAAAATTTATTTTGTCTGATGGACAAATCTTCTTTATGAAATAATATTTAAAATCTATAAATTAGAACTATGGTACAAACCAACTCAGAGGAACATGGAAAAATACATTTTAACAGTCGATACAGGAAACACGAAATTACAAATTAATTGCGAAATAATTAAATAATTAAATTTTAAGGAACTAGGATAAAAAAAAATTTCTAGAGATTCAATAGCTTGGAATTGGATTAATTTTGGAGACTTTTTCATTCTTGCAATTTTTTCTGATCACAAATCAAATGGTTCGTGGCAAAGGCGAACGCTTTCTGACTTTTTACCAGGAGTATTGGAGATCTGTCTCTTCCATTCGATGTGTTTCAAATTCCATTCTTCCTGATTCGTTAAAACATGATACACGCTTAGTTTTACGTTAGGAGAATAATGAGATCAATTTCTGAAGTTTCTAATCTTAATTTAAAATAATGATGTAATACTTGAATAGATATGAAAGTCCAAATTGCAACTAGTTTATAATTATTCACTCTTTATTATTATTTTATTTGAGGAATTTTATTAGTAAAAATAACAAATTTCACTGATTAATTAAAAAACTTTTATTAAAAGTGCATGATCTATCTCTAAAAATCTATATAAAAAAATAAAAGCATTATGTTATTTAAACATGGTTTTTTGTTTGTTTATTTTTATTTAATTTTTTTTTAAAAAAATAATAGGTAAAAAAAATTTCTTTTATTACATTTGTCCCAGTGAGATTTTTTTTAATAGCAATTATTTTTACAAGGCTCTTCCCGCTTTTGAACTATTAACCTACAGACTTCAAATTTAGCATGCATGTTTTTGTTGCTGATAGTTAGAGATCCATTAAGAACGGGTTTTGCGGAAAATGAGCCCCAGTTAGGGGGAGTGGGGGGCGTAGAAGTTAAATATGTTACAGTGTCATAAATTTAAGTCCTGTGCTTTTTAAATCAAATGACGAGGGCTGTAAGAATATTTTTAAAATAAAATCGAAAGCTTTATGCGAAAATTTAGATATTAATAACTTAAAAAATCACTATATAGTCATACAACATCATGAAATATCAAGTGAAAATGGTGGGTAACGTCTAATAATAATTTACAAGATTAAGGCATGAATTGAGAGATTTATAAACTGCATTTAAATGAATTCTTATTCCCCCGTCCCCCATAAAGTCACATTTCGATTTGATCGACAAAAAAAGGCAAGAAACCCCATTTTATAGCGAAAAAATTGAAAAACGATTTTTGAAAAGAGTTTTTTAAATGAATCGTTCATTTGTATAGTGTTTTAAAAATTTATTTCTTCACTCAGCTTTCACATCATCAATGATTACTCTGCTGAAGGAATAGGTCCAGGGGCGTAGCTATCACCGTATCAATGATACAGGGGCCCCAACATGTGTCACTACAGTACCACTAACAGGGCTTTCTTTTCTGAAAAAGGGCCCCGAAGAAATTTTGATATGAGGCTCCAAGCGACAGTGGCGGCGTTAGGCGTCTGGCGATCGCCGACGGCCTTGCGCTTGAGGGGGCCTCGCAAAGTTTTTAATTATTTAAAATTATTTAAATTAAATTAAAATTTTAATTGTAAAAAATTTTATTTGTGTAATTTTTGTCATCATTTGATTAGCAATAAATCTCGTTTACTCATACATTAGTTTAACTATAATTCGGCTTATGTAATTTAACGTTTTCTTGACCGGGAAAAAAGGAGGCCTCGCGAACCCTAACTTCGCCGACGTCCACGCGTGGTCTAGCGCCGCCACTGCCAAGCGACAGGGTCCTCAAAATGTGTAACTACAGTACCACTAACAGGGCTTTCTTTTCTGAAAGAGGGCCCCGAAGAAATTTTGATATAGGACTCCAAGCGACAGGGTCCTCAACATGTGTAACTACAGTACCACTAACAGGACTTTCTTTACAAAAAAGGTCTCGAAGGAGTTTTTATACGGAGCACCCAAGCTATAGGGGCCCAACATGTGTAACTACAGTACCACTGAGAGGGATTTCTTTTCTGAAAAAAGGGCCTCGAAAGAGTTTTGATATGGGCTCCAAGCTACAGGGGCCCAAACATGTGAAGCTACAGTACCACTAACAGGGGTTTTCTTTTCTAAAATAGGGCCCCAAAGAAGTTTTGATGCAGGACCCCCTCAGAACTAGCTACGACAGTGAACAGGTCAAAGCACGAAACCGGTGATAGACAATAGGCACCGTGTCAGGAGAATATGGAGGTTGAAGCAAAATCTCCCAACCAAATTTTGTTATTTTTTGGCGAGCAATGACAACAGCATAGGGCGGGGGTGGCGAACCTTTATGGATCAAAGTGCCATTTTTTTTCTTCTTAAGAAGTGTTTAATGAGGTATAGACGTGCCGTCAAATAATTTTGACTTGTAATTATTGGGAATAAATACATAAAAGTAAATACTAACTACTCAAAACTTTTTACTTACTATGAAAAACTACCTTTTGCACTGTATAATTGTAAATGTTTTAGTTATATACGTGTAATCCAAATTAAAGCGACATTAGTGTGACTTTTGTTGTTGCAGATTGGTTAACAAATAACTTATTAGTATTGTAAGATGTTACTTTTAGTGGAATATATGCTGAATTGGAGTCATCTGCCAAATGTTTCTAAGCAAGTAATTATTTTTGCATGGTTCACTTTTTTGACAAGAGGATTTGTAATTTGTTTCAAAATCCGTTTTGCAGACGGTGTTCTGCATACCACTGTTCCAGAACATAAAACATACACCGCTTTGTCACCTTTACTAATAATGCCATATTTTTAGATTCACCAAGTTTGAAATTCTCCGTTGCACTTTTTGTTCTTTTGGTAAACTGGTCATGTTAAATAACAGTTGAAAATCACAAATATAATACAAATAAACTTGAAAATATAGTTTTGTCAACAAAATTGTGACTATGCTATGTGTAGACGAATTTTGCATCACAAGCAACTGTACGTAACTAAGGCAAGACAATACAAACAAGTGTGCTCCCCACCGCCCCGCGTTTGTTCGTAATACTTCTTGGTGGACATAGTTATTTTGAAATAAAATGTAAACCATTTGGATTGCTGGCGTGCCCAAAATATTGCGTCACGTGCCACTGGTTAGAGGTCTTGTGTCATCGTGATGGAAAATAAAACCATGCCGACTTTACGACTTTAGTCCTCTTCTCGACCCGACTAACTGAAAGTATTAAAAGACACCTTTAATGATTTCAGGGATGTTAAAAACAATGGCCAATTGGACCTGTGCTCAGCTAGTCAGTCTTGGGAAAAGAAGGGGGAGGGGGGCTCGTTTCGTTCTCGATTTGGTTTCATTAAGGTTATAGTCAGAATAATTTTACTCGTCTAACGTTATTTCCGGACATATTCTCGAAAAAACTGGCACTATCGATCTATATGCCAACTGGCAACAGTGGCAAGACTGCACTATTATAATATGTCTTTCCTCCATGTTTAGGTCTAGGCCTACCACCATACATCATCATTTAGTTGAAAGACAACAGTCTGTCGAGTACCAACATTTGTGAAATTGTGTGTCATGCACATTTATTTGTCAATGGTTACAGTTTGTATGAGTATTTGACGGTGTATGCTGTACGCAGTCTACTTAAAAGAGTTGCAGTAGGCAGTACCGGTTTATCCATTGGGCCCCCAGGGCCCGTATAAGCTAGGCTTAACCAGATTTTCAGGTTACAAACTTCGATCCTCCAGTGCCAAGTGGCCTGTAGATCTTCTGTGCTCAGGGCCTGAAATGAGCTAAAATTGGCACTGGCAGAAAGGGCCTACTTTTGCATAAGAGCTCTGGAACTCAAGAAATTTTCAGATATCACTGAATGACTTGATTAGGAGGCTGGGAGAGTAAAGATTTCTCCAACGAATGAAGAACGTGAACACCTTTGCTTACTTTTAACATTTTCTCTTCTCTTAAATTCCGAAACCATTGAGGGCACGTGTTGTTGTACAATTGTATCCTCTCCATAAACTTGGTGTATCTTCAGCAAGGCTACAGTATCACCTTTATCTGCATAACTCGTGTAATGATGCTATTACACAAGTGCCGGTTTAAGCACATTTCGGGCCCTGGGCCCTGAAGTTCTACAGTCCCCTTGGCATTGGCGGATCCAAGGAAAATCTGGTTAAGTCCAGCTTATCTGGACCCTTCCGGGCCCCGGGCTCTGGGCGCCCGCCCCAAGCACCCAATGGATAAATCTGCAGTGTATTATACCATTTACCAAATTGACATTGCCATAGATATTTTTACAAATGCTGTACTATCAGAAACATCACTCATTTATCAGTTGGGTATCTATATCTTTTATTGGAAAACTATTGAAGTCATCAAAAATTCGTATTCGACATTAATTCAACCGGAAATTTGCACTCCAAAATGGTAGAATTTTTGTTCATACTTGATAGCGTGTATTACTACACTTGTTACAATAATATATTTCTAATGTATACAATATGTCATGCTTCGTTGATTATGATATAATACTAAACTGATATTTGAATATATTTGTCAAAACAAAAAGAAGGGGAAGGGGGTATATCTAAAAAAATGTTTCACAACTTAAAGATTGCAATACGGTTAATGGAGATATATATGTTCCAACCAGATGATTTCTTAAAAATATTTGGACATTTTTTTTCCTACCACAGAATTTTCCCAAGTGTATTTATTCACTTAAACAGTTTCTAAGAATCTTACAATGTCCAAAAATATTAATCTCATTATAAATTAAACATTTAAAATGTTAATTAAACACAGAAGAGAATTTTAATTAAACTTAAACATTACTGTTATTAAAAACCACACTTAAAACTTGTCTTCTGTTTACTAAGAATTAAAAAGAACCAGTAAAACAAGGTCAACATCGCAAATGGCGATTTCAAAATAATAGTCTGCAGCTGCGTTTTCAAAGCCTGTCCGTGCATTCGATTTTTAATCACTGGATGTAACAGGGGTTCCAAAACATCTACAATTAATCGTCTGCAGGACCTCTCAGCTTTCTCTTCCGGTTTTATTCGAAAAGATCGTTAAACATTCTCCACCTGCCATGCATTTTGGTGGATTCCTGTAGTCGGAACCGTAACCGTTCCGAATCTGTTAACAATGGCGGTCTAACAATAATTTGAATTATCACGCTACTACTGAATTTCCTACGCTACGTTTCCCACGGTTGATTCTGAAACAGAAAATGGATCTAGAGAAATTGTAAACAAATGAATTCGTTACAGTTAGTGAAATATCAACCGCATATAGCTAACAGAGCGTGAGAAGAAATCTCGGTTGACTTAAATACTTGAAAACAACGGTTATTCCGATGAACAATGGTACATTATAGAATGAATCGCGATTATATGGAGTATAAAAAATTATTATCAATCGGAAACTACCTGTACGGAAAAGATGTTTTATTGAATGGAGCTCACACACACACACACAGGAGAAAATAATAATAATAATAATAAAATTCAAAATTTACTATTGCCACCAAGGAATTAAATTTTCGAAAAAGTGGAAAAGGCTTAATTTTGTTTGGGTGATTTAGACTCAAAATAAAATTATTTTTCTACAATATAAATAACAAAAAGCAATGCTTACTGATTAGCGAGTATTGAGTAGTACAATGTACATCAGCGACGTCTTAAGGCATAGGCCGACTGGGCCTCTCCCTCGGTTGGGGCCCCGTTTCGTTCTCGACTCCGTCTTAATAAGATCATGATCGTGGATAATTTTAATGAGATCAAATATTATTCCCGCACATATTCTCCAAAAAACAGGGGGTTTCAAACTCATGTCAACTGGCAAAAGTGGTAAGACTTATTATTATGTGATGACCGTTGTGTCCATGTCTAGGCCTAGGCCTAATACCATAAACAATCATTCAACTCATTTAGTCAAAAAGTGGCCATCGGTTGAGGCGGTATGTGCCTAGGTTTCTCAGATTGCGAATCGTGCACATTTATTTGTTTCAAATTACCGTTTGAACGAGTATATGCATGCTATACTTAGATGCTAACTTAACCTGTATACTTTAAAAAATCTCATGTAGGGCCTATTTTTGCGTAGGGGCCCAGGGCCTCAAAGAGTCTTGAGACATCTCTGATCAGCGATACGGCCCGCATGTGGCCCACCTTAAATTTCTGAGTGGCCCGGTCATGGCCTTTGCACTAACAAATTCAATCATTTAAGAGCAATGCATTTAAAATTTAGTGAGAAATCATATCAATCAAGCAATGAAATGTATCAATTTTGCTATGGATGTTGTGCTCGTATGAATTGCGAGATCACTTTTTTTTTCTTTCTGTAATTTTAATGATTATTCATAAAAAAAATAACAGTCGGGGTAGCGACCAATTTATGGGTGAAACTAATTTTTAATTAACCCTCATGTCTTCAAAGCGAAAAATATCTAAAGAAAATATGCTATCTCAAGAGGATTGGGATCTTGACTATATCAAAGAGAAAAACAAATATCGATCAATCACTTGTTTGATTTATCATGAAAATGTTATATTTAAAAAATATAATTTTGCTCGTCACACTATACTACTAAGCCCAAATTTTTCAATGCCTCTTTTTTTGAGGATCTCTTTCAAGATGAGATATATGTTTTCTTTAAAAAATCTTTGCAACAGCAACAAAAAATTTGTAGGTGGTAATGTCACAAAATGCAGAGGTGACAAAAACATCCTATAAAACATTATACATACTGATAAGCATATGAAACTGTTAAAGATAAAGACATAAATCAATAAAGAAATTGTTAGAGTGTTTCTTAAATACTTCCGATGAACTCTTTGATAAATTCACTAACCTGTTCGGATATTTTTTTAGCAAAATCAAATTATTTAGTGTTAATTTATCAAAGTATTTGAATAAACTTAAAACAAAAATGTACAATAAAGTCTGAACTATTTTTAAACAAACAATACTGATTTCAGTCTGGAATTCAATAAAAACTCTTTGCTACCACCCTCACTGATAAATAAATATCTAAAGTAAAAATAAGTGAGGCTTTGTCAAAAGAAAAAATCAAATAATCAAAATATATGTCAGCTTTGTTTTTATGGCAATACAATGCAAACAAGGGATTTGAGATCATTGATGAAAGGAAATCGAAATAACACTATAACTAGGTAAAAAAATGCATAAAACCTATTTTCTGTGAGTTTAGTTTGATAGAGTTTAATTTAGTTTTAAAATAAAATCCGAAATATTATGAGTTTTAATATTTTGAACATTTTTCTGCATTTTCAATGTCCTTGATTTTATAGCATCCCCCAATAAACCTCATGTTGCGGCCAGAGTGAAATAATTATCACATGCATGTGACCCGGCGGAAAAAAGGTTGAGTACCCCTGATGTACAGTAGAACGTCGTTTATCCGAACGTTAATTATCCGGAGCGTCAAGTATACGAACCAAAGTCCGGATACGTTTTCGAACAGTGCAATGCTAAACATTTGTTTCCTGTGAGGCCAAAAGTGACCGGAAAACCCAAGGTGAGGGATATTTGGAAAACTTCAGTTGTGTGATTAGGTAAACATCTGCGCGGAATATTGGGTCAGTTTGTGAGGGGGTGTATACGTGCTCTTTTGTTGAGTTGTGTTAATGTAGAAACCCGGATGGCATGCGATGCAGAAGACTGTAGATTTCAAATTCTAAATGATGACGAGATGGTGACTTCCGGGCAAGAAGAATCTGACCCTGTCGATGATGAAACGGATGAAGACGAGCACAACAACAGCAGCAACGAAAGTAGCAAGGGTCCATCAAATGCTGAAACGTTTCTGCGTTAGAGATAGCTATGGAGTAATACGAACAACAAAAAGAGTGCTGTCTTACTCAACTACTGCTGCTGAAGAGAATCAGTGGGAAAACTAAGGAGTACAATGGTACAACGAAAAATAAGTGATTATTTTCCACAATTTGCGACGTTTTGCACCTATTTGGCTTTTTCTTCAAGCACGTTTCCCGCATGTGATGATTTTTAATGTTTGTCTAGTGTCCAGTATCATATACTGCATGGATCACATTCGGTTTTTGAGTATCCGAACCATCACGTATCTGAACGGTGACCGGTCCCAATTGATTCGGATAAACGATGTTCTACTGTACATTGTAACATTTCTTAACCCCAGCTCTTCTCCCTCCACACACACACACAGCGTTGAAGCCGTCCGATCCAAGCTTTCTTCCGTCTTCCACTTGATCGTGCGCCGTAATTTTGACAGAAGGTCTTTTTAAAAATTTTATTCTGAGGAAACTGTTGAATGTACCCGATATACATGTGTGTTATTTTTTTTATTTTATCTATTTAGTAGATGTCCTCTCGTCGCAATAATGTGAAAAAGTACTAAAATACCTGTTTTCTTTTACAAAAATTGCTTCGATTTTTTTTTTATCATAAAGAAGGCAAAAGTACCTAAACTTCACTCCCTTTGTGGCAGTATTTAGCATAAAAATTATTTTTTTATTTTATTTTCCCCTTCATCTAACCAGAGAACATCTTTTATACCCGCAGGTAAGTTTTGAAATTCTGAAAAAAAAAATTTCAGTCTATCCTAATGTACTATTATTATTTTTTTTAAATATTTTTTCAATCATAAATATTGTTCAACAAAACATCGAGATTTTGAAAGAGAAATGTGTTAAAATAAATCACGAAAATGTTTTATTCTAAACTTCTAAAGAATTTTTTTTTTTTACCTCCATCGAATTTTTCAGAACATCGCTTTTCTAACAGCACAGCTTTCTCTTTATTCAATATCATCTTCGAATTTATTTCTTTAGACATTATTCCATTGCTACATAGATAAAATCGATATTAAAAAATCCTATTTCGAAAAAAATTAATCGACATGTATTTTTTTAATTCTTACTATTAGCTCTCACTCTCTCCCTATATATATATATACTTTTTGTTTATATATATATATCTTCAAATTTTCAATCGTTAATAAAATAATTTCTATTCATCCAATCAAGTTCAAATAATTTTTTTTTAACTTGTAGTGGATACACTTCATGTTAATACAGTTTTTTAAAGTAGTAATTAATTAATTAAATTAAATTAATTACCGGTTTTCGACGCCAACCTAGATTTGTCTCCATTGTTGTAACAATGTACATGTGAAAACAATGACAAAAGTTGACGTCGGAAACCAGTTTTTCAGACAAGCTAGCCAAATCAGGTGTGCATTGGTACAACAATACAGACAAATCATGCTCTTTTTTTCAATTCCTACTATTAGTTCAATCTCTTCCTATAAATATATATATATATATATATATATATATATATATATACATATACAGGGTGTCCAGCTCCAATGTGACTCAATAGCTAATTCCCGAACCGTTTGGTTTACATATGCACTTCCAATTTGAAAAATGTTTTAAAACAGGTAAAAAATGTTTTTACGTGCTTTTCGAACCAAAAAAACCATTTAGAAAAAATTTACAAAAATTAATTTTTATACGGTCTTCCGGTTTTATCACTTATATTTAGAAAAAGATGCAGTACACAAAAACAAAGTAAACACAAAAAGTTTCATTTTATTTCGATAAAAACTGACCGAGTTATGGAACTTTCAAAATCATACTTTATATGCATTTTCTAGGCTATTTTCAAGAAACTAGTAAGGGGCCGTCTCCAACGTGAAATTAGTTGGAACTCTGCTAATAAACTTTCGCTCTTGCACGTCACTCTTATGTAAATCGTTTTTAAATTTAAAAGCATAAGTCAATAATACAATAATTGAGTACTTATGAAATAAAATTTATTCTGTGTATGTGTAAAACGTAGAAAAAATAAGATATTTTGGACAAAGAAAACATTTCAATAGGAGTTCCAAAAAAAAATAGGCTAATATGCTGTTGCTTCAGTCTGATTCTGAGTTTTTGCTGATCATGACGAGCCTTAAAAATCTGTTGTGTAGTCTATTGCAATTGCATACAGTCGTATTCTAATATTACGAATTATAGTAGGGGAGAACGAGATGTATACAAATGAAGAAACTGCGAAATGGTACTGTTTTATGGGCAGTGTAATTGAAATAAGAGAGAGGCGGCAAGACTTTATGCCCTTTAATTTCCCACTCGAAGACACCCATCTTATTGCACAATTGCCCGTGCTGTTCAGCGCTTGTATAGAACTGGGAGTTGCAATAGACGTATTCCCTGTCTCGTGCCTTCACCATTATTTAAGTTAATTTGGTCATTCTGATATAATAATACCCCTGATTCATGATTGGCGCATCATTCCACATTATGCTATAATTTGAAAGGCAAATCCTGTATTATTTTGCTGCTATTTGCTAAAACAAGGTGTTTTAATGTTTTCAGTACAAGTTGTATTTCTTTAATTTAATTTTTATTGTGCCTGTCATACTACCGCAATACAAGTTGTCAATCTATGATGTTTACTACGATGTTTTAATTTTTCTATGATTTTTTTTTTGTTTTTTTTTTTGCTCTTTCTGTAGATAGTTAATTACTGTGCTCTAAACTCACTTTATATACGAACCCCTTTTCTGAGCAACTCCGATGCATCAAATTTATGTAGGCATAACTCGGCCAGTTTTTATCGTAATAAAATGAAACTTTTTGTGTCTACTTTGTTTTTGTGTGTACTGCATCTTTTTCTAAATATAAGTGATAGGACCTGGGGACTGTATAAAAAATTAATTTTTGTTATTTTTTTGTAAATGGGTCTTTTAGTTCGAAAAGCAAGTAAAAACATTCCTTACCTTTTTTAAAACATTTTTTAAATTGGAAGTGCATATCTAAACCAAACGGTTCGGGAATTAGCTATTGGGTCACATTAAGGCTGGACACCCTGTATGTATATATATATATATATATATATATATATATATCTTGCTCAAATTTCAATCGTTAATAAAATACTTTCTATTCATCCATTCAAAGTAGGAATTAACTTTTTTTTTTATATTACTTGTTCATAGATGAAAATACTTTAGGAATAAAACAGAAAAATTATTAGACATCTATTCCTGATGGTTATTTATTCGATATTGGATTATTTTAATTTTAATCAACAATTATTTCGATAAGAAAATTGCTCCAACAGATAATTAGTGTCAGTAGAAATAGATAACGTTTTGATATATTTTGAAAGTGCAAAATATTTACCTTATAAAGTATGTTTCAATGAAAATGAATACGTATTGACATAGATAAAACGTATAGAACCAATATGTTGAAAGACGTAACTTAAAAATTTTAATGGCGTATTTTTCAACTTGTAAAAATCGATGATTTGCAGGAAAAAAAGTCCGTTGGAGCAAATTTGAGAAGCTGTGAAATTTTATAGAGCTTAACTCGTCAGCATATTGTATACAATCATATATGTTACAAAATTTTATTACATGATTTGCTGATAGATAGGAATCTAGATATAAAGACCTTGATCAGAAGTTACCCCTCCCCTTTCGAGTTTTGTTGTGCTTCTATTTATTTTCACTTTTTAAATCTTAGAAACATAAAAGGTTTTTGTCTTTTTTTTTTCGCTTAACCCTTTCGTAGGCTATTTATTTCCCTTTTGAATTTCTCACAGTTTCTTATGGTTTATTAACAATTTGAGGAAATATATTTATTTTGTCGAATTTTATGTTTACATCAGCGGGGGGGGGGCGTGAAAACTCTACGAGGGGGTGTGAGCATATTAAAAAAGTCGAAAACAAAAGATTATTTAAAAAAAAAATTATTATTTTACTAAAAGTAAACACAAAATGCATTCTGACGTAATGAAAAATAAAATACACATTTACACTAATATAATACACTTATAAATGTATCAGTACTGCACAATGTATTTTATAATTAATTTAACAATACTAAGAGCAAGTTTAATAATTACCAGTGACTCCATGGGCTTGTCATATATAAAATTATATACAAAAATTAACACTTATCTCGATAATTTGTCCCCTTAACTGCTGATTAAAATTTACGCGAATCGCTCCCCAATGCCACCGTTTTCCCCTCAGTTGCGCGTATATGATGTATTGGGAGGGGGGGGGACGGAACAAAAGGAAGGAAAAAAAATCCTCTGAAAAAAGTAAATACTTCGCAAACACTGTCACGATCCTTTTGTTGCATTCCAAAGCCAACGGAATAATTTTATGGATAGCAGTGCACAAAAAAGATCGTACTTCGAAAAATCGTATATATATGTCCGGGGCAATTAACACTTGAGCTCAGCGAGACGGTGATATACGCCGGTTGCACTTAAGAGGTTAAAGTCGTATTGTAGCTTTAGCGTCAAAGTATATAGTATTATTGAATTCAGTACATTGTTATGGTATGGAGGGGCGGGACGCGATGAAAATTATTAATGAGTATTGGGTCGCAAATATTAAACTTGTGAGAAGCACAGGCTTACATTTAAATTTTAAGGGTGGAAAGAATACTTCTCAAGAAACCCTTAACCAGCATAAAGAAAACTAAATTTAATGGTGATTATTTGCCATGAAAGATGAGAAGCATGTTGCAAGACACAAGAGGACATCACATTTTGCCCATGTCCTCTTTTCTTGTCCCTTTCTGCTACATTTCCTACATCGCCTATAGTTGGAAATCGTCTTTGGCATATGATTTCTCACACTGCCTAAGCGCATATCATCCGGAATTGTACGCTTCTTTGTTTGGAAGCAAACAGGATGTGCTTTCCTTTTTCTTGAGAAATACACCTCGATACTTGAAATTTGGCAAACACGTTCATTTATTTATTTATTTTAGTAGAGATCCACTATGCACTGATAAAAAAAAAACTGGAGAAAGACAACTAACTCACAATGCACACTCATTCCCTCTTTACAAGAGAGAGATCTCCGAAACTATTAGACCTTACAGCAGCGTTTCTCAAACTGTAGGGCGCACCCCCTAGGGGGGCATAATAACTCTACGAGGGGGCGGGCCGTGAGTATATTGAAAAGTCGAAAACAAAAGATTACTTTAAAAAAATTATTTATTTACTGAAAGTAAACAAAGTACATTCTGACATAATAAAAAATAAAATGCACATTTGCACTGATATAATACACTTATAAATGCATCAATACTGCACGAAGTATTTTATAATTAATTTAACAGTACTAAGTTAAGAATAAATTTAATATTCAGCAGTGACCCCATGGGCTTGCTACACATAAAATTACGTACATAAATTAACACATATCTTGATAATTTGTACGGTTTATAAATAATCCTTTCACTGCCGATAAACAGTTACGCCATTCGCTCCCCAATGCCTACGTTTAAATAAGCAAATCCTTTGAAACAAGTAAATACTTAGCAAACACTGTCAAGGTCCTTTTATTGCATTCCAAAGCCACTGGAATAATTTTATGAATAGCAGTGCACATAGAAGATCGTAATTTGGAAAGATGTATATAAATAAGTCCGGGGCAATTAACGCTTTGGCTGCGAGAGACGTTTATATACGCTGGTGGCGCTTCAGAGGTTAAAGTCATATTGTAGCTTTAGCATTATTGAAATCAATATACTGTTTTTGTATGTAGGGGGGCGTGAAAACTATGATTGAATATTGGGTCGCAAATATTACAAGTTTCAGAAGCACTGCCATACAGACTTAAAATTTAGCAGGCATGATTTGTTGTCGAGCAGAGATACGCTAAAAGCGAGTTTTGCGAAAATCGAATATCAAAGGAGGTTGCGACTATTTTTTAACATTGAGGGGCGGAGGGGGAACAACCAGATATATGGCTCAGATTTTCAAAGCGCTCCATCCAGATTCGGAACACATTTTTAAGTAGAAGATTATTTTAATTTCTGAGATTGTAACACATACATCCGTATATTATGTAGAACTCTAAAATTTACAAACATTTACTAAAATATAAAATATCTCACTTGAATACATAAAGATAAAAATCTATTTAGCTCTACAGAATAAAAGCCGATTAAGAACACATGTTTCCCACAAAAAGTTGATTGACCCATGCATAAATAAATGCACTTGGAATAAATAATGAAAAAGAGCCGGCAGATAAAAGATCAGCTTCTTCTACTGTCCGAAAGTAAAATTCATTGTCAGATGGGAGAAGAACTCAGTTTGAACAAATGGTATTACGTCGTCCGGTGATAAAAATAGCTATTCTCTAAATGACAGAACTGTTAGAATATATAACATTCAATGTTTTTTATTCGAAGATATGCTCCTCTTAGAAGTCATATCCTTTTGCATTACGCGAAATTAGACTCAAAAGTAGATTTAGAACCATTTTTAATACATTTAGTGTTGAACTTTTCGACTTTTTAAATTATTATTGTCAATATTTTCACACTGAAAACTACTATAAGGGATCAGTTTTCCACAAAGCTAGATCCTTTACTAGAAAATTCAATATTAATACCCATTTTAAGGTATCCAACTACCCTAAAATTGTGGATTTTGCCAAAAGCTGACACATTTTTTTATGATTTCATTTTATAGGCCATCTTATTAGCTTTATAAAAATACCAAGTTTATTATTTTCCATTCACTAGAACAAAAACTACAAGTAAACGCAGATATAACTACTTAAATCAAGATGCCATACTTTAAAATGCGTTTTACTCAAAATGTGTGTTTTTTTTTCAAATGCTCAAACGGGGACAGCGATTGCTCAAAAAGTTTTGAAAATAATTAACTGAAATGTTTTGTGCATGTTCTGTATAATAGTAGAAGTGTTGTAACCTTCAGATTCATCAATCACTGTTTTATTACGAGATTCACAGTCCCTTATGTGAATATAATCATAGTTTTTTTTAAGCAATTCCATGAAATAACTAAGATAAAGTGTGCTCTAGTTTTTGTAAAAATAAAAATATCTCTTATCCTGATGGTCATTTCACAAATGAATAGCAAAGCAACACATTAAAATTGAAAATTTGTTCATAAACTTTTTGTACAGTAGGGGACCCGTTTATGTAACGTTTTGTAAATTTTTACCCATTTCTTCCCATTTTAGTTATAATAACTTATTTTTCTCTTCTTGATTTTATTCATTTTTCTTAACAAGTGCTAAATAAATCTAAAACAAAAACAAAAAAATCTCCATATTTCCATTTTTTTAAAGGTACAATTTCCGCAAAAATTTTTAATTTAAGGATTTTCAAAAAATTTTTGGTTGCCTATGTGTGTATACTTTGTAAAATAGATTTTGTGCTCAAAATTTCATAAAAATCTAGCCATTTAATTTTTAAAGGAAAAAACATAATTTTTTAAGTGATTTTAAAATGCTACTCCTCCTACAAAAATTTACGTATATGCATGAAATTTGATTTACTAGTACGTCAAATTATGTATAACAAAAATTGGTATGGGTTTTGCGATAACATGATTGGTATTCGTGCAATACTTCTTTTTATGAATGTTTATTGAAAATTCCTTAAAAAATGTATAAATTCTGAGTTCAATCACTTTTAAAAAAATAAGTATTGCTTTGATTCAAAAATGCATACCAACTTTTGTTAAGTGTACTATTAGCAATCGGTAAAAAAAATTCAAAGCATTAGGTACTATATATAGAAAAAAGCCTTAGCATTTTAAATGAAGACAAAGTAGTTATTTTATCTTTCTGAGATAAGCAAGTTTAAAATTTTGATTTGCCATAGGGATGTGAATAAAAACGAACGTAACAGCTATCATAATTCTGCATTTCTTAAGTTTCTTCAAATTTTGTCAGGTTATAGAAAGGTATGTAAAAAATAATTTAAGCTAAAAAGATTATTTTTGATTTTTTGATCGATTTTTCTCAATTGAATCGTAGTGTGTCCCCTTAAGGAAAGTTGTTACAAGTAGTCGGATACCTTAAGTCCTTATTTGTATCTTTAGGATGAGAAAAATATACTTTGTTGACACGTGGAGCGTATGTCGTCTCACACTTCTTAATTACGAATCAAATTACAGGTGGATTAAAAAAATCAGATAAAATAGCGCGAGATAAAGCATCTTGTGAAACGCACGCAAAATAATAAAATTGCTGAACAATCAAATTTTACATAACCTTTTTGCAAGTATTTTAACCTTCCAAGATAATATTTTATACGGCTTTTGAGTTTTGATAAGAAAGCAAGAGAAAGAGTACGTTAAAAGAACGAAACACAATATATTTTTCAAAAAAATAAATCGCTTACTTCTGTTGACAGCAGTGAACGCGAATTCGAATTATCTGGTCAAGAGATATTTATTTACATGGTATTGTAACACAATACGCGGCTGAGAAAGTGAATGTATAACTTTTACTAGTGTCAGGTTATTATTTTTTTCAATTTTTCACGATCAAAATACTTCGTTTTCCGGTTTTTTTTGCTTTTTTGGGGATTTCAGGATTAAAATAATTGTTTTTGATGAATAAGAATTAATAAGATAGATTAGATTTAATTTTAAAACATATCAGAACCGTATATAAATTCAGAAAAAGAGAGTGTGTACCAGTGCCGATTTAAACTCGATTTGGAAGATCTCCAGGCCCCCTTGGCACTGGAGGATCGAAATTTATAACCAGAAAATCTGGTTAAGTCCAGCTTATCCGGGGCCCCCCGCCCGCCCTAAGTGCTCAATGGATAAACCGGTGCTGGTGTGTACTATATTATTCACTTTTTAGAGTCTTTTAGCCAGTTCTTTATAATCTCTCAATAATGAAAGAACAAAACAGTTAATTATTTTGTGAAAAATGTTATTGAAATACATTTAAGGTATCCGACTATCCTAAAATTGTGAATTTTGCCAAAAATTGACATTTTTTATGACTTTATTTTATAGGCCATTTTATTAGCTTTATAAAAATACCAAGTTTATTATTTTCCGTTCAATAGAACAAAAATTACAAGTGTTTTAGTAAAAGCAGATGCCATTACTTTAAGCAAGAAAAAAAGCCATACTTTAAAACGCGTTTTACTCGGAAATGTGTTTAAAAAAAAAAGCTCAACGAGACCGCGATTGGTAAAAAAAGTTTTGAAAATAATTAACCGAAATTTTTTGTGTACGTTCTGTATAATAGTAGAAGTGTTTTAACCTTCAGTTTTATCAATCACTGTTTTATTACAAAATTTACAGTCCCTTATGTGAGTATAATCACTGTTTTTCTAAAGCAATTTTATATAATAACTAAGATAAAGATCTGTAGTTTTTGTAAAAATTACAATATCTCTTATCCTGAAGGTCATTTCAAAAATGAATAACATAGCAACACATGAGAATTGAAAATCTGTTCATAAACTTTTGGTGCAGAATGGGCCGCGTTTATGTTGTTTTTGTCATTTTTACCCATTTTTTTCCCAATTTAGTGATAATAATTTCTTTTCCTATTCTTACTTTTAGCATATTTTTCTTAAAATGCAATAAACAAATCTAAAAACCACAAAAAAATCCCGATATATCCACTTTTTAAAAAAAATTGTAATCATGGTCACGAACTCGTGCTCGGCATTGCTTCTACAGAGTCAGGGTTGTAGTCCTGGTGGTGTTAAAGACCAACCACCAGAGGCGCAACCAGGAATTTTTCAGGCAGAGGGGTCGAAAATCCATTCTCGTATCATACCACAATACGCTGCCAAGCATTTTTTATTTTTATTTTGTCGACTGTTGGGAACTATAAACAGTAAAAAATAAACTATTGTATAAATAATTAGCATTAACTAATAAAATAAATTATTAATAACAAATACCGAATTAAATTTTATGTACTACATACATTAAATTATGATCAGTCGAGAAAATAATCAAGAGCGATGGGTGGATCCAGCCCCGACAGTACCGGAAAGGAACAAGATGAAATTGGCTATATGGATATTATAAGAACTCGTAATTCACTCTGCCAACGGAAATTAAATTCCCCGAGCTCCCGTCTGCTGTTTAACACTTGTCGCATATTCCCTGCACTAAAGGAATTTATGAAGACAATAACCATGACAACACAAAGCGAAGTAAATTAATTTCTTGAAGGTAGATTAGTTGAGAGGAGATTTAATAATAGTACACTTCATACACTACCGTTCACTAAAATATATAAAATAACAAATAACAAAAAATTCTTTTTCAAAAACATTCATTCAATATATATTTATTTTTTAATCCAATCTAACAAATTATTATTACATTAAATTTTACTCCTACCGATTTACGTGGAAGAAAATCTCCTCAGAGAACCGCGTTTATCAAAATGGCAGATTTTTGCACGTAAAACCGTGTAAATCGAAAACACGATCGATTATAGTTCAGTAATTTATTTCAACGTAATGAGTGAATGAATATTAACGTCGCGAGTGAGTGAGTGAATATTAACGTCGCACTGTTCAGCTACACGGGGGCTTTGGGCGACGGACCTCATAATTTTGAACCATGGTCAAGTGACGAAGACGACACCTGAGCTGGCACCCTCTTTTCTAACTATCCCACAACACCAACGGGAGGACGTTTGAGCTCTCGACAGATTTAACGTGCATTGCTCTCCAACACGACGGGTCTTTAGTGATACTGGGCTCGAACCTCATGACACACCAGCCACGATCCGATACCTTGACCACTAGGCTACCGCGGCCTCTTATTTCAACGTAAGATAAAAACCAATTTATAATTGTATTGGTATCAATTGGAATCCATTTTTGTGTGGTGTCTTCTAGCCCAGAGGTCGCCCCCCGGTGAACCGTGGATGAATTTTGATGGTCCACAAACAATTGGGATATTACTTATATTTTTTATTGAAATTCAGTTTTAAAAGTGACGAGTACCAAAACATATTATGGAGCATAAATTATACATTTTTAAAAAATATTTAACTTCTACTTTTATGAAATTTCTCCAGAGTTTAACAACTTTTCACCTACTTTTGAAGATGTACCTAGGGACATGTAAAAGCAAGAATTGGTAGCCACGGTAAATTGGAGGCATAAATTCAATTTGTTGATTTTGCTTTGCTGATTTTGTCCTTGTTCCTTTTCAGTGATGTGGAAATGTAAACAAAGATGTAAATAAGTGACACTATACGCAGGGGTCGGCAAACTATGGCACACTGTCCCATTCTCAGTGACACTCTGTACTATTTACAAATTTGTCATTATTTGAGAGGATGGGAATCGATGAATTTATAATAGATTTTTTTTTAAAAAAACATCTTCAGAATTAAGGACATTGACGGAATTACGAAAATATCTGACAGATAACTCCAAAGGTAAGTTTACAGCTATTTTGTAAATTATTGAACGTCATTGCTGGAGAGATTTAATTGTTTGTAGAAAGAAAATTATACAGTATCCTACTTTCCACACACACACTTTCGGTTCTACATATATTAGTAAAAAATCTTTCCTCATGTGAAAAACATTTTGGGTCCACAAAGAAATTGTTTAACAACTGAATACTCAGAATAGTGTTAAATTGAAAGTCGCACATTATATCCTTGTTTTGTGATGTGAAAATAGAACGGTGGAAGCATTAAGCTCGCATTAAAAATTTATTTAACTATAATGAAGGGAAACGTACCGTAAAATCCGGTATATTACGCACAATGCCGTATAACGAGCACATTTACTTTTAAGCTGAAATTTTCAATTTTTAGGTATATTCGTCGTATAACGCGCACATCCCCTTTTCAAGTAGAAATTTAAGATATTCGTACGCAATGATCTTATGTTTTGAAGTCATTTACTCGATGTATTATTCTAAATTTTCGGGAAAAAAATAGTATATTTGTCATTTTGTTTAAATAAACAGTATTTTGATATATGTAGATGCCAAATTTTTTTCTATTCTTATTTTTTTAAGCCCTCTCAGTTTTATTCCCGGCGTATAACGCTCACCCGTAAATTTGGATCTTATTTTTTGTGTAAAAAGTGCGCGTTATACGCCGGATTTTACGATATATTTTATTTTGTCTATTTATTTAAATAAATCTGATTAAAAGAGTTTAATATATATATATGTATGTATGTATATATACAATTTAATTTTTTATTTTTTTTATTGAAGAAATAGTTATATTTTATGTTGTTCCTTTTTATGTTAAGAAATATCTTTAAATGATGCAAAATTAATATAAAAAAAAAAGCTGTAAAAATCTATATTATTGACCTGTAACTTTGCATGTATTATCACGAGAATCGAGTTGTTTCAAACATGACTTGAAATTTGGTAGACATGTTCCTTTTTCATAGAGGACAAATCTGCTAAAAACAAATTGTGTGAAAATCGACTTCCAAGAAGTTTTGAGGCTGGGCTAAGAGGCATTCTTGATAAACATTCTTGTTTTTGAACTATTAGATCCACATACTTGAAATTTGGTAAGCATGTTTCTTTTGTTAAATAGAGATCCGCTAAAAATGGATTTTACGGAAATCGTCTCCTGTGGGCGACCGAAGAGTTACTAGGGTGAAAAAAAAGATGAAAAAAAAATCCCGTTTTCGAACAATTAGACCTACACAGTAATAAAATATATTTATAGATATATATATATTCATTCAACATCAAGAAATACCCAGCAAAGCGGGCGGGTAAAGGCTAGTGCCTCTATAAATTTTAATTAAGTTCTTATCCTCAGTAAAAAATAGTTTTCTTGTTATATCCCTTTCGTTACATCATTATTTACTTTATCTTACATATTTCTAACATTGCGTTATCCAGTTATTTGATGTTCATCATTCAATACTAATCCTTAAAAGGCATTCAAGGTAAGTAGTGACAATATTGAATTCTTAAAAAAAATTGCGACATTTGTATTACGCTGTATGAATCATTACCTTAAAGATGCGAGGATTATCATTATCGAATTACATTACACAACATATTTGCATTAAGGAGAAAAAAAAACTTTTTATCAGCATATTTTATCTATCGAATTTATTTCGATAACGATAGATGAACACGCGTTGATTTTTTTTTCCATCAAAGGATCAGGTATATTGCCATTGCACGATTCCAGGAACATAAGAACAATAAAAAAATTGTCGAGCACAAATCGAATGATCTCCAAAATCATTTCCCTTTCTTCGCAAAAGGTGTCATTGCAAACACTTATTTTCTTTGGATTTTGATTTTTATTACCGTCGTCGAATACGATGGTATGAAATATTACAGTTTTATAAAATCATCATAAGAAATCTCCCATTTTCAGAGTTGTTCTTCATACAAAAGAATCGTTTTCGGTGAAAAATGAAATTGATATATAAATGTATTGATGTTTCTTACCTCAACGATCGTAGAGCCACTAACCTGAGAACATTTACCTTTTTTTTTTTCGTCGGAAAAAAAAAGGAAAGCAACGTTTTTTTTAGGTACTGTATCGGGTGTAACTTTCTATATACAGAAATGGTTTATACTATAATACATAGAGTATAATACATGCACTGTTTCTAGGATGTGAAGTAAGAAAATAAATCTATATAAAAATTACAATGAATTAATTGATACTCATTAATTTAAAATTTCAATAATAAAAAGGAATTTAAAAAATCAAGGATATTTGGATGCTTAAAAAAAAAGAGCTCAAAATAAAAAGTTGGAATTTTTTATTCCAAATTTTTATACAACTCTGAAAAAATTCTTCGGATGAGGATTTAATGTTATTTATTCCAGTTCAATCATTTTCATGTTTTGAAATCCGTTTGATGCCACCAATATCTGCCAATTTATTCATTCGAATTTTAATAATTAAACACTAAAGATAACATTCTTTTACTTTGCATTCTAATTTTTTTTAAAATTATAATATTTAAATCCAACATATTTCGAATTCTAATATTCTTTTAAAACTGGATTCACTTCGGATTTTATTCGGAATTCTTTCAATTCTCGTAATATTAAAATTAGATTTCTGTAAATTGCTTAAAATTATATAAAAAAGAAATACAGACTCGTAATTTAAAACTAAACTCATCGATCGTTTAATGAATACTTTTTAAAATATGGATTTAAATTTCGGGCAAATTCTCAAATGATTCTTTTTGAATAATTTATATAAGATGTTGCCAAACGATAATTCAAAAAAACAAAAACTTGACATTAAATAGAGGCGGAAAAGGTTTGAGCCATAGCTCAAGAGTCGAACCACTAAAATAGTGAAGAGAGTCACTTTTAATTCTCAAAACAAAATGTATTGATTACAATAAAACTCATCGGCTAAAGAAAAATCTTAACTGTATACAAGAAAATTTAGAGCTTACAGTTTGATTTCTCTTTGGGAAATTCATCAATTATTTTTACCATATCCATTTTCTCAAAAACATTTTATTCTGTATATAATATGGCCATTTATGTATATATATTTGGGCTTGGGGCCCAAACCTGAGTTTTCAGGGGGGCACTAATATTCTATGTTACGCCAATAGTGGAAGCCATCAAGCTTGGGGCCCCTGGCGGCCGCCAGGTCCGACACCCGCTTAATCCGCCTCTGTCACACTAGCAAAATATGAGTTTAATTTTCCAAGGATCAAATTTGTTTCCATAAGAATTCCTTTGATTAATAAAACACTGAATGTGGAAGGGAAAAAACCAGAATTTAATATTTTTTTTCTACAATGTTTGATTAGTCAAAAATTAAAATTGTATTGTCGTTCACATCATATTATGTCGGAAACAACACATAAAATTATTTATCATTTATTGAGGGAACATGTTAAGAATCAAAAACATCATATTATAAGAAACAATTTCATTCAGTAAATTGGCTACTTTGATACATTTTTTGTGATGCAGTTTTAATAAGCTTAAAAGGAATTGGCGTTTTTAATTAAAATTATGAGTCAAATTCTCATTTTTAAAGAATGATTGCAATCAAGAATATTGCATAGAAAGTACTATACAGTTCAAATTAATTAGGACAAACAGGGGAAAAAAAACGATTTTTTTTCTAAGACCTAAGCTTTTAATCATTAAATATCCTAAGTAGACTGTCCTCTTTTAGCAGAGTGAGTGAATAATAACATCGCACTCTTCAGCTACACGAGGGCTTTTAGCGACGGACCTCGTAATTTTGAATCATGGTTTGACGAGGACGACACTTGAGCTGGCACCCCCTCTCCTAACTACCCACACCACACCAACAGGAGGACGTTTGAGCTCTCGACAGATTTAACGTGCATCACTCCCCTAAACGGCGGATCATCAGTAGTACTGGACTCAAACTCATGACACGCCAGCCACGAGTGCGTTACCTTTACCACTAGACTACCCAGGCCTCTTTTAGCAGAAATGACCTCTTGAACACGTTTTGGCATTAACACTTCACTAATGTATCGTACATGTTCTTGGCTTTATCATCGAGGATAATATAATTTTTTTCATCTGCTCTGTTCTAGAGCAATTCATCTTAGCTAAACGGTTCTTGAGAATATGCCATAAGTTCTCAAAATGATTTAAGTCTGGTGAATTACCAGGCCCAACAAGCACTTGTATTTTATTTTCCCGCATAAAAATCTGGACTGATATCGAATTGTGAAAAAGAGCCAAGTCCTGTTGAAATGTTCCGTCAAATGTTATCATGAATTGAACAATCCTACTAAATATTTCTATGTATTTGACAGTATTCATCACGCCTTTAAGAGGAACTAAATTTCCAATGTCATTTGTTGTGAAAAATTCCAAAAAATCTCTTCAGAAGGATTTTTTACAGTCTGTTGGATATGATCTGGATATATTCACCTTCACTTTCTCTTACAGCCCTTTATTTGTATCCCTGCAGAATAAATGTGTTTCTTCACCGAAAATTACCTTTTTCCTGTCGTTAACACTCCATAATTGGTATTTTTTGGCCCATGCTAAACATTTTCCCATCATTTTCTGAGTTAGAAATTGTTTTATGCGCGCGAACTTTTTGCCTTACGACTAACTTCCAGAAATTTTTGCGTACAATTTGAGGTATTCACTTCAACACTAATAAATCCTTTCGAAAGTCTATGTTTGTCTTCCTTGAATTTATTTTGCAATTTCTAATTAGAATTTTATCAGTTCTTGGAGTAGTTTTCCGTTGGCGCACACATTTTCCTTTTCGTTTTAGAGAAAATTCTCCGGAAACTTGATATGCTCATAAAATTCTTGAAACACTAGATTTGCCCATATCAACTGTCATAGTTATATCTCTCACAGTCGTAGAAGTGTGTTCATTCCAATCGATTATTTTAGAATGTTTCCTCGGAGTAATATCCATCTTCAAACAAGCAAAAGTAATGCGTGTTACACGGAATGCAAAATTACAGCCACTAGTTGCCGCACTGAAACGCCCACAACTGAGCTACTGATACACTAAAATCAGTCAAATGGAGTAAATTACACAGTCAAGGTCCTTCCAGGCAGATATAACTGATTCGGCAGTTCGAAATATCACTGGTAATCGCATACTCAGACAAGAAAAATATGTTTGTCCCAATTAATTCGAACAGTATATATTAAACCATCTATTTAATGATGGAATTCTGTATAGTTTAAAAGACAAAACAAGAGAGAAAAGTATTCTGCTCTAAATAGAATAGTGAAATCAGAATACAAAATATTGATGGCTGAGAATATTTTTTTCTGAAAAAGTATTCCAAATTGGGATCCTATTTTTTAATTTTACGCGAAGACAGTCTTAAATGGACAGAAAGAAGAAATTTTAATAATCCGTTTTGAATTTAATAGTAAAAAATGAATTCAAATACCTTAATATTTAAAAAATTTAGCTATACCTATATTTTTTTAAAAATTACTAATTTATAGTAGAATATTTAATATTAATAGTAGATATGCTTTGTTCAGAGTGACGTCTCGTTAAACTAACAACAATTTGAAATATTTTTTATATGGTGGCCACATGAAATGAAAGCCTCTATCGATTGTCTTTTATTTTACAAATGGTCAAATAGTGCCTGATTTTTTAAGAGGTATCACAAATTTTCTTTGTTTAAGTCAGAACGGTTTTCCAGACGAGTGTAAGAACTGCTTTAGTATTAAACCGCTGCTTACGCATTTTTGTTAAGTGAATCCCATTGTGAAAATCACATTGAGCATTATTTAAAACTAAATCACAAATAGAAAATAGCATTTTCAATTCCCGGATTGTATCTGAATGAATTTCTACTTCACTTCAGCGTTAAAATTACAACCTCTGACAATAACGTTCGGTGAATAGTCCTGTAACATTAACGTAGAGGAAATATTAACGTAAGTTGCCTTACTGTCCTTCGAAAAAGAGACCTTCCATAACTATGCACCCGTGAGGCTATACATGTCCTGGAAACTTTTCAAGAAGTCTTTTTTTGGGATGGAGTTCAAAAGCCTTGTCACGTTTCGTTGGATATAAGGCAGTACTTCTCAAACTTTCAATACTTGCGACGCAATATTCAAACATAATTTTCATCCAACCCCCTCCATACAATAACAATGAATAAAATTCTATACTCTGAAGCTCCAGCTATAATACGACTTTTACTTCTTAAATGCCGCCGGCGTATATAACGTCTCGCTCAGCAAGTGCGTAAATTGCCTCGGACGTATCGACGATCTTTCCAAAATACGATCTTTTCTCTTCACTGCTATCCATAAAATTATTCCGAAGGCTTTAGAATGCAATAAAATGACCTTGACAGTGTTTGCGAATGATTAACTTATTTCAGAGGATTTTCTCTTTTATTCCCTTTCTCCCCCCCCCCAATACACCGCATACGCTTGTATACGTGCAAAATGGTAGCATTGGGGAGCGAATCGCATAACTTTTTATCGGCAGTTAAGGGATTAATTATAAACCGTACAAATTATCTAGATAAGTGTTAATTTTTGCATACAATTTTACATATATCTATATGACAAGCCCGTGAGGGTCACTGGTGATTATTAAACTTGTTCTGAACTTAGTATTGTTGAATTAATTATAAAATATACATTGTGCAGTACTGATACATTTATAAGTGTATTATATCAGCGTAAGCGTTTATTTTTATTTTTTTTTATATCAGAATGTATTTTGTTTGTTTACTTTCAATACATTAATAATTTTTAAGAATAATCTTTTGCTTTCGACTTTTCAATATGCTCACGCCCCCTCCCCTCCAAAGATTATCACGCCCCCTTTGGAGGGGACACCCCACAGTTTGAGAAGCGCTGATGTAAGGAATATCGTCAAATCTCTTTCCTTTCAAAGAGAGTTTGAGGAATAGCAAGGATTGAGATCTGGCGAGTACGATGGATGTTCAATTTGCATCCCTCTCCATCCTCTTTTTGGTAGGAACTGTTTGATGACATTGGCTGTGAGAGGGTGAGCATTGTCGTGAACAAAAAATCACGAGCCTTGTGTGTACTGGGGTCGTGACCTGCGTCGACGTTTCATAAAACGGGTTAAAATTCCAATGTACCTAACAGCATTCATCGTCGTTCCCTCAGGTAGAAATTCTTTGAAGATAATGTTTTGACGATAAAAAAAAAAGGTGCTGAGCATCGTTTTGATGCGGGATTTTTCTGCTCTGACCTTTTCCGACGAGGTAATACAGGAGAACGCCATGCCATGCTTTGTCGCTTCGTTTCAGGGTCGTACATGAGACACCAGGACTTTAAGACACAAGAAGACACCAGGAAGTTTCTTTCGATGCCTTGCCAAGCTTAAAGCAAAACTTTAAATCGATGTTTTTTCCTGTTCACAGTTAAGAACCAATGCACTAAACAAGCAAAACAAGTCTTACATGGAACACAAACGACTTTCAACAGAACAATGGTGGGGACAGGTGGCCAACACCTGCCACTACGCATCTGCAGAGTTTTGTTCCGCCAGTGTTGCCAGATCGGCCTTTCTGACTTCATTCACCGAACTTTATTGTCAGAGGTTGTATTTTTGTATGACATAAAAATATTTACATTGATATAATGCAGTCCACTTTCTGTAATCCTGATAAGTTGAAGAATATAAAAATTTAAACAGTAAACACACACAAATTTGGCCATTGTAATACATGTGATGCATTTTTAGGTCTGAAAAGTGTTCCAAATTTGGTGAAATTCTTAAACATTAAACAAAAACAATTTTGAGCTGAAACTTTCTTGTTTTTATGTTTTCTCAGTTTGAAATCATGAATCTTTTTTTTTTTTTTTTTTGAGATGACATATTATATTTTATATGACTTATCCAGGGTTATTTTTTAAAAAAACAATCGTCGTTTAAATATATATATATATTCAGATGCCATTCAAATAATTTACTATTGACAAAATAACAGGGGAAAAACTGACAAGTTCTTCAATCCATTGAGAAATGTTACTAGAATACTACAGAACAATTCAAGGTTAGTAGCCCTAAGAGATCGCTCCTTCAAAACAGTGAAAAGTATACTTGATTAGAGGGCATTGAACACAGTGACACGCGAGTCTTCAAAAACGTATTTCGAAACAAAACTGTTTTTGTTCGTAGAACCCAATCGATTTAACTTCAAATTCATGAGGTTTCGATCACCATGTGTACTTTTTTTATTCGAATCGTGGCTAAATAATCATAAATAAGTAAACGTGATAGATATTTTTTAGCAGTCATTTTTATGCCACACGCACGGAGGAAACTTAAAGTATAAATAAATTATAAACGCATAAGAAATACGTTTCTATATAGAAAGAAATTTTCTGTTTCCAAGAGATAAGAGATATGTTAAATAATAATAAGCAAGGAAAAAAAAAATATACGCGCATTCAGAAATTTTAAGACAATTCAATATGTTGGATTGATCTAATGTATATCAACATTTTGTGTTAAAGCAATACAAGATTTATTGGACATAAATTTTTTTTAAGTATCTGAACACGCCAGAGGGTACTTTTTTAAAAATACCATACAAAAATATTATACAAAGTGACTCAAAAATAGTGCCAAAACTCTATACAACCATATTCTTTGTTAGAAGTGCATAAAAAATGCCAAAAGAACTTGTCGGATTAGAACCCGCGACCTATAAATTCGTAAGTACGTAACATATCACTAGACAAAGGTGATCACACCTGTCCGGAGGCTGTTACTGGCTTATTTAGATACCGCCACAGAAAAAAATTATTTAATGAAGTTATAGCAATGTTTCTCAAACTGTGTGGTGCACCTCCTAGGGGGGCATGATCACTGCGAGGGGGGCGCTAGCATACTGAAAAGTCAGAAATAAAGGATTATTTAAAAAGAATTATTAATTTACTGAAAGTGAAAAAAAAAACATTCTGACATAATAAAAATAAAATCACATTTACAATGATACGATACACAAAAAAATGTATTAGTACTGCACAATGTATTTTATAATTAATTTAACAATACCAAGTTAAGAACAAATTTAATAATTACCAGTGACCCCATGGGCATGCCCCATATAAAATTATGTATAAAAATTAACACTTATCTTAATAATTTGTACCGTTTGTAAATAATCCCTTCACTGCCGATTAAAGTTACACGATTCACTCCCCAATGCTACCGTTTTCCACGTAGACGCGCGTATGTCATGTATTGGGGGAGGGGGAAGTAAGTGGTAAAAATAAGGAAATCCTTTGTTATAAGTAAATCCTTCCCAAATATTGCAAGGTCCTTTTATTTCATTCCAAAGCCTTCGAAATAATTTTATGGATAGCAGCGCACAAACGGAAGACGTATATATACGTCCAGAGAATTTAACACGTTGATTAAGCTAGACGTATATATACGTCGATGGCACTTAAGAGTTTAAAGTCGTATTCGCGTCACAAAGTATACTATTATTGAATTTAATGCATTGTTATTTGTATGGAGGGAGGGGGGCGATGAAAATTATGATTGATTATTGGGGCCACAAATATTGAAAGTTTGAGAAGCACTGAGTTTGAGACAAAAATAAAAACTTATATCAAAAAAGATATATAAGTATTTTTTAAATAAAAAACTCCATACATTTATTTAGGAAATGTACTAAAATTTTATGAAAATATAAAAATTTTAGAGGTGATCGGATAAATACTATACATGACTGGCCATAACTCAAAAAATATTCTTACACTAAAAATTATTTTATACATTCCCTAGAAAATTATATAAGTATAAGGTTCAAAAAATTTCATAGAAATACATTTTGTAATATTTTGAGTTATCAAACTCGCCATGATAGATTTCAAACAACTTAAAAAAGTCCACTTCTAGTAATTTAAAATCTAGTAATTAAACCCACTTTCGGTTTTTTTAATTTTATGTAATTTATTGTAACTCGATTTCTTTGTAACTAGAAACAAAATAATGTATGTTTTGTTAAGCCAAACGATTGCTTTATTCTATAAAAGAAATTTTAAAAAAACACGTTTTGAGGGCAATTGGTCGTTTTAACGCGTGTTGGGATACCTTAAAACTATTTTTAGAATCTTACCTTTTGTGGACAGTTGTAAAGGTATGTGTTAGAGGATAACAAAAATACCATAAGCTGAAAAGTAACCCCAAAATCTTTTTAACATGATTCATCTAACGCTGAGTTGTTTTCAAAGAGGAATGATTCACTTTCGTTCTGGATGACTCAACACTTTTCGAACTGAAACTTCCTTATTTTTATATTTATTTTTTATTTTATAGGCATTTCCATGAACATAATTTTTTAAAGGCATAGTAATTATTAAAATTTTTATGGATACATTCACAATGATAAAAAAAAAACAAATATTTGTTTTTAAAAGCGAGAGAGTAAAAAAAAATAAAATGGGAACCAGGACATCATTCACATTCAAAAAATCGAGTTTTCAATTTTAGTATTCAAAAATAGTGCATATTTTTCTTAATCTAAAAATGCATAACACTTATATGTTCGTTGATAAAATTATCTTAAAATATGACAAAAATGTAAACAAACTTTTACAAATGTTTAGTTTTTTCCCTTTTTCTTCAAAGCATAATTTTTTGCTTTTAGGTACACTTTTTTAAAAAAAACTATTGCACTATATGGTTTTAAATTTTTTTATACTTCTATACAGGATAACTGTGCATATAGTGAACCGATTTTTTTAGTTTAACAATAAGTAGTACATAGTTTTTAAAAAAATTGTTTATGAATAAAAAAAGGGAAAAAATAAAAATTTCAAAATTACAAAGTTTTATAATTTTTTTAAAGAAACTATCTTAATATTTTACTAAAAAATAGGTTCACTATATTTTGTGTATTGTTTTATACATGTGAAAAATATTTTACATACTTAAGCGATATTTTTTAAAAAATGGTACTCAAACATAAGCATGTATTATGAGATCTCAAAAATTATGTCCAAATCTTAAATTAAACAAAAAAAAAATTTTTTTTAACTAAAAAAATTATTTTTGCATTTTTACAGAATGATTAAAATATTTTTATTAAGATCACAAAAAAAATCTGAGCTCTATTCGAAATTTTTAAAGATATTTGTCCCTTAAACAAAGAATCTTATTTTTGGCATTTTACTCTTCGGATCATGTCCTGGTACGCTTAAATAGGTTTGGTCTAAAAAAAGAAAGTTATTTTTTTTTAACTCTTTCTTGTTATTAATAGATATCTTTATCAAAATGTAACAGCTACACTTGACTAGCCTCTTGATTCTTATCAAGAGGATGGGGGGGGGGGATTATCTTTTCCTGTGATAAGCTTCTTCAAAGGACTTTGAAGCTGTGTTTCGCTGAAAATAATTGAAAATCGATTAAATTAAAATAAAATTGATTATGTATTAATAATTTACTACTTATAGTATTCTTATTTCGCTTCCGGCGAAAAAACATTGAAAATGAATTAAATTTCTTAATTTGGAAGAATTGATGACAAATTTTCTGTTTACTTCCGATTTCTAAAGTGGCCTAGTGGTTATGGAAGGGGTGGTCAACCCTTTTGGGAAGAATGCCACTTTTGATAATAAAAAAAATAATAATTACGCGTGCCACACTTGTACCTTTTCCAACAAACAATGAAAAAGTGAAAAAGTATTACAGTACTGTAAGCTTATTATGGGATTTTTAAGCAAATAGCACTTTTTTAATGCACAATTCTATGTAGTCGAAATTTAAAAATAATATGTAAATAAGAAGAAAGTACAAACTTAGATTTTATTGTTAGTGAACTTTTTACAAGTTAAATCAATTAGGTTAGGTATACATAAAATAAAAATGAGTAACTTGGCGTTGAGTATTTAGATAATGTGTGGCTTTTGAAAAGAAAAAAAAAATTACTATTTTTTTTACCAAGACCACATATATTAGGATTAGTCCTTACTTGTGATGCTGACAAAATTAGGTTATTATAGATACACATCAGCTAGTTTTTGAGAAAGAATTATTTTATTATGTTCATAGAAAACACAATTATTCACAAACCAATTTTGGTTTAAATTTTGAAGTTTTTCATCTGGAAAACACCATTTCAATAAAATTGTAAAAAATGGTTATTTATTCTTTTCAAATTTTTAAAAAAATTTTCAGTAAGTTTTCGCGTGCCACTGTTACAACTCCACCGTGCCTCGAGTTAGCCACCCCTGGGTTGTGGTCACGAACTTGGGGTTCAAGTATTACGGGTTCCAATCCTTTAGCCAATAAAGACTCATCGAGTAGAGAGGCTCAAAATCTTCCCGTGACGTGGTGTGGTAGTTTAGAGAGGGGATGTGCCAGCTGAGGTGTCGTCCTCATCACTTGACCGAGTTGTTCAAAATACGTGGTCCATCGCCAATTACGCTCCTGTTGATTTATACTGCAACGTTTATAAAACCCTTACTCCGAATTCTAAAATTTGGCCGCGGTAGCCTCGTGGTCAAGGTAACGGACTCTTGGCTGGCGTTTCATGAGTTCACGCCAAGTACCGCTGAGGACCCGCCGAGTAGCACGTCAAATCTGTCGAGAGCTTAAACGTCCTGCTGTTGGTGTGGTGTGGTGTGGTAGTTAGGAGAGGGGGGCAGCTCAGGTTTCGTCCTCGTCACTTGACCATAGTTCAAGATTTCGAAGTCCGTCGCCAAAAGCCCTCGAGTAGCTTAACAGTGCGACGTTAATATTCACTCACTCATTCACCCGAATTCTAAAAATGATGGAAAAATAAATCGCAAATAGAATTCGGGAACGCGTTAAAAACCAGTTAAGGTATCCGACTGCTCTAAAATTGCGAACTTTGCCAAAAATTGACAATTTTTTTTTCATGATTTTATTTTATAGGCCATTTTATTAACTTTATAAAAATATCAAGATCATTATTTTTCGTTCACCAGAACAAAAGTTACAAGTGTTTTAGTAAAAGCAGAGGCCATTACTTTATGCAAGATGTCATACTTTAAAACGCGTTTTACTCGAAATGTGATTTTTTGAAAATAATCAAACGGGGACAACATTTGCTCAAAAAGTTTTGAAAATAATTAACTGAAATTTTTTGTGTAAATTCTGTATAATAGTAGAAGTGTTTTAGTTTTCAGATTTATCAATCACTGTTTTATTGCAAAATTTACAGTCCCTTATATGAATATAATCACTTTTTTTTAAGCAATTTCATATAATAACTCTAGTTTTTGTAAAAACTAAAATGTCTCTTATCCTGAAGTTCATTTCAAAAATAAATAACATAGCAACACATCAAAGTTGAAAAATTGAAAATTTGTATATAAACCTTTGGTACAGAATGGGCCGCGTTTATGTTATTCTTTGTCAACTTTTACCCATTTTTTCCGATTTTACTTATAATAATTTCTTTTTCTCTGCTTAATTTTAGCATATTTTTCTTAGAATGCACAAAAAAAATATATAGAACAACAAAAAATCCACGTATCTCCATTTTTTTAAAAAAAAAAATTGTCGCAACCAGTCGGATACCAGCGAATGTTCGAATTAATTTTGGGAAATAAAATCTGAAGATAAAGTTAAAGTCATATATATTTTGCAGACAGATAGACTGCAAAATATAAAATCTTTGTTCCTATAGAGTCGCGTGTTCGAATCTTGGTGCCACTGAAGATCTGTTGTTGTTGAGAGGTTCAAAGTCCTCACGTGGCGTGGTGGGAATTTGAAGAGCTAGATGCCAGATCAGGTTTCACCTTCGTCACCTGACCGTGGATTCAAAATTACGAGCTCCACCCCTGACTTAGCTTTGAAATGCGATTTCATATAAACAATAAATCAATCAATTTAGTCAGCTCCTAAAAATATTTACCATTCACTGCTTTAGATGGGGGGAAAAATCATTTTCGTTAATGTTAAAAAAAAAAGCATTTCCTCTAATTTCGTTGAGATTTGGAATGTTATGCTAAAACTTTTTTGTTTACCTCAACACCAGCGGTCTAAAAAGTTCGGTGAATGAAGTCAGAACTACCGATCTGGCAACACTGGCGAAATAAAACGTTGCACATGCGTAGCGGAAAAGTGTTGACCATCTGCCACCACCGTTGTTCAGTTGAGCGTCGTTTGTGTTCTGTGTAAGACTTGTTTTACAAAGTGCTTGTTTAGTACGTTGGTTCTTAACTGGAAACAGAAAAATGAACGAACAAAAGATCAATGTAAAGTTTTTTTAAAGCTTGGCAAGACACCGATAGAAACTTATTTGATGTTGTTACGTGTTTATGAAGATCAATCACTGTCCATGACGTGTGTGTACCCATTTTCGAGAAGGGCGGGAAAGTGTTTCTGACAATCCCCGTAGCGAAAGACCGGCGACCTCCCTCAGTGACGAAAACATTGAGAAAGCGAGAATGCTGCAACGTACTTTGAAATTTTAACGTTTCGTGAAACGTCTACGCAGGGTATGACTAACGTGACCATTTATTCTTTGACTCAAAAAGGGACATTATGTTGTTTAGGTCAATTAACAGGTATACATTAAAAAAACCAATTTTTTAAAGTTATTTATTCAGAAAAAGTTAGCTTAAAAGTTACGAATTAAAAAATATACCCCAAATGTTTAGTTATATTTATATTTATCAGAGGAACAAATTTGCTTTAATATAGCTGGTGAAGATTTTAAGTAAGAATGAAACTCTTGGAACGTTTTCTTTATATTCACCTTAATTATCAACTTCACCTTTAGAACTGAAATTAGTAGTTGGGTTTTCTCAGATGGGTCCACAATTTGTTCATCATAGAAAGTACTCTTTCTACTGGAGCATTTGTAGCAGGCAATCATAAAATATATTCAAATAAAATAGAAACGTTTTCATGCTATAGATTGTTGGCGTGAAAGTGATTGAATACTTCCACCCAACGAGTTTCCGTGGAAACATTTACATCATTTTTATTAGGTTACTTTTTGTGATGTAATGTAGTTAGAAATTAATGAAAATTCGTCAAAAACTTCTATATATCCTTATTACAGTCAATATACTCCTTTTCAATTAATACATCCAGAGAATTTTGAACGTCTTCCCATGCGGGGGGACCTTTTTTTAAAATCCGTCAAATAAAATAACTCCATTACTTTGGTAAGAAAGCAAGTTCACTGCTCCAGATATTAAAGGCTTAATTTATAAAATTCTGTAGCCGTCCTTTTCACAAACTCTTCATCTACATAAGTACCATTAGCTTTTAATTTCACCATTAATTGACGGACCGTAAATGGAAGAGACTGATTGGTCTGTTTCTGAGTCAAATTGTCTTTTAGTTGATTGATTTCTTTTGCAGCTTCAACTGCCGATACAGTCTGACCTTCAAGTTTCAATACAACTTTCCGAACAGCTTCACGTGGTTTCCGAAAACGGGACAATTTTGCGTCCCAGAGTTCATTTCGGGGACACCGGGACTCGTATGTATAAAAAGGGACAGTCCCGTTTAAAACGGAACGTCTGGTCACGTTAGGTATGACCCCAGTAAGCACAAGGTGCATGGTTTTTTGTTCAGAACAATGCTTGCCCTCACAGCGAATATTATCAAACAGTTCCTGGCAAAAATAGGGGTGGTGCAAATTGAACACCCACCATTCTCACCAGATCTCAATCCTGACTTCTTCCTATTCCCACGACTCAAACTCTCTTTGAAAGGGAAGAGATTTGACGATATTTCTGATATCCAACGAAACGTGACAAGACTTTTGAACTCCATCTCAAAAGAAAACTTCTTGCCAAGTTTCCTAGACATGTATAGCAGATCTCAGAGGTCCATAAATATGAGAGGTGACTATTTCGAAGGACAGTAAGGCAACTTTCGTTAATATTTCATCCACGTTATTGTTTCAGGACTATTCACCGAACTTTATTGTCAGAGGTTGAATATCTTATTTATAGTTTCATTTGTAGATTTCAGTACTTGCAAATTACATTTTATGAATGTTGCTATATAAAAAGAAATGCTAAACTTACGATGGCCTACCTTTGAATAGCTAGCTACCAGTGGGCGACGGGAAACATACTTTCTACTAAAGCAAATGATTTTAAAAATCAAATTAATTTTTAGGTAATACGCTAAATAATTTTTTTTATTAATTAATATCAATCCCAAAAATATTATAACACAGCGTTACTTGAGGGTGGGGGGAATGGCTTTATAAAGAACTAAAATAAGGTTTTGATGCAGAAACCTAATATTTTTCATGTATATTACATTTTTAGATCTTTATCTTTGAGCTTCAATTTAATGGAATCAATAGATTTTATATATATTTTATAACATGATAAATAAAAAAATTCATTATTTCAAATTTTTATGATTTTTGGAATTTAAAATATTTAAATAAAAAATTGTAAATTTGAGATTTGCAAAGCTAAAAAAAACTTGAGGGGAATAGAAAATAAGTTAGTTTATTATTACTCTCTTTTGTTCAGATGAAAGTTTTTTTAATTAAAAAAAATATACCAACTAAAGAGCAAAAATAAATTTCCTGTTTTAAATCGGTGCCAATTCTAAAAAATTCATATTAAAGTGAGCAAAATATACTGGCTTCAGAAGAACTAAAAAAAAAAAAAATGATGACACAGTATGCAATTTTTGAGGTTCGAAAGATTCAAACCAGTGATTCCAAAAGTGGTCTATATCGACCCCTTGGGGTCTACATCAGGAACAAAATAATTTGAGGGTTCATGAGGTTAAAATAGTCTAGTACAGAGGTTCCCAAATTTTTTTGTCTCATAGACCCCTTGCCATGTTTTTCAGTTTTGCGGTAGACCCCTACTTACCCTATTAATGAATTTTTGCAAATTTTTCAACCTAAATGTGTTTTTGACAGTTGGTATAGAACTATACTTACTTTAAAATATTTAAATTTCTAACTATAATAAAATATAGTGTTTAAAACCTAAGACACACATGTTAATTAATTAAATTAAAATTTAATCAATACTTAAAACAACTGTTACATAAAGAAACTGAGCAAAAACAAATGTTTTTAATGGCAGAGATGAACCTGGAACTTCTAAAATTGCTGATATCTGTTTCTAAATTTTATTTAAGATCGTCTTAGTAGCTATTTCGATCAATTCCTCTTGTAATATGACATTTGTTTTTTCTTTCAATGTGACAATATTAATTAATTGCCTATATTGTAGTATTACCATATATATATAGTCAAAGCATTCTCAGACCTAGTTTCAAAACCTGAATAAAGAGCATTTTCATGTTGAACGTAGGTTAAAACGTCCTTTTCCTGGCAGATTGTGTGTGACAAATTGAGAAACTAGGAAAATTCGGGACGTTTAATATTATACTCCTTAGCTTAATTATGGCAAGAAACGCCGAAATTATGGTCCTTGTAACTGCAAATTAAATTCATTAAATTTAGTAAATAAATCTGTAAAACATCTAAGTATGGTTTCCACTTGATTAAATTTTCTTTGAAATGATCTAGTTTAATGAGAGTCACTATCGTAGACCCCCATTTACAACTCATGGACCCCCAAATTATTTTTCGCTGACTTTTACCCCCTGCATGTTGTCATAGACCCCTGGGGGGTCTATATAGACCACTTTGGGAATCACTGGTCTAGTACGATATTCTACTGAACCACTGTCTACTATAAACCAGGCCCTGATTTTGATTTTAAAAAGAAAATTTAACCAGAACCAGATATTACATATTTAACAGATTTATTTACTAAATTTGATGAGGATAATTTGCATTTACAAGCTGACAGCATAAATCTGATTAAGACAATCACCATCATTTTAGTGTTTTTTTGCCAGAATTAAGCTAAAGGAATATAATATTGGACGTAGTGAATGTTCCCAGTTGGTCACAGACAATGTAGCAGGGAATTGACACTTCAACCTATATACGTTCGACATTTAAATACCTTATATTCAGATCTTGAGATTAAGTTTGAAAAGGATTTGTAACACTATGGTAATACCACAGTAGACAATCAGCCCACGTGGTCTCATTAAAGAAAACAAATGTCATATTATAAGAGGAACTGATTGGAATAACCGCCAAAGAATATCTTAAAATAAAGTTTAGAAACATGTCAGCGATTTTGGCTTTAGAGAGAAATACCTATTATTTATCTTGAATTATAGAATATAACGAGGTTTTTATTACTTTTCTAGTGAAAAGGAATTTCAGCGCGGTTGCCAACCTAAAAAAAAAGGGCGGGTGGGGGGGGGAGACGACACTACTAAACTTGGGACATTTAGGATTAAACCTGATCAATTGATGCCAAATATTGAAAATTTGTTATTCAAGCACTACATTTATCCCTCCTACTAAGAGCATTTGCTTTTTGCTCAGTTATTTCATGGAACAGTTATTTTATATATTAAATTTTAATTTAAAAAACATGCGCTTCTTAATTTTTATATATAATACTACACTTCACTATAATTAGAAACTTAAAACTTCTAAGGTGAGTTGTTCTATACCATCTGCCAAAAAGACATTTAAAGTATCCGACTACCCTAAAATTGTGAATTTTGCTAAAAAATGACAAATTTTTCTTATGGTTATATTTTATAGGTCATTTTATTAGCTTAATAAAAAAAGCAAAGTTTTTTTTTTCCATTTACTAGAACAAAAACTATAAGTGTTTTAGTAAGAGAAGATGTCAATACTTTTAGCAAGATGTCATACTTTAAAACGCGTTTTTCTCGAAATGTGTGTTTTTTTTTTTTGAAAATGCTCAAACGGAGGCTAGCGATTGCTCAAAAAGTTTTGAAAATAATTAACTGAAATTTTTTGTGTATGTTCTGCATAATAATAAAAGTGTTTTAACCTTCAGATTTATTAATAACTGTTTTATTACAAAATCTATAGTCCCTTATGTGAATATAATCACTGTCTTTTTTTAAGCAATTTCATACAACAGCTAAGATAAAGTGCTCTAGTTTTTGTAAAAATTAAAATATCTCTTATCCTGAGGGTCATTTTAAAAATGAATAACATAGAATTGAAAATTTGTTCATAAACTTTTGGTACAGAATGGGCCGCGTTTATGTTAGTTTTTGTCAATTTTTACTCATTTTAAAATAATTTCTTTTTCATTTCTTTATTTTAGCATATTTTTCATAAAATGTACTAAACAAATCTAAAAACAACAAAAAAATCCTCATATCTCCATTTTTTAAAAAAAAAAGTTTAAGTTGATAAATTTGGAAAAGCAGGGTAAATTTGTTTGCAGGGTCAATCAACCCAGAAACGAAAATCATAGCAAGGGGTCTATGAGACAAAATGTTTAAGAACCTCTGGTCCAAACCATTTCGAGGGAGGATTTTTCTTTGGGTAGGGCTATTCATTTCGCCCTTTGGACGTCATCAGGAAGCTCTAGTCTAAATTCTATTGTCGACTTCACCCAGTGAACTCTGACCTTCAAACAAGTTTCAACGGCCTTCGGTAGTAGTATAGGAATAAGGGTTGTGTGGCAGGATTTGAAACTCATCGTGGTTTGAGCGGAGACATCCCCCCATCTTAGAACAGATTCAATTACCGAATTACAAGGATAAATACATTTTTGCCAATCAAATTTAATTATTTTTATTAAATTGTTAAGATGTTATAGTGCGAATACATTTTAATCATTGCGAAATGTAATAGAAATAAAAATTTTCAGAGAAATATTTAAAAATTAATAGTAAGTAGCAATATAATGAAAGGTATGAACGCATTTCAGGAATTTTGTGGAAAACTGTATTTTAGAGTCAAATAAATATTAGAACAGGTGCAATATAGCCATACAATTAATTAGTTTCATGAAAGGATGTAAAAATAAATACTAGAAGTAAAATACGCAAGATTAGTTAGTATTTATTTACTTGTATTTATTTTTCTTTTATCTACTTGCATCTGAGTTCTGTGAGAATATATATATATTATTACTTCCAAGATAAAAATATCAAAAGCAGCAATGAGATTAAATTTAAATATTTAAGGCATTGCCTCATTTTTTTTATTTATTTATAAAATGTCACAATTTTTCCATTATAAATTTTTAAAAATAAAACTAAATTTATAACTTATTTCAAAATCAATGGAGTATAATAATTAAATTTTTAGCAGTATTCATCATTGTAAATAATGTCAATAATCTTAATTCCGCGATTATACTTAAAAAATATTATTTTTTTACAATTAATATCTAATTTACAATTATTTTTGCAAACTAATATAACAATCTATTGCTTAAGTTATTTGCACAATAAATTGTCAATTCAAAAACCGATCAGATTTGCGCTTTAAAATGTATTGAAACTACAACTATATTTAAAATTGGAATGTTTTTCATTTTTTCGATTCGTATTACTAAAATCTAACGACCAACAACAGAATCGTTATTTTATCCGTAAACAAACATTTAAGAGTAATCTAATTTTAAATTTTGCACTCTGCTCTAAACGAAATGATTGACCCTACATTTTTTTTAACAACTACTTGTCCCCTAAACACCCATATTGCACCTGTCCCAACTTCAACCAACAAGTGATTTCTTCAGCTATTTTGTACTTCCTACAAAATCTGGTTTGTTACTCGACCCACAATGCCTTGCGAAAATGGCGGGTAAAGCGACTACCACGTGATTCTTCTTCCTTGCTTTAGGGTTGTTGAAAGAGCTGGAAAATTTCGTAGCCAAAAGTTTGCGAGTTTGAATCAAAATAAGTCGCCAATTTTGATTCTGGATTCATCGATGCTGATAGCGGAAAGTTATAAAAAAAGCTTTTTTTGACTGATTTTATTCAGCATACAAATCTTTTTTTAATTGTTTCATTAAATGAAATAATGTTTTGTGGATTCAAATAAAACATAGTAATTATCTATTTTTTCGAATATAATGTTTCGTTAATGCTTTGACTGGAATATTTTGAAGAAAATCAGTTAAAACTTATGTCATTTCAAAGTATATTTTATGAATAAAAGTCCGATATATTTTTTGAACACTTCAAATGAGCAATCCTTGTGTTTTTTTGGCGAATTTTGTTACTGTCTCCTGCGATCTGTCCATAGCTGTATAGCTGTTTCTCTGCTCAGTTATTATTGTATAACTCAGTGAGCAAGAAAATGTTTTGTAGGCGAAATAAAAGTAAAGAAAAATTATATGGCAACAAGGAATAAAGTTAAGGTGCATGGATACATATATTTTTAAGTTTAAAAGTTCAAAATTTCAGTGAAACAACAAATACCCAATCTGTGTGTGTATGTTCTTCAATTCGTGTGTTGTTTCTTTCTTCTCATTTTGCAAAGCGTTTCTACATACAGTAGAACGTCGTTCCTCCGAACGTTTATTATCAGGAGCGCCAAATATCCGAATCAAAGTCCGGATATGATTTCGAATAGTGCAATGCTAAACATTTGTTTCCTGTGAGGCAAAAGTGACCGGAAACCCAAGGTGGGAATTTCAGCTGTGTGATTTGGTAAACATCTGCGCGGAATATTAGGTCAGTTTGTGAGGGGGGCGTATACGTGCTCTTTTGTTGATGTAGAAATCTGGATAGCATGCGATGCAGAAGACTGTGAATTTCAAATGCTAAATGATGACGAGATTGTGACTTCCGTGCAAGAAGAATCCGACCCTGTTGACGATAAAACGAATGAAGACGAGGACAACAACAACGAAAGTAGCAAATGCTGACGCGTTTATGCGTTAGAGACAGCTATGGAGTGGTAAGAACAACAATCAGAGTGCTGTCCTACTCAACTACTGCTGCTGAAGAGAATCAGAGGCCTTGCAGCGAAAAAACGATGTACAATGGTACAGCGAAAAATAAGTGATTATTTTCCACAATCAAGGTAAAATTACACCTATTTGGCTTTTTCTTCAAGCAGGTTTCCCGCATGTGATGATTTTCAATATTTGTCAAGTATATACTGCATGGATCGCATTCGGTTTTCGGTTATCCGAACAATCGCGTATCCGAACGGTGTTCGGTCCCAATTGATTCGGATAAACGACGTTCCACTGTAAATAAATTTTACTGACTTTGTGTTTTCCTTCCAGAAATTTAGTGTATTGTTATCAAAAACACAGTGTTCTTTTTTATTAAAAAAAAAAAGAATTTCACGCCCACGCAAAAACAAATATATAAAGTGATAAATCGTCCTCCTTTAGCGAGGACAGTCCTTCCTCAAAAAAAATGTCCTCCTAATTGTCCTCCTTTTCAATATTTTAAAACTAATCTGTTAATCTCTATTCAGAAATGCGCTAGCCGAACTGCGACGCGTCTGTTTGAAGAAATTAAAATACTGAGTGTATATTTAAATTCTGATAAATTAGAATTATTGAAATAATCAGCATGTTGAAATTGATGAAAGATGGGTCCAAATATTTAACCATTTCAAAAATAAACACATTCCATATGAAAATTAATTATTCTTGTTGAATTTACGCTGCGCTGTACAGGAACTGATGCAGCTGTTGAAAGAATTCGTTCTTTCAGTTGGTAATGATTATTGGATGTGTGAGAAGTATATATAAAATATTCAACAAAAAAGATATTTCTTGCTCCAAAATTTGCTATATATTAGAAAATAATCTATATAAAAAAAAAAATTCATTCAAGGAAAAATACTTGTTTCCAGGGGCGTCTTAAGACTTTTCGAGGCCCTGAGCCCAGTGAAATTTTAAGATGTTTTAAGGCCCTGGGCCCTTATGCAAAAGTGGGCCCTACCTGTGGCCTTTGTAAGTAAAAAGTATATAGCATGCATTGTCAAACACTCGTAAAAATGGCAATTTTACACAAACCGGCATGACCGACAATTGCATTTCGAATAAATTAGTTGAATGATTTTTTGTGGAATTAGGTCTAATCATAGACATGGACAATGGTCATCACATAATACAGTCTTGCCAGTTGACATGCGATTTGAAATTCCGTTTTTCGGAAAATATGAACGGGAATTATATTTAACCATTAAAATTACCCTGATCATGATCTTAAAAGACTGATTCGAGAACGAAACGAGGCCCCCACCAAGGGGGCCTGAGCCCAGTTGGCCCTTGCCTTAAGACGTCCCTGCTTGTTTTCGTAAATAATTGAAAGGATCTAAGAATAAGTGGTGTACTTTTTCGAGTAAATAAAATGTTTCATGTATTTACATTGTAATTTTTCAGTACCTTTATGTATCTTGTTTAAATTTTCAATCGTTAATAAAATAATTTCTATTCATCCATTCAAGTTCAAATACATTTTTAAAATTTGTAGTGGTAACACGTCATGTTAATACAGTTTTTTCAAATATTAATTCATTAATTAAATTTCATTTTTCAATTTTAAATTTATTCTGCGTTATTTCTGTTGATGTTACATCTGGCTGCAACAGATGGCACCAGTACGTTTTTCTAACGAAGTGGGAATTTTTTTAACATTACTTGTTTCCTAAATTTGTCATCCTCCATTTCGTGGTAAAAAAACAGATCAACTTAATAGAAATAACTTTATATTCCATACCAATAGCTCTCAAATTATGATATGTAAAACTCAAGAGATACGCGAACGATTTTAAAGGAGTATTGACTCATAAGACTTCTTGAGGACCTGGGCCTCATACAGAAGTGAGCTTCACCTACGACTCTTTTAATTGGACAGTATATGCCATACATTGCCAAATACTTGTACAAATGCAAAAAATAAATGTACGTGACTCACAGTCTCACAGATCCAGGCACACACCGATTCGACCGATAGCCTCCTTTCGACAAAATTGTGACGGATCTATACGCAACGTCCTATTAACAATCCTCTTCGTTATTCTTTTGGGCCAGCAAAATTTACCAAACTTCTCCTAAGAAGGAAACGTGATATGTAAATTAAGTTTATTACATATATTCCTAGTTCACGAGTTAAAGGAGTTATTGAGTAAGTGAAGAGAATAGATAACAGAAAATTAGAAGATTAGAAATTTAGTTAACTAGAGGTGACAAGATAGATGCAAGGTGGAGATTACAGTAAGTGGCTGAAAGGGCCTTGTGAAAGATTAAAGAAATGAGTTGTCATTGATAAATTATATTGATTAGAAGACTGCCTAAGTTCAGGTACTGCCACCTTCCTATTAGTTGATATTTAATGTATTAAAGTCGTTAAGCGGACATTAAGTACATATCTTCTGAGTAAAGTAATATTAAGGAAGAACCACATTATTATATAAAAGGGTTATTAAATATATTCTCCCCAAACGCGACTCCCGTCCTTTCCCTCTGTTGCCTGACTGGATCATCCTTTTCATTGCGTTGCTTTGATTTGGGTTTGAGTCGATGAAATTGATAAATAAAATAATTGGAATTTATCATGTCCAAAATGATCCTTTACTTCCTTCCACACCTTTAGCTGGGTCACAGGGTAGACGGAAAGGAGGTTCGTTTCAAAATGAGTATTGTAGTAGGCCTAGGCGAAGACACGGACGACGGGCATGACATAATAATGCGGTCTTGTCCAAGGACGCTTTAAGATTTCTTGAGGCCCCGGGCCCTTTCTAAAGAGTAGACCCTGGCCCCCACGCAAAAGTAGACTCTAGGCCTCTACACAATTGTAGGTTCCCCTATAGCCCATAAAAATAGACAATAGGTAGCATACGTTGTCGCAAATACTGGTAGAAACAATAACCGGAAAAAGTGTATGACTTAGAATCGTGCAAATACCGGCTCGACCGACTGTCGCAGTTCGACAGAAAAAGTAAGGAAGGTGTATGGTGGTAGGTTTAGGCCTATATATGGACGACGATCATCACATTTTACTAGTTGACAGATCATCCGAAATTCCCAGTCTTTCAGAGCATACAACCGGAAATAACATTTGACCGCTAAAATTATTTGAATCATTATCTTATTAAGGTGAGCGAGACGAGACCTCCATTGTAACAGAGGCCTTGGGTCCAGTTGGCTCATGCCTTAAGAAGTCCCTGGTTTTGCCCCTGTTACTAGTTGACACAATGTTCGAAATTCCCAATTTTTCGGAGAATATGTCTGCGAATAAAATTTGACTTATAATTATTCGGATTATGATTTTGTTGAAGTCGAGTCGATAACGAGCCCCTCCTCGATGCTGAGGCTCTAGGCCCGGATCCAATTGGCTGATGCTGTAAAACGTCCCTGTATGTGCTCATCCGAGACAAACAATTATGTTTAACTAATAGTTTTTAAATAATGATTTAAAAAATGTCTTAAAACAGAAAAAAAAAAGAAGAAAAGAAACGAGTCTTACAGTAGTCGTATATGATGTTTAACATCTGACATGTTATCGTGGTAAATACGCAATAGTAACTTAAATCCTGAAAAAAATGAATCGGTTATAATGGAAATAATTTTCTATCGAATAATTATATCTTTAATGAAAATTTTATTTAATTAACACAGAGTAATGCAGTTTTCTATCAAAAATATTTATTATTGTTCAATTTGGGGAAGAGCGGAGACAATAGATTTATGATAATTAAAATATGACACATATTCTTGTGATTTCAAAGTATTTAAAAACCATTGAAAAACAGCGCCAATAACGTACCACTGTTAATTGTCGAAACCTTTCGATTTGTGTTCATTTCGAGCTTGATTTCATCATTTAAAAAAGCTATAAGCGGCTCAGATTCTGGCAAACTGAAGAGAGAGAGAGAGTTAATGTGTTAAAATCACCACTCAAAATCAAGGGAAGCGAGTCAGTTTTTTTTAAAAGAGAAGAACAATTAATATTCACTTGTAGATCCGGTGTAGGTTCTTAATTCATCAAAGAAGAATTAATCACAACCAGGCATATAAATACTTAATTCATCTTTAGTGGTTAAAGACTTTATTATGTTTTTAGAAGCCACACAGCACACACAATTAAAACCAATATAAAAATACATTATTATCAAACATTAAACTATTTTCACACCATTTTGTATATGAAGCTACAGGTTGTAGCCGCCATCGCTTCCTCCGCCATTGTATTTCTTCCCTCCTTTTTCCATTCCGATGGCAGCGCCACTTATATAGTTTTGTTTTTGTCCGGCGAATCTTAAAAGAACCATCTTCGGTACATGGAAAAAGTACAAAATAGAGTAAACCTTTAATTTTTTGAACCGTTTGATTCGGAGAAATGTATACGACCACCGAAATCATTGTTTGTAAATTTTCAAATAAACATTCTGCCGCACATATGTCCCCATTATCTTGACTAACAACACCCAGTCCCCTTGTTTGACAATAAGTAATGTCTATATGAGGAGTGGTGCGAAGTGGATTTAGTGTCAAGAAAACGAAACTGAATTTTCGAATTCGAATCTTTTGAAATGCTAAATTTAACAATATAAAAAAGGCTAGCGGCTTGATGGCTACTGGAGTTGGACCCCGATTCGAGGGTAGTGAAGAGACACCACCAAGCGCCCTGATTGGTTAAATCAAATACAGCGCGCTTCCCCAACTTCCTGTTACACATTTCCGTCCCTTTTCACGAAATCACTCCTACAAATATCCAGCAACCGAGAGAAAAGATGTTACACATCAATAATGGCATAATATTTTATGCCCTTAAGAGAGTACCAGACTGAAATGATATCCTCTATGGAAAATGAAAAGTTTAACAGTTTGATGTTGCTATGCCCTCAGAATGACATTACAATTGAATTTCAATTCTAATGTCATTACAATAATGTCATTAACAATTTTGCAAAGACCAAAGCTCGAAAAAAACATTTGCTCTGTTCAAGTACAAAGATTAAGGATGTCGAAAAGTAAAAGATAGTAAAGTCATTAGTGATGAAAAAAATGATAATTAACAATTTTAAAAAAAAAAAAAAACAGTTCATACAATAATGTATACTCTATAATGTAATTATAAACGATTTCATTGATTTACTGTGCTTATTTACAAAAGGATGGGTGGATGGTTGGTGATGCCGCAAGGTAAGAAATGAACAAGAGTGCCCAAACCATGCTACAATCCTTTCTTTACGGATGCCGTTTGCCAGTTTGGGACATAGGCTAGGTCCATAGGTTGTGGATTATGGAAAGAAGAAAAACAAAGAAAGGGAAAAGTTGAGTTGAGGGAAAATCCATCCCGAACCAAAACTGGCAAGATAAGAACTGAAAAAGGGGCATGCTCTGGAAATAGATGGGGGAATTAAAGTGCCTAGGGAGCCGGTAAGGTTTAAAACGGCCCTGGATGGATAGTTAAGTACAATCTTATTGAGCTATTCAGTGAGAACGAATAGTACGAGTATTACCAGCTCAATCTCCAGATCTGAATCCAGTAGAGTATATTTGAGGCTACCTCAGTAGATACACATTGCAGTTTTAAGTCCTCCTCCACAAGATCGTTACATGAACTGGAACAAGAGTTTCTCTATTTCTGATCTTCGCTTTCTATTTCGGTGTCCGGTGGGAGCATGAAAAGTTGATGCCGTCAGAGCATTACAGTTAGTGCACATTTCCTCCAAAATTGTAGATTTATTTTCAAAATTAGACATAAAAATAGTGCGTGCTTTAACTTTTGGAGGGCAGTTTATAAATGTACATGCTAATTTCTTTTGTGAAGTAAAAAACGTATTTTATATGAAAGATGTTCCCTTCGAAAAGAGAGCAAACGCAACAGATGTTTAGTAATTAATATATAATAATGAAAATATTTGTAGCTGTAGCTACTTTCTGAAGCAATTTTGACAAGGAAGTTAACTTAAGGCGATATGTGGTACCATCTTCACAGTTTTATTTTTATTTTGAATATTTGATATTTGGTTTTAATTGTATTTTATAAAAGTTAATATGTAATAATAATTCCATACAAAAAAGTTTTTAATTTGTTGCAAAATGTTTGTAAAATCTAAATTTTTTGACAATTTTAAAACATTTTTTAAAATCCTAAAACTTTTTTAAATATATCTCTTCTTTGAAATTTTTTTCCCCAAGTACCTTATAATATACTACATAAAACTGTGCATGGTTTTTTTTCTGCTGCTGCTCTTTAATTTTTTATTAATTTTTTTATAGTTAAACCTCCAAAATAATCTAAAAAAAACATTAATTTTGATTTTGAAATTTTTTAGAAAAAGTATTAAACACATGTTAGAGCTAATTCCATGCACAGTTTTACAAAACATACATTTCAGAGCATGTATAAAAAATTTCAAATCCATACTTCAATTATCAAAAACGCCTTAGGGTTTTGAATAAGAGTATATTTACAAAAATTCAACATGGAGAGATATGAGTTTGAAGTTTTCATTCCATGAATAGCAATATATAATATTCATTGAATAGTCTGAAACGCTTATGAAATGTTAATTAGCTTATTTAAAACTGTTTACCATAAAAATTGCCCAAATGTTGAACAATTAAACATTATACTGCCATAATCAATATATAGAAGGAAACGAATGGAAGATCAATATTTCATAAAACTTTATCCTAATAATTATTAAAAAAAATAAATACACACACAGGTTCCACAGGTTGATGATTTTTAGGGTACCATATCGCCTTAATAAGCCTTTAATATTTCCAAATAGAAACGAAACATTTTACCAAGATAACTCACCAACAGGTGGGAATTATTTTCCTCGCACGGATCCCTTTTCTTGAATCACGTGACAAATAAATATTTACTGAAAAAAAAATCTTCTTTTTCTCTTGTTACATGCGCGAAGAGATATTAACGTGAATCACCACGGATGGTAAATATTGTAGCAGCACGGATAGCTGAATATTTCGTGCCACTTTAATAATATCTTTTTTCGTGTTCTCAAGATTTGAGAATTCGATATTTAGCATCGTTGGCACAACTGTAAGAAGCTCTTAGCCCTGTCGGGCTCTATTCTCATATCGGGTGTACCTTATACTCTAAGTCAGTCTCAAACTGTGGGATGCCCCTCTAGGGAGCATAATAACTCTGCGAGGGGGTGCAAGCAGAAAACAAAAAATTATTTAAAAAATTATTTATTTACGGAAAAAAACAAACAAAATACATTCTGACACAATAACATATAAAATTAACATCTACACAGATATAATAATATATTTATCAATGTATCAGTACTGCACAATGTATTTTATAATTAATTTAACAATATTAAGTTAAAAACAAGTTTAATAATTACCGGTGACCTCACGTGTTTGTCATATATAAAATTACATACAAAAATTATAACACTTATCTTGATAATTTTTGTACGGTTTATAAATAATATCTTAAATGCCAATTAAAAGTTACGCGATTCGCTCCCTAATGCCTCCGCTTACCCCGTAGGCGCGCTTATGTGATGTATTGAATAGTGGTGGGGAAGGGAAGGAATAAATAAGGAAATCCTCTGAAAAAAGTAAATCATTCGCAAACACTGTCAAGGTTCTTTTATTGTATTCAAAAGCCTTCTGAATAATTTTATAGATAGCAGTACACAGAAAAAAACGTACTTCGGAAAGATGTATATATACGTCCTAGGCACTTAACGCATCGTTTGAGTAAGACGTATATATACGCCAGTGACACTTAAGAGGTGAAAGTCGTATTGTAGCTTTAGCGTCAAAGTATAATATCATTGAATTCATTGCGTTGTTATATGTATGAGGGGGGGGGCGATGAAAAATAGGATTAACTATTGGGTCGCAAATATTGAAAGTTTGAAAAGCACTACTCTAAGCGATTACCCATTTCTGTTTATAAAGGGGGATTTCTTAAATTTTTAAAATTTTTTACGGTCGTAGAAGATTGCCTAGTAATTATTATTCTGAATGCTTCGCGTTTTTTTTAGGGTTTGCAGCCCCGGGATCCCTGTGGTTTTTTCCAACCCCGAGATTAAAATAACTAATCCCGGGATTTAATTTTTGTCTGAATTATATTTTGAAATTTTTTCAAAGTATTGTGAATCTAGTAAAACATTTAATGTATCTTATTTACCTTTTTTGTATTGTATATGGTTAATGTTAGTTTTCTTACGTGTTTAACCTTGAAGGGTTCAAGGCGGGTGTGTATGTTAAACCGTGAAATTTGATATGCTTTATCTTATTTTCTTCTGTATCTTTCTCCCCATCCCGTGTGGGGTCAGAAAAGGAACATTTCTCCCACTTTCAGGATTTCCGGTGTCAGCTAACTTGGACAGAGTCATTTAGAATTTTTGGAAGATATCTAGTAGGGTTTTCAGATCCGGAATTCTGAAACCCCGAGATTCTGGAATTCCGAAACACCTGGATTCCGGTGTTTTTTCAATCCTGAAATCCCAGGATTAAAATAACTAATTCCAGGATTTAATTTTTGTCTAAATTACATTAAAAAATTTTTCTCATAAAAATTTTCTAAGAATTTAATTTTTTAAAAATTTATATTCTGTTTATGAAATACGTACGTAGAATTTTTTTTTGGTTCAATTATAAGTGCTATATGTAAAAAAATATATGCACAGTATGGGAGAACGTCGCAAATGTCTAAGTGGCTCACTGCAATGCTTACACAATAATATAAGCAACATCACAAGAATAGATTTTGTCACAGTTCCTTCTTCAATTAAATGCCGTTAATTAATAGCGAACCTGCTTGGAAGACTTAAGACACTTCAAATCCCATTGCATTACTAACAGTTCACGCAAATGGATCTTCAATTTCAAATGAGATAACACTTGAAATGGATTCCCATTCTGATTCAATAACTGTACCCATTTATATACAAAAACCATTAAGTGTAATTGAAGAACTAAATAAAGTTATCAAAGAGGTATATACACCAATGCAGCCTATTAGATTTGAAATACTGTCATCAAAAATCCAAATAGAAATGTCTCTTTTTTGTAAATGGAGAGAGACATGGTGACTACCTGAAAAGAACATACTTCTATTTAATGACGATAATACCTACTAGTAAAGAATCCGAACGTGCATTTTCTTTGGCAGGACAATTTGAAACAAAAGTAAGAAGCCGTGAAACGCTGGAACGTTGAAGGAGCTGTGTTTTTATAAGCTTATTTACAGAAACACAAGAAATGCTTTTTTTTAAAAGTTTCATAATAAACTATTTTTAATTAAAATATTTTATTTAACTTACAATGTATGTATGTATATATGTATGTATGTATGTATGTATGTATGTAATTTGTTCGGGTGGAATCTTGCAACTCAATTTGAAGCTGATATCTTCCTCCCATTGAGCTGAAATTTTGTATACACGTTTAGTTTGGATGACAATGCATGTTTTGACCATTTATATTCCGATATTGCAATTAATTAAAAATATATTAATTAAAAACATTAAACTAGTTTTGGGCGCCAACTTGGATATATCTGCATTGTTGTAATAATTTTATTGTTACAACAATGACAAAAGTTGGCGTCGAAAATCGGTTTTCAGCCAAACTGGAATTTCATAACGTTGCGCTATTGACAGTATTAATTAACTTTGTCTAAAAAGTAATTACATTTCTAGAACGTAAAAATAATCTAATTTCTACAACGCATGCAATTTTTTTACAAATTTCTATCTATTTCTTGGATTTTTTTCTCAACGCTGCCAAGTTAAACTGAGATAGAGTATTGAAGAAATTCTTTAAAAATTTTTTCTAACTTTAATCTATGAAACTCAGACAAAAAATAATTACAGAATCCGAAAGATCATTTTTTTATGTATCTTACCCATCAAAAAGGAATCCGCTAGGAAAACAATAAGAGAAAAATATTATCTATAGAAATGCAATATATTTTCGATTAAAAAAATAATTTTATAATAAAATGAAGGAATTTTTTAAAGAAATTTTCTAATTTTAAGCCTACAAGTAATTTAAATATACCTCATTTTATCACCAGTAATCTAAACACACACTACGACATGTGTCCTTAAATTTAAATACAAATAGAATATGTTAATTTTATTTGAGTTTTTTTGGTTTGAAAAATTACGGCAATTTTGTTTCTCTAGATGAGTTAGGCACATTGTAAAACCAGCTCAAGGTTATTTATATTCATAAAATGTGCCAAAAGAGAATAATTTGCAAAATGACCTGAAATATTTTAAAAATAAGGAGAAAAAAAAAATCAAATCTTAGAAGAAACATTTCGTTAAATAGGAAATGCACTTCGCTATTTGGAGTTGTTTTACGATGAAAAGAGTAATATGTGCTTGGTTCCAGGAAAAAGTTCTTAAAATAGAGAAATTCCCAAAATAGAAGTTCGTTACATGGAGACTGTATAAAAATAATGCGATGGTTAATTATTTTTTCAAAATCAAGTCTCTAAAGATAACCTGAGCAATTAAAAAAATAGATTCTTACGTAGAAGATATTCAATGTCCAGCAAAAAATTATTATTTGATAAAACTTTCTTTTTTGATTACAACATGCGTTTTGAATCTTAAGCATTTTATTGATTAATACAAATATTTAAATGCCTTTTGAAGTTTTTTAATAAATAACTAAAATTTTCTACTAATATGTTAGAGAAATATATCCCTTATCTTCAAAATATTTGAAATATATTATATATTCTTTAAGTTTTTCAAAAATAGTCAAAATTTTAATTAAACATCTAATAACTTTGTCATTTATGAAGATAATCTCACTAAACCTTTTTTTTTCGAGTGTAGAACAATGTTACCCAAAATCTGCACGAAGATTGAAAAAATTGCTTAAAAATTACGGATTTAAAAAAATTGTGTTTTTAGTCTAATACCCCCTTTTGCGAGAATTAATTCAGCTAAACCAGGGATGGCGAACCAGCGTTCAATGAGTTGAACAGGCTGAGAAACCTGTCCAGCGATAACTAAAAAGTAAAAAATAAATTAAAAGTAAAAAAAACTTTTTTAAGAACAAGCTTTTATTTAAACGCGCTAAAAAGAATAAAATAAACTTTTCCTTTAAAACTTTTTTTACTATCAACTTATAACGTCATTACACAGTTTATATGATATAAAAGCTTGTCGCGAGATTTACCTGTGTAGATAAACAAGTAAAATAAATAACTTGACCTGATTGATTTTAGTTTTTAAAAATTCAAACTAAGTAAATATGAGTACTTAAATATTGCGACAAGCTTTTATATCATATAAATTGTGTAATGACGTTATAAGTTGATAGTAAAAAAAGTTTTAAAGGAAAAGTTTATTTTATTCTTTTTAGCGCGTTTAAATGAAAGCTTGTTCTTAAAAAAGTTTTTTTACTTTTAATTTATTTTTCGTTCCATTGTCGGGATAAAGGGATGAGTCGACCTTACTTGTAGCGTGGAAGTGCGATAAGCTAGCACTCAGCCGCACTAACATCAAAATTTATAACCTTGACAAAGTAGATAATAAAAATATATTATAAGTTTTTTATAAATAATATTGTGAAAATTATGTTATAAAAGTATTGCAAATAAAATAAATAAGCAATCAAAATGTTTAAACAAAGTTATTAATATCTTAAGTTTTTTAATGATATATAAATGAATAATAAGATTTAAAAAATATTGTTTTTGTAGATATAAGTTTAAGATGCAAGAGCAACTGGAATTTTTTAACTGAATGTTATAAGATTGTTTATATTGTGAATCTTGGCGAAAAGTCTCCAAACAAATAAATTAAAATGCTGACATTTTACAAGTAATGTTTAAATTTTGTGCAGTAAAAACAATGTTACAATCACACAACTAACACTTCAAGGGATGCATACAAAAAAACTGTCGATAAAATTGCAGCCAGAGTTGCAAATAAAGGTGAAACGATGCTGTTATGAAATTTAATAAATTTCTTTCTAAATAATCCTGACAAAACGTAATTAACTAGCATCGCTTACCTTACAAGTTATTCCTATTTATTAATCTTGGAAATTATCTTTTTTACCAAATCATTCATCCTTAAATAAAGGAATTTTTTGCCTGTGCCCTTCAGGAAGCTAGAAAATAAATGGTTTTAAAAATTTAATTACTGGTTTTTATACCAATTTTTCAGTAAGATTTGTAAAAAAAAAAAAAAATTAAAAAAAAATTGTTGCTTTTCATGTGATACAAGTTTTATAAAGAAAAACAAATTTTTGGAAGGAAAGTTAATGAAGATCTAGTTACTTCTGATAAAAAGCATACACAAAGCCATGATCAAAGTTATGACCAGAAAATACCATTTAAATGCTGCAGCGACCCCATAGTAAGCCTTAGGGTAGAGCGGCTCCTCAAAAAAAAAAAAAAAAAAAGATAGTAGCGCCGTCTGTTGATGAATTGACCCTTATATTACTTTGAATACAGTTTATGTTGCAGTACTGCAATTAAAATGAATCTCATTATAAAAAACCGCTATTATAGTTTTAAATGTATAACAAATATTTCCCAATAACATCATATCTTTTCAACTGAAGATTTAATTGGCAGAAAATTAGCCTTGGTATTTAAAGAAAGTATGTAATTTTAATATCAAAAATAAACTTTTTAAGACAGTCTTTATGAAACCATTGAGATTTATAATCATTAGTCTTTTTGGTACTATTCCGTTTCGCCAGTGCAAGCGTTTATTCCCAAAAATATTAATTACTAAGGACGCCAAACGAAATTTTCCCGCTTGTAACCTTTTACCATCACATTTGCAAAATAAGTCGCTCTCTTTTCTGGTGTATAAGGTCTTTTTTCTCATCACATTAAAAATGTTTGAAAAACCAACGAGGACAAAAATTTATAACATTTTTTTTGTGTAAAATTGTGTGTTGGCACCGTACCGTCTTTGCTTATGCTAAATTGGAACACATAGGAGAAAAGCTAATTATATTTTCACAAGTTTTTTTTCGAAATTTCATCTTTTTTCCTGTCTATTTGTATTTTTCTCCGCATCAGTTCCATCGTTTTTTTTTTTCCAAATGGGAAGCAATCTTGTTTAATATCGACAATAATTCTAAACTTAAAAAATCGCCCTTTGCGGATTTTAAGACCTTGTTCCCAACGTGTGCACCAGATTGGGAACTTTTTACGTATTAAGGTAAGCAAATATATGGGAAAAAAGTTATGTGGCAAAATGTTTCTCTCTTTTTCTTTTATATTAGACATGTAATCAGCATGTCAAAAGAAATAAAAACCAAATTTTATTGTTGAGCAATTGACATTTCTACCACTATTTTAGAAACATGTTTTACTTATATATATAACTCAAGCACTTATATTGTAATTGAGGCACTATAAGAATCCATGTACATAAGTTCCTGCAAAGGAACGAGAAGGGAAGAAAGTAATTCATTGTTTCCACACATGCTCTAGCAGTGGAGACGAAAGAAAACTCCATTACCCTCCTAATTTTCAAATTGAATTATGTTTTAATAAATTATAATTTCAAAAAACTGAAGAACACCCTTTTATACTGAATCGAAGTAAAAAAATAATTCTCAATATAAAAATAAAATGATGAACGAGAAAATTAATGTCATTGGGGTAAAAGCGTGGGGTGCAATTTCGGAATTGAAAGAACTTAGAAACTATAGCAATTGATATATTTATAGAACACCCCACGCTTTTACCCCAATGACATTAATTTTCTCGTTCATCATTTTATTCTTATATTGAGAAATATTTTTTTAGTTCGATTCAGTATAAAAGCGTTTCCTTTAGTTTTTTTAAATTATAATTTATTATTTGTTTTTTTTTATGATGAATTAATTTTTTTATTTGTTTCATTAAAATAATATTGAATCAATTTTTAATTATATTTTCAGTTTTATGATGCAATTTCAACTATGCTGATGTGTGAATATTTTTAATAAATAGTCCAATCCTAATCCCGGAACCAATACCGGGATCCCGGGATTTGGATAATGTAATCCCGAAATCCCGGGATTGAAAATATGACATGGGATTGCAAACCCTAGTTTTTATGCCTTAAGTTTTGTTAGTTTCTTTCCAACAGTACAGATAGTATGTTTCGAAGCTTAGCAACTGCTAAACTTAAAATACATAATGATTCTTTTTTACAGAATTAAATTAAAAAGCGAGATATTTAAAAGTAATCTGGGGACATTTGACCAGGAATAATAATTTGATAGGTGAGGCTGTAACGGGTTTTCCTTTCGGGTCTTCAACTAATCCTCTAGGACAGTGATACTCAACCAGCGGCCCAACGGCCTATTCTGAGTATTCCGATAATGGTCCATTGCACTAAGAAATTCAATTATTGCAGAACAACGAAAAAGTTAGCTGGAAATTCTATCAATAAGAAATTAAGTGTATCAATTTGCATTTTTTATTGTAGAATGTAAGCAAAAGGCTTTGTCATGGATGAAAGAAATTCGAAACTATCCCAGTAAAAAAGGCATAAAAATAAATATTATTTTTGTGTGTTTTTGATAGAAAGGTTAATATAGTATTAAAATAAAAGCTTAAAATGAGTTTAAATTTTTTAATCAATTTTGCTTTGTCAAATGTTGCTTTGGTCTTATATTATTTTCCCCCTTTACCCTCATTTTGCGGCCCGCGTGAAATACCTGTCACCCTTGTGTTGTCCGCTTAAAATATCTATCATGTGTATGTGGCCCTGCGGGAAAAAAGGTTGAGAACCCCTGCTCTAGGAGAAATACTTTATAGACTTTGTTTGATTGGAGAACACCTCTTTCTGTAATGGAACCACGAGCTAAAAGAAATACCATATTACTATTTAAAGTCAAATGAATTGAGTTGGGGCGAAAGAAGAGTGAGTGAATAAGAGTTATATTTTAGTCACACTATACAGCTGACCGAGGGCTATCGGCGAACAGGCCCTTAAATTTGAACCATGGTCAAGGGACAAGGACAACACCTGAGCATCTTGTGGAAACTTCCTTTTTGGTGTTGGTTGAACAAAATTGGAAAATGACGTTTCGTCAGTCGTAGAATTCCAGAAGGTTTTGGTCTACCCGATTTCTTTTTCTTTTTTTTTATTTAT
>BMAO01008257.1:0-35144 GCA_019973975.1 Trichonephila clavata | reverse complement strand
TTGCAGTTGACTTGAAAAATTTACTTCCAACTCTCCGAAGTATGGGAGCTTTGAAATTCGTAAGTATGGCAGAAAAAACAGGTATGACGGAATCTCTGCATTCACAAAACTTCACCATATTTTGCCCAATCAACAAAGCTTTAGAAAGAATTGTTAAAGAAGACGACAAACAACTAGGGTGAGTTTTTTAAAAAATAATAATAAGTCAATAATTTTATTTTAAAACTATTGATTGATCAATTTGCCACGATTACTTATTGATTGATCAATTTGCCAAAACTAGCTTGATCAAATTACCAGGCTTTTATTATATGTTTTGCTATAAGAACAACTTTTGATGTGTGTTTGAATATATATATATATATATCTTTCCTTCAAACGATAGAAAATCTATCTGGAAAAATTCATTTCATAGTATCAAATATATTCTGATGCTAAAGTTCAAAGAAAACGTATCAAATAGGATACGATTTCTTCTTAAAGTTTTTTTTTACTGTGATACATAAACAAATTTTTTATCTTGCTTTTGGACTTACTTTCTGATTTCATTTCCTTAAAGTTTGTAATACAATAAATAATATTGGAGTCCATAAACTTTTTTAGTTTTCCATATGTGAATATCTGTAAACAGAAAATGAGTTAAGGTTCCAATAATTTTTAAAAAAATTATTTGCTCAGTTTCATTTCTACAGTTTACGCATTTAAATTCTGTCCTCAGTCTCTCTGAGTAGAATACACTTGTTAATGGCATATATGTATAGCCAGCAAAACTAAACTATTTAAGAGAAAAATGTTTGAATTTTATGCAAATTTATAACTGAATGCTGAATATTAAAATTTTTGAACAACTAAGTGTTTATTGCATATAAAAATTTACATATTTAGTTATTAAACTACGAGGGTGATCAGAAAAAAGTTTACAAGCCGCAGCATTTGAAAACTACATATTGTAGCGAAATTTTATTTCCTACAAATGGTTTTACTTGTCATACAGCTGGTTTTCGGGTAGGTAGTGAAAGTTTCCAGACGGTTCAGAACGATTGAAATGGAAAGAGCTTAAGAATTGGTCTCGTTTGGTAGAGAAAGCCATGATTCGATTTTTATGGGCAAAGAATGTGTCCGCATCTGAGAGAGCAGAGCAGAATGAGCAGATAACATGTAGCGAAATGGTGTCACTCTTTTCAATCAAGCAGACAGAATGTCGAAAACTACAATATGGCAGGGAGCGGTAGGCCAAGTTCTTCAACGACAGAAATCAACTCGGCACGAATTGAAGAAATGATTCAAAATGATCGATGGGTAACTCTGATTTTTAAGGCAATGAGTGTAGCATTCCAAAGTATTTCTTCATACTTCAAAATTAGTATTATCAGTCTAAAAAGTTTTTAATGGGCTCTAAATGTAAGCTAATACTTCAAACATTAATTAGTATTTAGTGACTAAGCAGTTAAATATTATGAATATTTTATTTTAAAATTTTTCTACGCTTAGTATTTTGATTGTTATTATTTTTGTAATTTTTTACTTTAGAATGAAATTGTAGTCAAATTCGATCGTCATCGAGTGAAGAAGAAAAAAATGTTGCACAACTTACTCATGGAGCACATGGTTCCAGGATTTTATAAAATAGACGATTTCAGAGACGGTCAAGCACTTGATGCCGAAAAACCGAATTCAAAAATAAGGATTAATATGTATTACACTCCAGAAAAGGTACGATCCTGTAAATTAAGGTGCCCGACTACCCTAAAAGTGCGAATTGTGCTAAAATTGACAAATTTTTTTATGATTTTATTTCATAGGTCATCTTATTAGCTTTATCAAGAGCTAAAGCTAATAAGATAGGTCATCTTATTAGCCTTAGCCTTTTTTTATTAATAAGTGTATTACTTTCCGTTCACTAGAATAAAAAACTACAAGTGTTTTAGTAAAAGCAGATGCCAATACTATAAGCAAGATGTCATACTTTAAAATACGTTTTACTCTAAAAATGTGTGTTTTTTTTAAAATTCTCAACGGTGCCAGCGATTTCTAAAAAGGTTTAAAAATAATTAACAGAAATTTTTTGTGTATGTTTTGTATAATAGTAGAAGTGTTTTAACGTTCTACTTTATCTATCACTGTTTTATTACAAAATTTACAGTCCCTTATGTTAATATAATCACTGTTTTTTTTAAAAGTAATTTCCTATATTAACTAAGATAAACAGCTCTAGCTATTTTTTGTAAAAATTAAAATATCTCATATTCTAAAGGCCATTTGAAAAATGAATAACATAGCACAAAAATTGAGAATTTGTTCATAACTTTTGGTACAGATTAGGCCGCGTTTATGTTATTTTTTTGTAAATTTTTACCAATTTTTCCAATTTTAGTAATAATAATTTCTTTTTCTCTTCTTAATTTTAGCATATTTTTATAAAAATGTACGTAATGTGCTTTATAAAGTTGACGCAAGTAGTCGGATACCTTTAGAATTGTGCAATAAAGACATGTGTTTGACAAAATCTTAACATAAATATCTTCATTAGGCAGTCTAAACTATTCATATGAATATTTTTTTCTGTTTAAACATTTTCAATGTATTATAAAGATTGAAAAAGAAATCTGTCATAGAAATCAAATCATCATATCATCAAAAAAAACTTAGATAACTTAGTCTCAATTGAATATAAACTATTATGTATTGTCTCTTTGCCATTGTTTCACACTTGGTTGAAATAGGATCTAAAGTTTAAAATAGTGTTAAGAAATTCTCTGATGCCTTTTTGCTGTTTCGTTGTTGAAACATTTGATAATGTTTATGGAAGCATTAATGTAATATTCAAACGTCATTATTATAATATTCATATCCAAATAAAAATTTATATTAGACCTTATTAATATTTAATAATTCTTCTTACGAAATAGGATAATATAAGGTAAAAGAATTTCTAATTTTTGTTTTCTTTTCACTATCAGTTAATTTTTAGCATTGAATTTTGAAAAAAATGTCTATATTTATCCTGCATTTGTTTATTCTTTTTTTATTTAAATATTATAATGATTAGAATAAATGCTGTAACTTAAAAAGATTTATAATACTAATACTGTTGTAAAACAAATTGCAGCACTTCAAATTTTGTGATACTCTAAGAAGTATTAAAATTATAAGCTTTTTTAAATACATTTAAAATAAATAAATATGTTTTATATACCTTAAACAAATTACCATACAAATGTTAGTATACTGTAAATTATCCTTAATTTTAAATAATTTTTGTTTATGATTCTATAAAAATGTTCATAAATGTTAAAAGCAGGAAAACAATTTATACTTTATACGAAATTTAAAAACAGTTTGAAGGTTAACGAATAATGAGTACATATACAAATGATTCATAATCAACATCACAATCTCAGTTTATCACAGCTTTTTGTAAATTATACAATAATTTTTCCTGTGTAAATTTTACGTTTTAAAATAAAGCATAATTATAATGTTTCTATTAGGTAGTGACAGCTAATTGTGTTCCCATTCTGTCTGGAGACCATTTTGCAAGAAATGGATAATTCATGTTGTCCAAAAGATCTTGCCTATTCCTACTCGCACAGTGGCAGACATCATAGCTGGAGATGTACAGTTCTCTGTGCTAAAACGAAGTAAGGTATTATTCTACATAAAACAGACAAAAGTGTATCAAATAATGGCTCTTGTAATCTTTTTTGAAGGAATTTTAAGGCTACTGTACTGAACTTCAAAATATTTTGCAAATTTTATTATGTATTTAAGTTAAAATTGTTTTATGGAATAATTCTTAACCATTGAAAAATTTTCTTTCCCTTGAAAAGAATCATTAGTTAAAAACACATTTGTGAAAAGAATTTATGCATGAATGATATTCTTTTGATTTAAATGTTTTGGTTTGAATGGAACACACACAAAACATATTGATTGCTTTCTTATATCAACGAATTAATAAAAAAAAAGTTGATTATGAAATTGTTAAGCAATAAATCCATAATTTTAAGTTACTAAAAAGTTCTTTTTAAAAAAAAAGTATTTGATTTATATTTTTTGTGAAGGAATTTCTTCTATTATTTGTGTGTCTAAGAATTTTTTTAGTTACTTTAAAACAAGCAGTACATTTACTTCGCAGCTGTTGTTGTGGCCACTGCAATATCGTCTGTCTTGCATCCCAGGAAGGGAGACCTAATCAAAATAAGCCCCAGCATGATTCTTAAGGCTGCGCGCAATATAAGCACTCTATACGCAAAATAAGCCCTAATTAAAATTGTCAGCCAAATGAGTGCTAGACCTTGCCAAATGGTCAATCCAATTTTTCATATAACTCAGAAGTATATTTGATAATAAATTCTGTGTCTGATTATAATCTTCAGTATTCAATACGCCCTGTGTCGTTTTTCTGATGGAATAATTTAGAATAACCGTAAGAGAAGTGCAAAAATAAGTAGCTTTTTAGTCAAAGACAAGAAAAGAATCGTGGAAGATTCTAGGGGTGCTCCATGGAGTAAAGAAAAAGAAACGACGGAGTTTCTAGAGTTTCCGTCGAGTACAGGAAAAGAATTGTATGAGATTCTAACGGTTCCATTGGGTAAAGAATTATGAAAGCTCTCCGAGTAAGAATCTTATAACTTTCTGTGCAAAGAGAAGTTCAATAATCCAAAACGTCAATCAGAGAACAACAACTTCAGTCAACAGGTGGACGAGGTAAGGACTAAGAAGAATACGTCTAAGTCAAATCTATGAAGCTATTATTTCTAGAGCTGGAAGACATTGTTTATGAATGGACTGTTGACAAAAGATCAGAGAGAAAGCTTTGTTGCTTGTAAAGCTGATATCAATGCATCAGCCCTTATATTGGCACCATAGTTAAACTATTGCAAAATAATTCAAAGTAATAAATCACTGAATGAATAGCTTTCTTCAGCAATGTGAATTTGATCCCGATCTGCATACTCTGAAGTGACTTTATGACGATGTTTCAGAAGATGACGTGGCTGTATATTTGAAAAACCTGTAAATTAGTGTACATGAAAAATAAAACATTCCTGAAAATAAGCTCCTTGGTATCTTTTGAAGAAAAAGACTAAGGTAAAACTCGGATTTATTTTCCAGGAAACTTGGCACTTTGTTTGTTGTTCAAATTTCTGCCCAGTCAGTTTAAAAAAAAAAAATTTTTTTTAACATTTATAAACCCCGTGCACCACCGAACGTATAACACGGGGGTAAACAACACAGACAGAAGAAAGGATTACAACACAAACATCCATGCCTTCTCCGGGATTCGAACCCATTCCCTGCGGCACCGCAGTCAGCTTCACTGACCACTATACCGGATGGGCGGCGCGCAGTCAGTTTGAGAGTTAATATGAATGAATTCAACCCACAATTGCTTGTGTTCACTTTAGTTACTTGTTCGCATGAGAAAACACATTATTTTATCTTTGGAAACAATGGCAAACAATTTTAAGCAAACGTTATTATAAATTACTCACGTATAAGTACGTAGTGTACAAATAAAGTTGGCTCGTACGCAGTGTACAAATAAAAGGTTTGCTTCTATAATACTCTATTTCTCTCTTCTCTCAGCAATAATAAAAAAAAATTTCTTCAAATATTGGTTATTTTGTTTGCAACTACATTATTTAAAAGGATTTCCTAGTCATTGGATATGTTTTTAAATATAAAGAAAGCACGATTCCCCTTTTTTCTTATTTTATGTTGTAAATATGAAATGAAGTCGAGTTTTAAGAAGAAGTTTATAAAAGAAAAATTTTAATGTAATCAAAGTTCAGGAAGATTTACCATTTGTGTCTAAGAATGTTTTTTTTTCCTTTATTGATATCAAAGCTCACTTTACATGTCATTGAATGCATTACCACTATGCATTAATAACAAAATTTAAAAAAAAAAGATTATTTTTAACAAAGCCCCTTGTTTTAAATTCATGTGAATTAGCCTGTGAATAAAATAAACATTCCCAGGTAAATTTTCTTATAATCACATCCATATTTTTATGATTTGAATTCAAATCTACTAAAAGATCTTACAATAAAAGTACTGAATTATTTTTTCTCATTATTATACCTTTCAGTGTCTTAGGCACTCTTAAAATTTTATGAAATCTATTATTAAAAAATGGATTTTTAATCGTTTAATCTTTAAAGTTTATTCTTAAAATTAGATTTGAATTTTTACAGCAATCAGCTGTTTACTTATGCATACTTAACCAAATTTTAAATTCGGTGTGTTCCAGTGCTCTGTCGTGCTGGTCTGGTTCAAGCTTTAAGTAACCCGAACAAAACTTTCACAGTATTTGCACCTACAGATTCAGCGTTCTCTTATCCATTCTTGGAAAGTGAATCAAATACAAATGAACGCTGTACTGTCAGTAAGTGAGATTTCTCTACTCTGTACTTTTTAGATGTATTTTGAATTTATCATCTAAAATAATTAAACTCTCATTTACTTTAGTATATTGTTACAGGTGTTATGAAACATCACATCATAGATCATATGATCTGCTCTTCCGCCATTCCACGATTTGCAAAAAGCCTCAATATGATTGGGGAACTGTTAAGTCTTTCGAGAGATGAATATAACAAGCTGTATGTGGATGATGTTCAAATAGTCGTCAAAGATTTAGTTGGAACAAATGGCGTTGTGCATATAATTGATGGAGTATTATCCACTAGACAAGGTAATGTAACTGGAAGATATTTTTTTTATTAATTTGCTATTTGAAATTTTGTGCGATATTAATATTTAGATGTAATTACGCAACACATAATATTCGAAAACTTAAGGTTTTAAATTATGTCTATTGAAAATTCTTTTTTGAGTTTCCTTCCCTTTTCAACTTTACTTAATCCTTGCGTAGGGGCATTGGGAAGATTACTTCCCATCTACATGATCTTACAAAATACATTTGTGGGAAGCGCACACACAAAACCCTTTATAATATATTAACCTTGCTATTATAACGATGGAAAGACTAATTAATGCTTCAGTTTTGTGCTACTGCACAAAATCCAGCGATTATGACAATCAGGCAAAAAAAGATGGTACTAAAGAAGTATCTTGTCCAAAAGCAGTAGCTGTATATAAGGATATCCTGGGAGAGTCGATCGCTTAGATCAAAGAAAGATATTAAGTAGGTAGAAGATCTGTAAAATGGTGGCATTGTATCTTTTACTTTCTTACTGACCTTGCCATCAAAATAATTTCATACTGTGGCAAGTGAACAAAAGAAACAGAAGTTAGACCAGCTAACATTCCGTATAGCATTAACTCGTCAGCTAATAGACGGATATTCCTCAGGAAAGGACGTCCTGCTAGTACCAAGCAAAGAAGGGTGTAGTTACGGATGATGCGTGCTTAGCCAGTGTGGGAAATCATGTGCCAAAGATGATTTCTAACTGTAGACGATGCAGGAAATGTAGCAGAAAGGGACAAGAAAAGAGGACTCGCTGATGTTCCCTTATGCATTGCAACATGCTTTAATCCTTTCTTGGAAAATAATCACCATTCAATTTAATCTTCTTTATGACGGTGAATGGTTCCTTGGGAAGTTTTATTCCAACCCCTAAAGTTTAAATGTAAACATAAAATTTGTCAAAATAAGATGTTTCCTTAAATGCTATTGTTTAATTGTTAATTAAATATCAAAAACTGCGAGAAATTCAAAAGAGAAATAAAAAGCCAACGAAGGGGTTAACTTAAATAGTCTTCTTCTTAGTCTTTCTATTTCTTTTATTTAAGAATAATTTCTAATTAGCGTTAATATTTCATATATCTGTTAAAAAAACTGAAACATGTTCATTGTTATGTATTAGAAGCTTTAACAATTTACTTCTAATTTTTTTAAAATATCAGAATTATCAATAAAATTTGATATCTGTAACGAACATAAACAGGAAAGTGCTGTTATAAAAAGGAAGAAATATCAAAATAAGAAAGTTTCAAGTCACAGAAAAGCTATTATATAAATTTTATTTCTTAAGTTTTTAATAATTTCATTGAATAATTTTCTTTCTTTTTCTTTCTTTTAGCTAAAAGTGCAAGTGAAGTGCTCGAAGAATATGGTTTGAATGAATTTCTAAAATTACTTGAAGTAGCAAACTTGAAAAACTTTTACGATTCACTAGAAAATGTTACATTTTTCATCCATCCAATGAAGCTATACGGGTAGGGGAAATTGTTATTTTTAGCAAAGATACTTGTGGTTAAACCGGTGACCAACGACTAATAGCAAAGTTTTGCGGAGTTTATTGTTAAATTATTCGGCAAAACGAAAGCTGTAGGCAAAACAATGCAATAAGAATTGTGTGAGATAGTATTTTTCTATACTTGTCAAAAATTATGTTTTGAATTAATGCAAATTATGAAAGTTTTTTTTTATTTAACTTTAAAAGAATAAAACTTCTTAATTATTGTTTTAAAAAAAGGAGCATATATTCAGAATATAAGACGCGAGTGCGTTTTTTCTTCAAAAATTTACCCCAAATTCAAAACTTACATAAAGCCGAATAAAGAAGAAACAAGTTGTTGTAATTTTCAAACATGTCGCCATGAAAACCAAAATGTTGCCACGTGGTTAAAACAAATGGAATATTTTTCCAACCAAATTGCTGTAAAATAAAAACTGTAACGGGGTTGGTTACCTTTATATTTGATGGAACCTATCCGAAGCTAACATATTTTTTTATTTGTTTGTTATCTTGTACGATATCTGAGATAACCATGTTTTCTTCACCACTTTTTTTGTATACGGCGTGTAATCGTCGACCTATGTTTTAGGCCTTGGAGGAAAAGTTCGTTTCATGATGGCCATATGCATTCAGAAATCGCAATGATGGAATTTTGTGAACTATTTGAAAATTCGAATTCTTAAACTGACATATATATATATATATATATATATATATATAATATATATATACAATTAATTGTTAAGAATAATATACTAATTAGTAATATTTTTGATAAAAGATACTCTTGATTTTAACATTATTAAAATGCCTTTTTGGGAAAGTAACCTACATCTCTATCTAATTTTAGAAATATCATCTTAAATTTTTATAAAAAGAAATAACGATTTAGTCACAGATAATGATGTTAAGCAAAATAATTTAAGCTATTCCGCAATAATTGCTTGGAATACAACTATCCAAGTAACTTCATTTTTAAATATATTTCTAAATTATCTCTCTAATTCTCCTTTTCAAAGTTTAAGTATTATTCTTTGTTTTTTTCTCCTTCTGTTTTTATTATTTTCAATTTGTTTTAGTTTGCTTTGTTTAATTACAAAAAAAAAAACTATCCAAGTGGCGCCACTAACTTTTGCATCTGGTTTTACCAACTTAACACGTCATTTTTAACGATCATTTAGCCTATTGTTCTCATACGTACAGTTTTTCCCGCTCTCCGGTTATTTGCATTTTTTCATGTAAGTTTTTGCTTCATTATTCCTTTTCAAAATTATTTTTATTTGTATTTTGTTAGGATTCATTTCCTTTTATATTTTCTATTATTTTTATTTATTTTTCTTTTGGTTGCAAATTACACGTAGTTGGTTTTAGGCCTAACTTTTCAATATTGGTATGTTTTCCTGTTATGTATAAAATTTCTGCTGAACAGGGAAGGTAGGATCCATAAAATATATTTAACCCTAATTTTGCTGGTCCTAATTCAGCAACAGCTTTAGAAATCATAACAGGTCTTCATTTTAGTCTATTGACTCTTTTGGCTTCTTACATTTTAAAGTTCTAATTCTGTTCCATGTTATACATACGCTTAGTTAATTCTTCTATAATAGACTCTTCCATCATTTTTAAAGTGTATTTCTTTTAAATCTGGTTTAAATCTTCTAGCTTTGTTAGTGATAATATTTTGTATTATCAATTTCATTATGCCATGTATTTCTTTCATTTTATGTTACTATATATATATATATATATATATATAATGATTATTTGTGACTTTCTTTTTTCTTTTAGAATAAAAATTCCATTCAAAACACTCAAAGAGGTATAAGATTAAAATTGTTTACACATGACTAATGGAAAAAGCTAAAAAAATTGTTTTTTTTTCTTAGTTTACCTTTTTTCAAGATTAGTGGATCCGTGTATAAACTGACCCCCCTTATTTTCACCTTAAATTTATTCCAAAAATTATCGGGTTTACACGAAAATATACGATATTTTGTTTAAAATTTACGACAATTTCTGATCTTATATCACATCAGTATAAAGGTCACGTTAACGATTTTGATTATCTATTTATTTAATTGCTATCAATTGCCTATTCATGGCGATCTGAAAAGTAAATTACAAACATTTTAAATAAGAGTCTTTGAACTTTTGTTACCGGTAAAGCCAACAAATGCAGGTTAAAATAACCTTTACTTCACGTGCTTAAATTGATGATAATCATTTATATCAATAGGCTGTTCCTGCTGGACTCTTAGAATCTTTGATGAGTAACATAAACTCACTTTTCTCTGTTCTGCTGTATCATGTCGCAGATGGAACAACACAAATCAAAACTCCTGAACAAATCTTTTATTCAAAGCTTGAAAACACATCCATCAGGGCTCAAGTTCATTCATCTGTAAGTAAGTCTCTGAAATATTTTCTTTATTTCTCTGTCCTTCAAAGCCTTGAAAAAACGCGGGGGAAAAAGAAATCTTTGAAAGCTAACTAAACAAACTGCAATTGATTTTTGTGCTTAATTTGGTGGGAATGCTAATAACTGATTTTAAGCTGTGTTTGACTAATGTTAAAATAAAATTCTAGCCTTTTTTTCAGATTGAGAAAATTTTCTGTTGGTGTTGTTATTTATCCTACCAGATCGACAGTAACATCAGATTGAGGCCCACGAAATTCATCGGGGCAAGGGGGATGCTATATTATGTTTGGCAGCAAATTCGAGCCCCACTCAGGTGACAGTACGATTCCTGCCCCCCCCCCCGATTTTTAGAAGGCCGTCTGAGAGTGTCCTCCCTCCACCTTCAACCTCTCGAGAGGATTTATGGCTCGCCGAAAATTCAGAGAGCCCCACAAGCACTATACCAGGGATACTCAACTTTTCTCGATGTTTCGCATAAATATGACAGTTATTTCACGCGGGCCGCAACGTGAGTATAATGGGGGAAAACACAATAAGACTAAAGCAGCAATGGACAAAACAAAATTGATCAAAATATAAAAACTCTCACTTTTGGTTTTTATTTTAATACTTTACTAATCTTTCTAGCAAACACACGCAAAAATTGTCTTTTTTAAATGATTTTTTTACTGAATTATAGGCTAGTTTCGATTTTCTTTTATCCATGACCAAAACTCTTGTTTATATTCTATCTCTTTATCTCTTCCTTGTGACAGACAGTCCAACATTTGTCTGTCTCGACGTGCCAGTGGGCACTTAAAAAGTCTCTCTTTTCTGGAGGCAATAAGAGATTTCCTATTTGTCCTGAATGCCAGCTAAAACAGGCTTCACCTTAGTACATCTTAGACTGCCTTGAACTGGAGTGGGAAGATATCCATGATAGTCCACATCTAGTATCGGACTTCGTTAAAGTCAAATGTTTCACTGATCTGGTCTGACTTCGTCTGACCAGCCGGGAGATTAGTAACTCAACACATTCTACTATCAAAAAAATTGATGGAAACATTTATAGATTTGATTGCTTTGTTGATAGAATTTTTCCCTAAATTTTTAGTACATGTTTTTAAATAACTGAATTTTTTTAGTGTAATGGGCCATAACGGGTCCACTCAGAAAAGGCCACCGGGCCACATGCGGCCCGCAGGTTGAGTATTACTGCATTATACTTTTACAAACATTCACGCCTTTTGCGGGATTCGAACCGAGTCTATCGGCACAGCAGCCAGGATCACTAACCCGTCTAGGTGGATATCATATACAGGGGCGTAGCTACAGCCGTAAAGGCCGTAACACAATGATACAGAGCCCCAAGCTACATGTGCAACTACAGTCCCACTAATCCTCCCATATCTAAAAAAGGGTTCAGAAGGAATTTTGATACAGGGCCTCCTAAGAGCTAGCTACTTTAGTGATCATATTTTTTATGATCATACGATGGGTACGTGATCATGGTATTATGATTATATAACCATTTATCACACAACGTACTTAAAAATATTAGATGCCGTGACTGCCTACGTTGAAAATGTCGTTTTTCGACTACATAAGGCATTTTTTTTATTTCAAAATCTTATAGTTTGAACATTTTTCTTTCCAAAACAGTTTTTCTTTTTCCTTAACGCGAAATAGAAATAAAGTTATAGTGATTTTAAAAAACATCACTCTCTGCAAAAGGGAACCGGAAGTAGCATTTCGAAACCGGAAGTTGCAGAAAATTGCAATTTTTAACTCAAATACTACAGTTTCTCTCATTTTTTTAATTTATAAAATATATTTCCGTAATTTTTCTAGCGTTTCAGCCATTACTTTATTATTAGTGTAGTTATTTCTTGCTAAAAATTAGCAACAAACAGTCTGTTTACATTCTTGCTTGGACATCAAAATAATGTCACATTTTTGTAGAATATGTTCAAAGCAGACTAAAGTTCCAGGTGCTGCTTCTAATGCACATGTTTATTGCAATCATAAGGGTTCTGTGCCAAGCATGGAGACTGTCGGAGCATATCGCATATTTGAGCGATCAGAGAATCTTCGTAAATTGCAGTACACTGATTACTATGGTGATGGGGATTCCAAAGCATATGAATCCGTAAAAAGTTTGTACGCTCCTAATACAGTTAATAATTTAGAATGTATTGGTCACGTGCAGAAAAGGGTTGGGAATCATCTCAGAAAGTTAAGAAAGTCAGTGAAAGGATTGTGAAAGAAGAGAAAATTGGCGGGCAATTTTATCGACAAATTGCAAAATTATTACGGAATAGCAATTCGCAGTAATACAAAAAATTTAGCAAACATGCAAAGCGCAGTTATTGCTGCATTTTATCACTGCTATTCCAGTACTGAAAAGCCTATGCATGGTCAATGCCCAACAGGAACAGATAGTTGGTGCAAATTTCAAAAAGCAAAGGCACTTGGTAAAATATTCACCACCAAAGCCCCTGGACTCCCACAAAATATTATAAATATTGTGAAATCACATTACTTAAAACTATGTGATCAAAAACTTTAAGAAAAGTGTTTACAGGGAATGACTCAGAAAGGCTATGAGAGTTTCAATTGTGTTCTGTGGAATTTAGTTCCTAAGCAAAACTTTGTTGAACTCCAAATTTTGCAATTTGGGGCATATATAGCAATTCTACTATTTAATGAAGGTGCTAGTGGCTTATTAAAAGTGATAAATAAGCTGAGGTTAAATGTTGGTAGCTATATGATACGCGCGTATTAAAATTGTATGACTATCGACGGATAAACGACGCAGAAACACGTTCATTACCCTTTACAAAATTAAAAAGGAAAAAAAACACGAGCTCACCGAAAGAAAAAAGGGTTGCACCAGGGAGAAAAGGAAGGTGTGACATATCATCCTGTTGAATTTTAGATAATTTTGTAAAGTATGTATACCTTTTTACAGTAACATAAAACTTTAAATGCGTTTTTCTCAAAATTATGTTTTCGAAAGAAACTCCTTACGAGAATGCATGATATCTTAAGAACAAAACAAGATAATGCTTTAAAATTTTGTGTGAATGTTTTGATACTATTTTTCATGAAGGGGACCATAACTCTCTTTTGTTGTAGGTTGAATAGTTTTTCATTAAGTGTAGTTTTTAATAAGGTAAACCTTAAAAAATATCAAAATCTTCATATTATAATGTACAATTGCCTGTAATTTTTTTGTATTTTAATATTTCTCTTAGATTTTGGTTCATTTTAAGAAACACCATAGTATGTATGTTGTGTATAAAGGAAATTAAGATAACTGCATTAGAATTTTTTATACAGTGTTTCCCGTTTTAGTATAAATTTGGTAAAATTTCCTTCAAAACAACCAATTTTTCTAAAAGTACAATATTTATTTTAAAATTTTTGTGTATTTACATATTTTTTTTCTATTTTTCTTCCTAAAAACACCCAATTTGTTTCAAAAAGTTGTTTTTTTTAAAAAAAATTGGGTCCGAAGGGTAGGCAGTCACCTTTTAATAAACAAACATTTTTTCCTTTAATGCTAAGACTATTTTTAGCTTGATTTGCTTAAGTCCAAAGAGTATAAAGGAAATAAGTATATAAGTAAAGGGAATAAGTATATAAATATAGATGAAATATATAAATTAAAAAAAAATATTAATAATATATGCATATTCCCCTTTATGCTGTGAAATCAGAAATTTAGAATATAAATGGAACTTTTTTTTCATTTGGAGAAAGTGTTTTCATACAGTTTGAATATTTTAAAAAGAATATATTTTTATGTCATCTACTATGTCATTACTATGTCAACTACTTAAATATCCTGTAAATTATGAATTTTTTTTTTGCACAGTATCCTCACGCTGCACCTCAATTATTTGTTCAATGTGCTTTGGTGTTAAGTCCTGGTAATAAAATGTGCGGTGGAAATTTACATGTCATTAATAAAGTAAGTAAATTATATCTAATAATTTTCTCATAGACGTTCTTAAAATGCTATAAGTTATTGCATAGTGAAATGATTTAACTTATTTTTAACTAATATATATCAAATAATAAAGATTTATTGCACACAAAATAAATAAACCATTTAGCCTCTAATAATGTAACTCAGGGTATAATGAAAAGTATTATTTATAATTTTTACAAGACATTTTTATTTGAAATACTAGTAACTAATAAGTCTGAGACGTAAAATACTCGTACAAATAAATTCGGTAGGATTTTTTTTTATTACTTAAGAATCTATTCAAGTAAAAGAGATAATACACATATAAAGTCTTTAAATACAAATTTTAGCTATGAATACATCTGTATACACAAATCTGCTTTTAATAATTATAATAGAGAATGACTAAAAATAATCTTAAGAAAATATTTCATGAACTCCCATTTTATTAACATAGTAAGCACTATGTAATGTTCCATCACATAGAGATTCGAAATGATAACGAATTTATGACAAACAGTTTTACTAGCATTTTGCATCAACATTGCATTGTAAGTAATTTTTTTTTTATATTTTTGTATACAAAAAAAAAAAAAAAACTTTAAAGAAGAGATGTTTGTAGCATAGAAGATCACGAAGAAAATATTTAACCGCAATAACGTAATTTTCAAACTCAAAAGTGTCTATTATCTTGCTGTATATGATATTCTACATTTAACTTCCTACTAGCCCTAAAACTTAAAATTTTGTAATTGTGTGTGTGTGAGCGATGATTTTTATTCCATTTGCAAAACTAGTTCCATTATTATATTTATTACTAATATTATTTAAAGTCCACTTTACGCAGCATTTTTCCTATTTCCCTCACATTAAGAAAGACTGAGTTAATTATTTTTTTTAAAAAAATAACTGGTCGTACAGTTATTAACTTTTATGTGCATTTATTGGATTATTATCCTTATTTTAATAAGAGAATTTTCAAAATTTTTTGTAGGTATTTTAAAAATTTTTGGGGGCATAACATGGGAAAAACTTTTAAATAATTAAATTAATGTGTATTTTATCCTGAAAATTTCTTTAAATAATTTATTCGAGTAAAATAAAATCTCTCATTAAAGTACCTATTTATATAGTATTACTATGTGTGTAAAGTTTCACAGTTCAAGATGAATAGAATTTTCAAAACTGTTTCTTTTGTATTGTAATTTGCACTTTGGAGAAATTGCAATTTACATTTAACACTTTTACCTTAAAATAATATATACTACAGCCATATTTTGGAAAGTTAAAACACTTAAAAGTAATAATTTAGAATTTATTAGAAGCAGCAGAAGTCATAGTTTATTTTCCAAAAAAAATCGAAAAATCAATTTTTTCACTGATTTTTCTGAAGTGATTCTCTTATGCAACAAAAGTTTTGTAAGAGACTGCATAACCATCAGTTATAAACATTTGCTGCATTATTAATTAATTCGTATAATCTAATCCTACTAATTTTTGTTTAATTTTCTCGAAGTTGCTGCTGCCACCTAAACTGTCAATAGTGGAAGTTCTGGAAGGTCTTGAAGAATTCTCAACTCTAGTGCTTCTTTTGCGGGCGACAGGCCTGGAGAGGAGATTGAGGAATGTTGATATTCAACACACATTGCTAGCACCCACCGATGATGCTTTCCACCAGATGGGGCAAGAGACGCTTTTTAAGCTACTGGAAGACTTACCATTGGCCTCAGATTTGATCAAAATGCATATTTTATCCGGTGAGTCATCTTTATTGAAAATTCTAAAATAGAGAAGTGTAGAATTGACGTTAAAGAAACGTGCAGTTTTCCATACTATAGAAAGGTTGACTTTCTGTAGGAATGCGAAATCACAAAGAATAAATTTGTAAATTTAATTAGCATTTTTCTTTCTTTTTATATTTTTCATATGTTACATGATGTTCAGTTGCAATTAAACTTCTCATGCATCAGGTATTTATTTTCATACTGCTTACTTTTAAGTTCGTTTGGGGGCATTAAGACGAAATGTTTAAAATATGTACTATATTTTATGTACTGAAAATGCATGTAGACTTTTAAAATTTTCTCGGACTAAAGTAGGAAGCAATGAAATAAAATCGGACAGTATATTTTATTTTTTAAAGTTAGCTTACTATAGTCAGAATTTTTTTTAAAAATGATTTTTTTAATGCATCTAAGTACCTTGATTAAAGCCTTAGACTAACCTACTGTGGCTTAATAATAATAAAAAATATTTTAATGCCTTTTTATGACGTAGTAAAGATTCTTTCTTGAATTTTAAAGTATCATAGAAAAAACAAATTTTGCATGGTACATTTGAGTATAGGTAATTATAAAAATAATAGGAGTACCAGAAAGGAATACAAAAAAAATTATTAATTAGATATAGAGTTAATTTCTATGATCTGTATGCGTTGAGAAATGGAATTCTATAAATTCTGTTTGGTAGATAATTTTATTACAGAAAAAAGCAGTATATCTTTATCTTCTAAAATTAACAAAATATGTAAAAATCAAATATTTCATAAGTTTATGCTTTTTTGAAAGAAAATGTAGCTTCTAATATTTAAAACATTTATCTCTCCAATAAATCCATATCGTAACCTTTTCAAACAGTCATAATTTATTTCACATACTTACAAAAAATTATTGCAATGTATAAAAATGCTTTGTTTTTCCGTACAAAACCCATGTACTTTTTTTTTTGCTCAAAAATAATTTGAATTAGACCGATTTAAATTACTTTTTAGTACATTTTTGATTGATTCTCATTTCTAATTAACTTTATTAAATCTTTGAAGTTTTATTTTGCGATATGTAGTTTCTTATTACTTAAAAATATATTTTACCAAGAATTGTATCATATATCTCGGAATACAGGCAACAACTTATCTTTCAAAATCAAATAGAATTTCCTTCTTCTTATCTAAGATGGAAATTCCCAGAAATACGAAAGATCTGTGGATATTTGGGTAAAAGAATATCTTTTAAAATATTTCTGATACAAATAAAAGAATACATTTTATTTTTTTACTAGCTGTATAGGTTTCAGAAATTTTCCGGTGAATATTTGAAAGCACTTTTTTTGTTGAAAATTTGCTTTTATATATATTTTTGAAATATAAAAAAAATGACAAGTGGAAAAAATTCTTTTTTTTACCCCTATGTTACTAGACAGAAATAAAATTTGATGAAGAAAATACAATTAAAAATAATGTGTAAAATTTTGTTATAAAACTTATTATTTTATAAAAAAAAAATCTAAATCATCAGAATTCATGAGAATTAAATAGAGTAATTTGCTTACTTCGTCATTACAAAGAAAATCACAGTAATAAATTTCCGCGAATAATTTTGCAAAAATATACTCTTTTAAGAAATCAGACACATATTATACGTAAAATTTTTTTTCTAAAAATATCAAGACAATATGTAGCAGTCAAATTTTTTTTTTTTAAAGAAGAGAAAAAAAAATGGAAAATTATATGTAAAATTAATACATTGCTCTAAGACACAATTAAATAATATGAAAAAAAGTTAAATGCTAGTGACATCTATGATTAAACAAAACAAATAATAAATATTAGAAAGCAGATTAAATCAAAAACTAAACTTTACAGTAGAAATACTTTTTAAAAAAATGGTACAAAACTTTTATTTTATTTATATTATGGGTGTCTACACTATGACCGTTTAAGAGCCACATTACAAAAAAAAAAAAAAAAAAAATGCTGGGCAACGCATACAAAATTTTTGTAACAAATTGAAACAAAAATTAACTCCATGTAGTTTTATTAAAATAAAATAACTTCTTTTTGTTCTAATTTTTTTAAAAATTTGAATTAGACATGTGTAGGTACGTATTTTTTTAAAATTTGTAAACGTTTCATTAAATTTAGTTTAGATATCATTAAAATAGAAGAAATTAAAACAAATGAGAGATGAATTTGCTTTTGTTGAATAAGGAAATCGATATCGGGTTCAATAGACAAGGTTGCAATTCTTAATTCCTTTTCAAGATGTATGTCAGTGATCTTTGTCCTACTTTTTTTTTTGTATACTTCTTTCTTGAAAATAATTGTTCACAAATATAGATACTGGCAAAAGCTGAAGACATTAATAAAACATGATTGTGAAAATTATGACATTTATCGAGGGATATGTAATCTATAGAATTCCAGTAAAGAAACATTCCGAAATTTTTCTTTCAATTGAATGTTACATTGCAGTTCAATGAATTCCATTTGTAGATTATTATTTTTTTTAAATAAATTTATTTGCAAAACTCCTCATGCTCCACATTGTATAAAATGAGGCTTACAGACGTAAGTGGCACACACACACACAACATCATTATAAAATTTAAAATAAAATTAAGAATACATTTAAGAGGCAAATATAAAACAAAAGGAAGATTTGTAGATTAAAACTAATTTATTTATTAATAGAGAAAATGGGGCAGAAAAAACGTTGAAGTTCTTTTCATTTTTTGAAAAATAAAGAATTCTTCTAAAAATTCGCAGTCGCTTTGATACATATATAATTCGAAACGTAAACTCTCATAGCATACTAATAAGTTTTTATTAAAATTTTTATTTCAAAATAAATGCTAATGAAACGTTTATATTTGAAAAATATAGCAAATATTTATTTTTTTAATAAAAATGTGTAAATTTAAATATTTTCATAATTTGTGTTTGAGGCGCACTTTAGACAGGTGTGCTTTACATGAATATAGTTTATATTTAAATATTTAAAAAAGGATCGAATTATAATAGTGACCCAATAATAAGTCAACTATTGGTAACGAAATTTTCAAAAATTAAGTTCATGTTCGTTAAGTTCACGTTAAGATAAAAAAATCATTCGTAGAATGCTGTTTGCTTAGTTACATTTTAGATAGTCATTCTTCAATAGTTTGTTAATTGTCTTCATAATTATTGATTTCCCTTTACTTAAGAAAGTAATTAAAATCAAAATAAGTAGATCAAAAGTGTATCTTAGCTTTAAATCACAGTAATGAAATAAACTTTCGTTCTTAGCATCATAAAAAGGTAAAAAGATAATATTTGATGAATAATTTCCGGCATAGCGGAATTTTACCTTAAATATGATTGTGGAGCAACAAAATGAATGAAATGATTACGAGAAAATCTGTAATACTCTAAAAGTAAGAGCAAAACAGTGTTAAAAAAATGTTTGAAAGATCGAAATTGTGCACTCTGTTTTAGATGAAATAAAAGAAATTAATATCTTTTAAATGGTGACCAGAATTGCAAATTGTTGGGCACTGTCAAAGTCTTTAAAATGACTAGTAAATAATATTTAATAATATAGGAAGAAAATATAGCATTCCCTCTTCTTTGTTATAATCAAGAATTTAACAACGAAGAATTCAACTTGGAGAATTTGACACTTGATGAGACTGAACAATCAGTTCATATTACGCCCAACATCTTGGCATTGCTACAAGTACATTCTCTAACGTTAATTGATTCTGAAATACTAGGGAAGGCCAAAATCTTGAAGCATTTTGAGGAGTGAAACAAGGGTCGAATTTCCTGGACCATAATCTCGATTGCAGTAAAAAAGAAATAATCTTTAAATAATTATAGTTACAAAGTTTAGCCAATTTCGGCTGATTAGGTCTGTTTTATTTGTAAGTTTTCAGTGAATTTTATTTAGTGTACTTCTATGTTATTGATAAATTAATTTTTTCAATTCCTACTATTAGTTCATATTCTTTATTTATCTTGTTCAAATTTTCAATCGTTAATAAAATGCATTTTAAAGCACTCAATTAAGCTGAAATTTTAGATACACGCTTATTTTGAATGACAATACAGTATATTAATTTTTATTAACAAATATTAATTAATTAAAAACTAATTATTTAAAGAATTACAAATACAGATACGTTGGCATTATTTCTGGCGACTTAGCGAACATGTTGGCGACTTGTGTCAAAACTTGAAAAGGTTTTTTCTCCCATTTTAAAATGCTCATTTAAGCTGAAAAACTCTATACATCATTGCTTTGGGTAGCAATACGATAATTTAAGTATAATTAATTAAAATTAGGCGATTGAAATTAATTTTTTATATAATTACAGATACAGCCACGTTGGGTTCATTTTTAGCGACTTGGGTCAAACATTAAAATATTTTTTCAAAGCATTCAGTTGAACTGAAATTTTATATACACGATTGTTTTGGATGACAGTACAATACTTTAATGATAATTAATAAAAATTAATTGCCCCTTAATACTGTGATTCTGTCATATGTGTATACATATTTATATTTATTGTAACTATTTAATAAAAAGTAACTAAAATATTTTTGTTGTTGATCTAAGTAGGAATTGACTTAATTTTTTAACATTAACTTGTTTAGTGGCAGTAAAACGCAAAATTATTCCTTTGGTAGAGGATCAAAGTTTGTAAATTTTCGTGAGAGAAGTTGTAAGTGAAACAAGCTTACTGAGGTATTCAAGAGCTTTTTATATGCATGCGCGTACGGAGGAAGGAGCGGGGCAGATATCCCGGTAATGCTCATTATCGAAATTGTCGAGCTCCTTTTTTAATATATATTTTTTAATAATATTTAAATATTGTTTTGCTCAAAGTAACATTTTCCCTTTCTATAAAACTGAGTGCTATTGAAGATATCGTTACGTCACTCAATGAAGGAACAATCATTGAAAATATCATTATGTTGGAAATTAAACTTACAAGCTCTTAAAAAAAATTTCGATACCACCGTAAGCGCTTTCAAGTTTACACTAATATTGAAAATTGGAATCAATTGTTCTTTCATATAAAAGTCATTCCAGTACTCTTATTTTATTAAATCTTGAACATATCATGTAAAACGGAATGCGTTTTTGCATCTTCTATTGGGGATGCAAGCATACCTCTTATCCATTCATGAATATTCCCGATATCATTTATGAAAATAAGTAAACATTGCCGCAAATTACTTCGAGGAGCATCTTTCCCATAGTAGTATTTTTACCAGTCAATTGGACTTTAAATGCTTAAGAACTCTTTGTAATAATTTCACTGATTCTTAATAAACTTTATTAATGGAGAAACAATTTAATATTGAAATAACTGTCATCAACTTGTCAGATGCTTAAATGTATATGTAAATACAGTTGAATTTTTTCATTAGGTAATTTTAAAGGAAAAAAAGAGACAGGGGCATAGTTATTTTTTCGTAGGCATAGCAGTTTTGCAACGAATAGATCAGCGGTTCTTAATTTTGGATCATCGTGGACCCCCTTAATGTATCTGTCGTACATCGTGGACCCCCTAGATTTAGTGAACCCTCTTCCTGACTCCCAACACATGGTTGAATAATTCTGAGACTGCCTCTGTTATTTATCTTACACACACACACACACACACACACACACACACACACACACACACACACACACACACACACACACACACACACAACAACAACCAACAACAACCAAACATGGAAACATGTTGCAAACATCGAAAAAACTGAATGTTCTTGATCGAAATATATGTTCAAGTAAAGGGGTAATTTAGTGATTTAGTGTAAGATTGCACATTTTTAATTTTTCCATGAAAAGCCCTTTTCAGTCTGTAAAAGAGGGAAATCTTAATATTAAATGAGAGTTGTTAGGGGAACCCCCTTTAGAAAGGGACTGGGAACCCTAGGGGGTCCACGGACCACAATTTAAGAACCGCTGGAATAGGTCGAAACGGTGTAAGCTGATTGAGGCAACCTTGATTGGTAACCGTCTGTCTGGAGGGAAGAAGATAACATTTATTTAATAATATACAGAGGGAGAAGTGTGAAAAACCGCGATTTCCCAGTCTCCTGGTCTAGGGTGCTGAAATTTATAAATTATGTCCTGAGCGGCACAATCTCGAACACATGTTTTTCGTGTAAATCAGATGTGCAAATCGCAAATAAATAATTTTTTGATACCATAATAAAATTTCTTTTTTCACAGGTACTGCTTGTTGTTCTCAGCTGAAAGGTGACTTGCTGGCAGGTCGTCGTCAGATACGAGCCGTTGATGGATCCCTCCTGAAATTGGATCGCTACAGGGAAGGTGCCATGAGGATTGGTGGCGCCCATATAGTGGATTGTGACATCATGGCGTCCAATGGTGTCATCCACATGACAGACGCTATTGTGAGACAAGAAGACCTGGTTATGAGAACTGGAGGTCATTCAGAAAATCTTCTCCTAAGGATTTAAAATACTTACATTACGACTTGCATCAGTTAAGTTTTACGGGTGAACGAATAGTAATAAAATATAGTCAATGTAACTTATGAAGACGCTTAACCACCACGGAAGGGAAGTTGAAAGTACTAACATGTCTAAGAGAAAGAAAAGACATTGTGGAAAACGTTTCAAAGAAAGTGCATTTAAATGTATAATTTATGTAAAATATTTATACTATATATTTGTAAAAAAAGATAATGTGTGTAATTTCATTTGAAAAGTTCTTAGTGTTTCTTTTGAAATATTGAAAATAAATGTACTTTAATAAATTGTATTCATTTTTTTAAAATTCCTGTTACGAACTATCGATATTAAATTTGTTTGCGAAAATATGCCATTCGGCCGAAAACATCAGCGGTGTAAATATGTAGTAGTAATTGCATTCATACGATTTAAAATTTATTTTTCTCCTAATATCTTCGTATAAAGTAAAGTTGAATTATATTCTCATTCTATATTTTCTATGCATATTTAACGAGATAAATTTTTCAAATTGATTTTTATATTGCGCATTTATTCCGATTCTATTTAAAAAAATTCATTTAGTTCCTTTGTGTATATTTATGACTTAATAAATATGATATAATACTTTGCAAAAGACTTATTTTTTCAGTCATATTATTGTCAAAGAAAGTGCAACAAAATGAAAATTTAATGAATTTAGTTAGTGAAATTGAATATGAGTTGTTCCTCCATCTACGATTGTAACAACAAGGTGATGAAAACCAGCATCTTCAATGCTACATTTGGTATTTTGAATTGATTCAAATGTTGAAAACAAAATCATTTCAATGTTTTTTTACATGGTTTCTTTCGTTTATATATTTAATTTATCCAGAAATTAACATCACATTTTAACATAAAAGCTGGAAATAATTTATAATTGCAATAAAGTTGATAGATTGAAAACGTTTATTAAAAATATTGGAGATTATAAATGAAATTAGCTCCTGTGCTTTCTGGTTTACTGTTTCCGAAAAAATAAAATTTAATTTCAAAGAGGTTGATTGGAACTAATATTAGGCGAACGAAGGTGATAAAGAAGGAAAACTCGATTTTATAAAGATAATACATACGCTACCTAATTTTTTTTCGAAAGAAACGTTCAATTTGATGAATCTCTGTACTTTCAAAGGAGAAAAACGATTTACTTATTCATGTATTTAGACACTCACTTTCTGATCACAAGATATTTGGAACAAAAAGACTTCCCGATTTGAAATTTGGTAAGCATGCTTCTTTTGTTGAGTGTTGATCTGCTAAGAAAGGGTTTTGCAAAAGTCAACTTTGGGGAAGGGAGAAATTACGGGAAGGTAAAAGATCGTTACATTTCGGTTTTAGAGATTTCGTTTTAGAATAAGAATATTTTTCAATACAATCGAACGCTTAATGCTTGAACTTCGGTATCAATAATTTAGTATCAGTTTATAAGTGTACACTATCATGAAATACCCAGCAAAGAAGGTGGATAACGGATAGTATAATATTTTTTACTTTACAAATGTCACACACTACAATAGCACCTATGCTATTAGTGCACGTGCTCTCCAATATTTTTCGACAGTAGAATTAAGACTAATTGGTACAGGACAAACGAGCAAATGTTCAGCTTTCAGGCTAGTATAATATATAATTTTCCTAAGAGCCAACTGATTATAAACACAGAAACTTAATTTAGATTTTTTTTATTATTATTAATTAAGCTTAGTTTAGTTAACTTTTAGTTAATTCAATTTTATTGCGTAAATATTGGACCGAAAATATGTATTTGGTAAAACAAAACGAAATGTAAACGGAATTAGACGATTTTTAACCGAATACAATGGTAAAATTAGTTATTACTGACAAATTTCCTCTTAGAAAAATTATTTAAAAATTATCATTAAGAATATTCATTACTATTTCTTGGATTGACCCAAAAGTAATTTAATTTATCCAATCATTTCTATCAGGATAACTTATTGGTACAGGGTGGGGTAAATAACAATGGCTCGGAGAGCAGAGGTCCAGGTTACAAAGAAATGTGGCAAAGTAAAGGAGATAGCTCGCTAACCTGCTTATAACAAATGTTGAAAAAGACCACCATTTATCTTTTGACAACTCTGAGTGCTGGTCATCAAGTTACGGAAGGCAGATCAAAGCTATATTGCTGCAATCTCATCAGAAATGCTCTGATGCAGTTCTTGAAGACTAGGAGGGTTATATATATATATATATATATATATTTCAGCTTTCCTTATACTTTAGAGTTACCCACAAAATGTAATCGCCCACTGATAGATTATGTGACCTGGGTGGTCATATAGTACCGAGACCAGACTGCTCACAACTCTGTCGGGAATTAAGACATTGTAAATGTGATTCATGATTCAGCGGCATGTATGGGCAATTGCACCATCCAGGTGGTAGTAACTGTAAATCTTTTCATTCTCAATTAATGCTGCCACAAATGGATTCAAAACGTTGTGAACGTTATGCTCCGAATTTACCGTCTGATGAAAGAAAATGAGACCAATAGTGCGGCGTGCAGGCACTGCCCACCAACTTTCTGATCATGTAATAATGTATGGTGGAAGTTGCCCGCATTCTCCGCTGCCTAGAACCCTTCATTCTTTGAGTTGACATAACCCTTCCGGTGAAACCCGGCTTCTAATCAGAAATAAAAAAAGATCCAAGCCATTCACTTTTATCTTAATATACAAATTGGTCTACGCGTCCCATCTACGTCCAATCGTGTTCACTCTTCCCTGCTGTTTTTATTTCTCCCACCCTGTATTAGAAGGATAAGAAATGTAACTATATGAATTATTTACTATTTTATCACATTTAGTTTTAAATACCCAATTATTTACTTTTTTTATTCATTTATATCTAGAATTATAGGCATTTTTGGATGGTTATAGCTATTACGGGTGTGATGATTTTCGACTGGTTTATGAAATAAAAGTTTTGTTAATATGGTTTCCTTATCTCAAATTAATTTATAAAGTTTGAAGACAAGAATAAAAATACGATTTTCAAGCTGCGTCATCGTTTTTTCCTTTTTTGATGAAATCAGGAAAGTCAGGAACATTTTATTTTATGAAAAAAGTATTATTTGCACTTATTTGAAGCATTAAATGAATGGAAAATATTTCATCAAACGGTAAAGGATATAAGAGGAAACCTTAGTAAAATTTCTTAACTGTATTATTAACAAGTGTTCAGAAATATCTCGTTTATTGGGGTTGAAAATCATTCAGTCAACCATAGAATTTGCATCCTATGAATTTAATGTATTGAGCTATAAATTAAAGTTGTTAAGCTCTGTTCATAAGTTCTACATCTAAAGATTCTTACATAGAAAGTTTACGAATGCGAAATTATTCAATTGGAATGTATAGTTATTCATGTACTGATGATATGAAACTTGTGCTCCTTTTAACGGTTGAATATAAATTATAAAAATATGCTTCATTGAAATGCTTTTTGAATTTAATATATGGCTTGCCTAATTTCTCCTTTCAAACTCTCTTTTTTGTCATTAGTGCATAAATACGGAATTTTTAACGGCATATTCTAATCACCCTCCCAATGTTTATTCGGGCTCCCAGAACCACTTTATTTTCAGTTTGGCAGTATATTTCACGTAACCCTACTACTTTCACTTACTACTAACAATAGGAATCTTCTAGCACTTAAATCAATTCGCGTTTTAGTTGTTTCTAGTTTAAATATTAAATACGATTGACCATATTCATAAAGACCATATTCTAAAAGACATTTAGCTACTTGATTTTGAAATTTATTTGGAGATGATTCTGAGAGATGCAGACAGAATGAGACATTAAACAAAGAGAAAGAGATATTAATGAAAAATTAAAAGGTTAACCTTTACAGGACTATAAAGTTACTAAGAATAAATATTGGTATGTAACTGTTTATTTTAGTTTGATTAGACATAAATAAATAAAAATCCTAAAAATATATGACAATGTGTAGGGTTTTTAAAAATTTTTAAGAATAGAATAGATTTATTCCCGTAGAATGATTTGTCATTATCAGGCATTTGTTTTCATTTGTTCAAATGCCCTTTATTATTGCACACAATTATTTACTGAAAAACATAAAACACATGTGAGAAAACACAGTAATAATTTATTACACGTCACACACAATAAACTGAAATGATAATAGCCTGTTAATGTTTTATCATTGGCGCCAATTGATTTGGTAGTTTTTTCTAAGCCTTCTCGTTTATGAAATGGCATTTGGGATAACCCTTTAAGACCCAATTCGCACGATCGTGCAGGTTTGTTTGGGTTAGATATTCTTTAAGATCCGAAATATTTTTATCTTTGTATATTACATTCTTCTGGTTCATAACACTATACTGACCCCAATGTGACCCCGGAAAAAATAATAAAACTGTGTCTTAAAGGATACATTTATGTTTTGACATTCTGTATAAAAAATGTCAATTCAATACGACAATCAACAGTTTTAAAATGGGGAAAATCTTTCCCTAGTCGTGAAAGGGTTAAAAGTAAAAATAAATGAGACGGAATTACAGGGATTGTATTTCAAAAACAAAATGAAAAAGTTTTGATTTGTCTCTTTCCATGAATATTTACATGTGTTTTTTATAATACTTACTGAATTTTTTTTCAAAGTATTCAAAATTTCGAGAACTAAAATTCCACTTATTGCTTCTCACGTAATGAATTTATTGCATTCATTTGGCTTGCGAGATCAAATTGTACTTGTAAAAATATTGAAACACGCTACGTGTGTTGTTTTGCCTTCGACAGCGTTCTCCTTGTTGGAAAATTGAGTTTGAAAGGCAAAGTTTGTTTCCCAGCATGAACTTGAATAAGAAAGAGGCAACCACAGAATATATGACCAGGGTTACCAGATTGACAACTTTATTCATGATAACTTTCTTGATGATATCGCCAAGGAACCTTTGAGAAGGCTTGAGAATCGACCTCTCTAGAAATTTACATAAACTATATTTACGTTGGTAGAGTTCAGAAAAGAGTATGTTAAGATCATAATGTGCTTGTTTCTTGTATGCGATAAGTGAGAGATATACTTTTTCTGTTTGAATTCTTGCTAGTGGAACTGTTCTAGAAAGCAATTTCTGGAACCTAATAAGGTTTGTTTATAACGAGAATGCATTATTGTTAGTAATCTATTATAATATTTCTTTGTGTATATACGTCCATTAATATAATTTTGTTATTATTTAAAAATTGGATTCGTCGGCTGTTTTTCCTCCATTTAAACTTGCAACAGTATATTTCAATTTCATCTTCCCCTATGTAATATTATACATACCGTACGTGAAAGGAAATTCTAAATAACTTATAGTTAAACACAACATTCTTTGAATTTCCACTTATTAAGTTAAGTGTAATAAACAAAAGAAATATGAGATATGCAAATATTTTCATCAACTTGATAAAAGTTTATTTCACATGTCCTATTCTATTCCCTACCAACCTGCTTAAGAATTATCTATTTCACTCTTCATCATCAGCATCTTTGAAATGAATAATTTTCGAAGATAGTATCTTAATCCTTTTACAGTCTATTTTTAGTTTGCTATTTGGTATTAGTTATTCCCTCGCTTTCCGGGTGCAGATTAATTTATTCCTCCCTTTTCGAAGAGTAGATTATTCAACATTCTATTTCCTCTCGGGCTTAAAATGAACCCTATTTGCTTCGCTTCGACGAAAATCATTTTCCGAAGGAAACTGTTTCACAATTTACAGTCAGATATGTTTAATTCTTTGAATAAAGAACATAATTTTATATTCGAGATCAGTTTAAATAAAATAATTTTTATCGATTCAAACTTTAAATATATTTATTTAAAGTAAAATTTTTTTAAATGGGAACATAGATCTCTAAGCATTTTTTATTAAGATCTAAGCATTTTTTATTAAAGTAAAAATGCACAGAAAAATCTTATGCTTGTAAAAAATGACCAAATGCGCATTTTTACGAAAATCAGATAAGAATTTTTAAAAGGGGTCTCAGGGGTGTTAATTTTGCCTCGAATATAAACAATTTTATAATTCATTGAAATAGATTTTGAATAGATATAATTCTTTGAAATTAAAATTATTCGAATCTTTTACACATTATTTATAAAGACATAAGGTTTAAAAAAATACAAAATGTTTAAAATATAATTAATAATTTTAAACACTATAAGCATATGGAATTAAGGAGCATTTCTGTAATAATTTCTGTAGTAATATTTCTGTAGTAATTTCTGTAGTAATATTTCTGTAATAATTTCTGTAATAATATTTCTGTAATAATTTCTGTAATAAATACTAAGTAATTTTAACGTTGCTCATGCTATTTTCTAAAACAGTAGCCTTTGATGTATGAAACTTAGTAGAATTATAAAATGTATCATACTCTTTAAACCCTACCTAATTTTAGTATTATATTTCTTTTGTACTTCAATATATTTGAAAAATATTAAAATTTTTTAAAAAAATTCAAAAAGGTAATTTTTAAAATTAAAAAAATATATATAATTTATAATTCTATTTATATAAAAAGGGCTAAAATGTAATAATGATACATTAAGTTAAAAAAATCAATTATTGCTAGTAATTAGAGCTATTGTTTTAGAAAATATCACGCACAACGTAAAACCTAATTAATATGTCTTATAGAAATGTTTCTTAATTTCATATGCTTATAATTTTTTAAATTATGATTATATTTTGAACATTTTAAACTTTTTGAAGCCTCACTCCTCTAGATAGAATGTGCAAAATATTCGATTTATTTAATTTTAATTTCAAGGAATTATATCTATTTGAAAATTGTTTATATTTTCAGCCCTAGAGACTAAGTTAACACCGCTCAGACCCCAAGAAAGTGAGTGAGTATGAGTCTACATTTCCATCAAGCTATAAAGCGACACAAGGGCTATTGGCGAAGAACATTGTAATTTTCAACCATTGGCATGTGGCGAGGACATTACTTGAGCTTCCAAGTAATGTCCTCGTATAGCCCTATTATAGTCCTATGTATAGCCCTATATTATCATAAAACACTCTGAGAGGCCGGTGGGTAACGTAAAGTATTTGAGTGTTTAACACCCTTTTATAAGCTTCACTTGTACATAATAAAATCTTTGAGTTGAATTTTTACCCACTTTAAAAGGTCAGATTAATTCGAAATTTTGCACACTTGTCCAGAATCAATGACAATACAATAATTTTATAATTTTGTTCCATTGTCCTGATCAGGATCATCAGGACTAACGATTTCCCATTTTCAGATTTCATCCCGCATCTGGCGAGTAATTCCACATCCCATTTCCAGATTTGGCGACAAAATGGTTAAGTTCAACTTAGTTCGAATAACTAAAAAAGGGTGTTCTTTAGCTTTTTTTAACCTGTATTTTTTTTATTTTGGAAAGAGATAAATATTTTAATGCTTAAAATTTTCTTTGTACAAGTTATATTAATATATTATTGACTCCTAAATAAGAGATTCCCTTCACTTAAATTTGAATAAATGAAGAAGTCTTTTGACTAGTTAAGGTTTTAGCACTTTCATTTAGAAAATTGTGTTAGAAAATTCTAAAAATAATTTTTTTTTCAATGAACACAGAAAATTTATAACAGATTCTGAGGAATTTTATACTGTATATAATTATTCACATAAAATACCTAAAAAAACACGAAACACGTGCTCACCAAAATAAAATTTTAATTATTAAAAAGAAGATATGTCCTTTTTCGGCAAAGCTTTAACAATGTTACAATGAAACCATAACAGAAAAATGAACGGCATTTTTACGCATCGTTATACTAAATTCTGGAACATTCTTAGGAGAAAAAATATCTCATAAAACAACGGTAAACGACAAGAACGATGTATTATTTCAAAGAAATTTCTGCGTATGTAGACATTCCCTTGTAAAACTTCCAATAATGTCACATCAAATTATTGCCGTAAATTGTCTACACATCAACCACTAGCCATCCTAACTTCTGAAGCTTCGTTTCTTTTGTCTGTGTCGTTCCGTTTGTATCCGAAAAGCCATCCGGATTCCAGTTACCCATTGTTTTATTGGAATAATTAATCATTTCTCTATTTCTTGTGAGGCCATCTGCATTTAGATTTATTTATAATTCTGTTACAGTGCATTGCATGCGATATGCGTAATAATTCCTTACTGCCATATTTGGCTATTTTTCGCCAATTGTGGGGGTTGTTTTGCATCTCATACATGATTTCCCTACAGGGATTATTTGAGAGAGACAGATTCTGTGAATTCTGAAGTCTTACCATTTAATGAAAACGAATATTTAAGTGGGATTTACATGAAATAATTTTAATATAATCTGAAATTAGGTAAGGAAAGCGAATAAATATCATTTTAAAAGATGGCCATTTCTAAATAAAGATTTAATGGAAAAAATACCTCTTCTCTATATCATAAAAAGTTTTTAGTGATGCTGTAATGATTTTACTCATGCATAATGTATAGTTAGTAAAAATAGATTTAACTGATTGAAATTGAATTTAACTGAAGAGGAGTCCAAGAAGGAATTTTGCGAAAAAGAGAACCAATGAAGAAGTGTACGAAAGACAGAAATTTTTAAAGAAGAGATTAATCGAAAATTAGGACTCTCTACATAATACACATGTAAGTTAAAGTTTTACAATGTGATCAGTGAATATGAACAGTTGTGTAATTTGTACAATGGGGGTGGGTTGTCCGCTGTTCGGCAGATAGGTCTCCCCTCCCCTAATTTTATTTTAAAAAAATTTTCATCTCAAGCAAAGCTGATAAAATGTAACTTAAAGTAAGGTTACTGGAACTCCTTTTTGCAATAAACAATAAGTAACAAATAAGTAACTAAAATGAATATAAGTGATATATTTCTAGAAAAAGAATAGCTTAAAAAGGGATTAAATAGAAAAAAAAGAGATAAAATTGCTTATGATATATTCAAACTTTAAAGAATATAATCTTTCAATCATTTTGCTTTCCGGACATTTTATAAATCTTTTTAATGTAAAATAATCTTCAACTTGGTAAGTAGTTTTATCTTGTTATACATAACAAAATTTTAAATAAAACACATTTTAATGATAGATTGAAAAATCAAATTACATTTTGGAAACTTACAGGGCTTTCTTTAAGAATAAAGTATTCTGAATACTGCATTGATCCGGACAGATAATGAAGCGAGAGAGAGTGGAGAAATTTATATTTACTACATAAAACCGGAAGCTTTGCCAATCTAGATTAAAAGTCATTAAGAGGGAATTAAAATAATTTAAGAACAATATTGGAGATGATATACTCAATATTTAAATAAATAATACGTCTTCAGATAATTTATTCATTGCACATATATTTTCATTGAGTAAAATAAAATATTAAATAAATAAAGCGATTTACTTCTATTTCCATATTAATTCTTTCAAAAATATTTTAAAAGGAAAAACAATACAAAGCACTTAAAAACAATCATAATTGATTAAAATGATATTATTCAATGAAGATAATATAAAGTTAGTTAATAAAATGTATATATATATATACAAATTTTGCAAATATTCATTTTTCTACTCTTGTACGATTTCAATCATGGATTGTTCAAAAAAAAATATGAGGACTAAATTTACATTAACCAGTTACTAGTTTAAATTTTGTGAATCTTAAACTAGACGCAAGTATGGAAAATATTTTTTTACACATTGATCCAAACATAACCGTACGATTCAAACCAAATTAAAAAAATTTATTTGGTTGCGTACGAAAAATTACATGAAGAGCGTAAAACCTGAAGATCAATAAGAAATTAACAAATTTTTCAATACCGCAAAATATTTCGGAAAGCAAGATGTCACTATTGGACTAAAGTCTTATTAGATTCATGCTAAGGGGATGCAATAGATTTTTCTAGTGAAAAGAACAGTTTCCATTCAGCTTGTCGTAAGCAAATGCTTTTGTTATTAATGCGTAGCAACAAATAATTACTTATTATTACTTTTGGCAATTTTAATTTAAAGGTTTCATCCTACCCTGGGACGACAATTTCTTATTTTATTTTACGTAGTTTATTAAATGAAACATGTACAAACTTGCATTTTCTGTTGAATATATATAAATGTTATAATGCTAAAGGTATATGAGTAAATTATATATAAATATAAATACACATACTTTAAATTAAACAGTTGATTTTTCATAACATTTCTTTCATCTTAACTTTCAGGACTTTTTAAGAAAATGTCCATTTTTTATTATACAAATTGTTTCTATCTATCTATCTATAACATTTATACATACATATATGTATAAATGTGTGTGAGTATTTGCGATATTGAGTAATTTTTGATGTTAACCTTTATTCTGGGTTAAATATTCTCTCTCTCTCTCTCTTTCTTTACTATTATATATATATAAAATATTTTTCAAAAATCCTTACGAAATTCTTTTATTATTCAGTGCTGGTACTAAAAATTTAGTACATTGCTAATAGTATTTTGAAGCAAATGTGTTCATGCTGTTAATAATCACTTTATTTAAAAAGAAATACATATGGGTGCAATATTTTTCATATTTTTATAGTTATTTAATTCTAAAATTTCAAAGAAAGTCTCTATCTGCACAAATATTCTTTAAATTTTCTTTACAATATCAAATCTTCAGTAAATTACTCAAAACCTTTGCATAAGGGAGCCTTTATGTAGATAATGAAAATCGTTATCAATATTTTTCAGTTTCATATGCATAAATACTGACTGTATATAAACTAAGTGATACATTGCAATATATTTTTTACGAGCTTTTATTTAATTTACAATGTATGCATGTCTGTAATTTGTTCGGGTGGAATCTTGCAACTCAATTTTGAAGCTTTTTATTCAGCTTCAACCCATTGAGCTGAAATTTTGTATACACATTTAGTTTGGATGGCAATGCATGTGTTTTGACCATTTATATTCCGATATTGAAATTAGTTAAAAATATATTAATTAAAAATCTTAAAACGCAGACAAAAAATAATTACAGAATCGGAAAGATCATCTATTTCGCCACGATACGGCACAATTTTTTTACAAAATAATAATATTTGTATTTGTTACGATTTTTTTTAAAAAATGAGTCAAAGTCCTTACGTTTTTATTGAAATGATGTCTAAATTGTTGCGCACGAATTTTTTTCGCTTAAATGAATCGATATTCTGTACTAAAACAGCCCATGTTTTGCTCTTTTAGAATCAGTCATTTAAAAAATAAAATGTCAAAAACCTTTTTTTTACGATTTTCTAAAAAATACTCAAAATTTTAACTAAGCATTGAAAAACTTCGTTATTTACGAATATAATCTCACGAAACTTTTTTTTCGTGTGTAGAACAATATTACCCAAGATTGAAAAAATTGCTTGAAAATTACAGATTTAAAAAAAAAAATTGTGTTTTTCGTCTAATACCCTTTTTGCGAGAATTGATTCAGCTAAACCAGGGATGGCGAACCAGCGTTGAATGAGATGAAAATGCTGAGAAACCTGTCCACAGTGAAACTAAAAAGTAAAAAATAAATTAAAAGTAAAAAAAAAACTTTTTAAAAATAAGCTTTTATTTAAACGCGCTAAAAAGAATAAAATAATATTTTCCTTTAAAACTTTTTTTACTATCAACTTATAACGTCACTACACAATTTATATGATATAAAATCTTGTCGCGAGATTTAACTGTGTAGATAAACAAGTAAATTAAATAACTTGATCCGATTGATTTTAATTTTTTAAAATTTCAAACTAAGTAAATACGAGTAATTAAATCTTGCGACAAGCTTTTATATCATATAAATTGTGTAAAGATGTTATAAGTAGTTGATAGTAAAAAAAAATTTTAAAGGAATTATTTTATTCTTTTTAGTGCGTTTAAATAAAAGTTTGTTCTTAAAAAAGTTTTTTTTACTTTTAATTTATTCTAAATAAAAAAGTACAATGCAATAAAATGAAAAATAATATATGAGACATGTTTTTTATGTACCGTTTTGATGTAAACAAAAACTATTATTTTTATTAATTGTTTTTAATGAAAACCTGGGACTGAATAATAACTGAGATAACGTGCTCTAGTTTTTGTAAAAAAGAAAATATTTCTTATCCTGAAGGTCATTTCAAAAATGAATAATATAGCAACACATTAGATTGAAAAAATTGAAAATTTGTTCATAAACCTTTGGTACAGAATGAAACCGCGTTTATGATATTT